>JALMQS010000085.1:24255660-24742656 GCA_024734495.1 Forficula auricularia | reverse complement strand
CATAATAATTCTAAAGATCTCTTTAAGACAATAAAATTAATCACTCGTGAGTTTAGTCCTGGGTCTTGGGCTCAATTCGGTGGAAAATCTAGTAATTCAATTGGAGAAACATGCAAAATATGGAGGGACTGTGAATTATTATATCGAAGTCCACCATCTACAACAATACAATCTTTTGAAAATGAGCCTGGTATTTTAGAGTCTGAAGTATCTCATGCCATAAATTCACTGAAGAACGGCAAATCTCCCAGGATCCAGATCAAATTACAGCAGAGATCTTGAAAGGTATGGGAGACATAGGAACCTTAAAATTAGAGATATTTGTAATAAAAAAAAAAAAAAAAAAAAAAAAAAAAAAGAGAGAGAGAGAGAGAGAGAGAGAGAGAGAGAGAGAGAGAGAGGGGGGGGGGGGGGGGGGGGGGGGGGATACTGGAAAATGGCCTTTCGATGACTGGGTCCGCTCAATTCTTGTCCCATTTTCATAAAAAAGGTCCCAAAAACATATGTGACAATTATAGACTAATCGCTTTAATACCTCATGCTAGTAAAGTGTTGCTTTCCATCATTCACGAAAGATTAAAGCATTATATCGTCTGGCAGATTCCACCTAATCAGACTGGTTTTGTAAAAGGAAAAGGAACCCGAGAACAAATTCTAAACATAAGACTCATAATTGAAAAAGCCAGAGAATACTATCACCCAGTTTATTTTTGCTTTGTAGACTACTGCAAAGCATTTGATAACTTACAATGGCCAAAGCTCTGGAAGATTCTGGAAAGTATGGGCGTTCCCATACATCTAATAACATTAATAAAGAGTCTATATGAAAACAACTCCGGGGTGGTTAGGGTTGAGAACAGTCTGTCGAATGAGTTTGCTGTGGGCAAGGGGGTGCGTCAGGGGTGTATTTTGTCGCCGATTCTGTTCAACATATATGGGGAATATGTCATGCGAAGGGTCCTGGAGGGCTGGGATGGTGGCGTCTCTGTGGGAGGGATAAAAATAACTGATTTAAGATATGCGGATGATACGGCCCTACTCGCCAACTCGGAAGAAGAACTAGTTCAGCTACTTGGCAAACTTGGAAGAGTAAGCGAAGAGTTTGGACTGAAGATCAACCAAAGTAAAACCAAAATCATGATTGTCGACCGTGCTAATGACAATATGCCTAGCATCAGGAAAATCGGGGATTACAATGTGGTTGACCATTTCATATATCTCGGGTCCATGATAACCAACAAAGGCGGCTGTGATGCTGAGATAAACAGGCGCATACAGATGGGGAGATCAGTAATGACGAAGCTAAAAAAAATATGGCAAGATAACAGCTTAACCACTAATACAAAAAAAAATTTAGTCGAATCGCTGGTTTTCCCTGTCATGCTATACGCATCAGAAACATGGACAGTGAAGCAGGTCAACCGCAGAAAAATAGATGCCTTCGAGCTATGGTGTTGGAGGAGGATGCTACGAGTCCCCTGGACAGCGCGACGAACAAATATCTCGATTCTTGGTGAAGTCAGGGCTGATCAGCGGCTGTCGAGTATCGTGCTCACAAGGGTCATGAGATATTTTGGACATCTTACCCGTGCCAATGATGGATTTGAACGAATCGTGATCCAAGGAAAAGTGGAGGGTTCACGAAGACGAGGCAGGTCACCGGCCAGATGGACCGATCAGATAGGTGTAGGTGTTGGCGCTGGTCTCCGGAAGGCTACTGTGGAGGCTCGCGATCGCTCTAGATGGAGAAGGGTGCTCCACAAAATAAAAATTGTGGGAGCATGGAGTTAATTAAGTCCACGCAACTTCTGATAAGAAGAAGGCGACTACGAAGAAGAAGAAGAGTGGGAAAGGGTGGGAAAATAATCATTATTTTATTATTTTTCATTGAAGGACTTTCACCATCTTGATGAAAAACTAATATTTGTTAGAATAATTTATTCGGAGTAACTTAAAAAAAAATTGAAATTATTTATCTCGTAGCTTTGTTAAAAAATAAAAAAAAAACATATTTGGGCGATTATTTTTAGTGGAGGGGATATAATATCAATGGCTTGGAAACGATCCATTCATAAAGAGAATATAGTAGTTTAAAAAGTACAGTCACGCTAAAAAACATAACCTAAAATTTTAGCACCGTTCATATGTATAGAGTGGTTACGAGACTAAAACTTTTTGTGTGGATTGTCGCTAAAGAACCTCCTTAAAATGCTTTTTTTAAATTTTATTTAATTTAATTTTATGATGAATGTTTGCTTGTTCATTCATGATTTTATTAAAAAAATATATTATTTTTTATTTTTAGAATATGGCAAAAATTTACTTTTGACGTCATCAATCGTTTTATCCATGTATAATATTATTATCTCTATTTTTACATTAGGTTATAATTTTTCATTTTTGAAATTTTTAAACTATTTATTTTCCCCAAATAAAAAATCGTATTAAAAATTTTATTCAGGGGATTTATTGGAAAGGGTCAAATTTTTTGTGAGGTCGAAAATAAAAAATATTGTTTTTCATCAAGGAGCGTGTGATATCCCTGTAAATATCTCATTAAGTAGATATATTTTAATTTTTTTTTAATGTAAACTATATAAACAAATAAGCACTGTTAAAGGACACAAAACGGAAATGATCACAAGCAAATTCGTCCCTGTCTCGAATATGGCTCTCATCTGTGGAGGGGTGCCTCCAAGCATTCTCTTCCTACACTGGATGCAATTCAGAAGCGAGCAATTAAACTAATAGGAGACCCGGCTCTAACCAACTCACTCGACTCCTGGCTCACCGAAGAACCGTTTCTGCCCTTTCCCTGTACTACAGATACTATCAAGGTCGTCACAGTTTCAGTTGAGCTGAAATCAATTATCCCCCCTAATGCCCTCTTTACGAGAAACACGCGGTTTTCTGAAACGCTCCAGTACCCCTTCGCTGTCAATTTGGATAAAAGTCGAACAAGCGCTTTCGCCAACTTTTTTATCCCTATGCAATTCCAGAGACTGGAACTCGCTCCCTGCCACCATCTTTCCCGCGACTTATAACCTTCAGCTATTTAAGACCCGTATCCACAGATACCTTCGACCCCCGCCCAGCCCATAGAATTCTTTTCTTCTTCTTTTCACGATGGAGGGGCCAACCCAGGCCTTTAGGGGTTGCACCTTTTTGGTGTAACTCCTTCTCTCATCATTTTCATAAAAAAAGCTTCCTCTGTTGACACTTTTAAACCCTGAGGTAGGAGGGAAGATACTCCTAAATGTCGGTTTATAAGATAATGAAAATTGCATTTTAGGGTATTCAAATTTCAACCAGTCCGTCTTCATTTTATTTTAATATTGTTATTACTAATATATATTTTTCACAATACCCTTCTGCTAATGCTCGTTAAGCTGGAACCTCACTGATAACGGTCCAAGAAACGGCCTTTTTTTCAATAATTAAATATATTATTTTTGATTCGGGGAAAAATATTTTATTAAGTATACATTCAACTAATATTATACTAAATTGAAAGTTACTTTTTGCCAAGAGTAGCAGAATTTTTATAAATTTTAGGAGACAATAAGAGTGTGTCTTCTGGTGGAATAATACATTTTTTAACTTATTTATATTATTATTTTATTATTTATTGAGTAACCAACTTATTATACAATTTCATTTACAATAATTTTGATTCAATTTCTAGTACATGCCCGAAAGGGGCTTCGGTACTTTCTTTTAATATATTGAAAAAAGGTAATTTTTTGTTTACATTTACTGAATTTGTACATATTGTTAATTTCAACCATGTGTTTCAATTTTCCTCTTCTTCGTCTTCATTAATCGATAAAGTTCTTGATCCCCTGGCCCCTTCTTTCTTCTCTTTTCTAGCTCGTCTTCATCCTTCATCCGTCTTATTACATCATCTTCCATCCTTCCCTCCTTTAATGGTTCTACCAGGTTCTTCCACAGCTTCTCTGTTCTTCTCTCTTCTCCTTTCTGTTCTGTTGTTTCTTCCTCTCTTATTCTCTTGTTATAAATATTTCCGCATCTGGCCCTTGTCCAGATGCGCCTCTTTCCACTCGCTTATGTTCGGTCTCTCCAGATAGTCCTCTTTTCCAATATTTTAACTTATTTATAACTTGCTTTACCCCTTCATCAGTGTATTACAATTGATTCACAGGGAATGACGTGTGAAACTTTTACATATCAATTCCTGTGAATCAATTGTAATAGACTGATGAAGAGGGCAAAGCCCTCGGAACTATAGGCTAGTTATAAATAAATTAAAAAATTTATTATTCCAGCAGAAGACACACTCTTTTATTTATTTATTTATTTCACAAAGTATACAAACATAGGACCTTAGTTCTCACCTAGTGTTTATACATAATTTAGCAACAATATTTTATAAAGTTGCCAAAAGAGTTCACCAATATACAAATTTTGAAGGGAAAGAAGAGAAAAAAAGTAGAGAAAGATTAGAAGACATAAAGGAAATAAGAGTAAGGAGTATCTGTTATTGGGATCCATAAAGAACGAAGACCTGAGAGCACCAAAAGTCGGTTTTGCATGAAATTTGGATGAAAGTTCATTCCAAAGCCTTGCAAAGCTTATTGTCTCCTTTAATATTATACTAATTTTTATTTGAAAACAATCAAAATTCACAAAGTTATAAATAAATAATGACGGATCTCTCGTGGGACCCGGATTAATTTGAAGCTAATGACAAAACAATTAATATTGTTATTATTATTGACATGCTATATTTATCCTTCATTTTTAATAAAATTACATTTCTTTTTAGGCAATGCACCTTGTATATAAAGCTCTGGAAAAATTTTCAATACCTGCTGTTCTTCCACCTGAATTGATGCCCCCAAACAACCAAAGACGAGAATCCAATACTAGGACAGCATCTCCAATCCCTTCAAGTGTTGGAGTACCAACAGTTCCCATTCTTCCAGCAGTTCCGCCTCCTCCAGTCGTATCAGCTGTGCCTCCTACTATTCCGCCTATGCCAAGTCTTATAATGGGCCTTGATCCTCCAAAGGTTTGCTAATTATTTTACTAAATTTTTTTTACTTCAAAGATATATTTTAATCAAAATGAATATTTTTTCTATAGCCTCCAGCTCCTCCAACCTCGATTCCTCTGGTTTCAACTGCTCCAGTAGCCCCTTTAGTTTCTGCAGTGGTCGCTCCAGTTCCAGCCCCTGCACCCACACATGCTTGGTGTGTAGGTCCAGATGACAGAGCCAAATACAAAACTCTATTTATACAGACAGATGTGGATAAAGATGGTTATGTTTCTGGACATGAAATTAAAGATGTCTTTTTGCGGTCCGGAGTGCCTCAACCTATACTTGCACATATCTGGTGAGTTGTTTATTTTGTTTTTAAATTAAACAAATCAAATTTAATGACAGGATGTTAAGATGCAAATTATACGTCTTTTATTTTCAAAATGCGATAATGTATTATAAAATTCTCCATTTTCTGTGCCTTTGACGGTCAGTCTATAATAACACCACTAGAACACTTTCACCTGATTTCTCCAAACAAACTCAAACTAAAGAAGCATGTCAATTAATCTTAAAAGTTTGTTTGACTTTATATTTAAATTTCACCTTAATTAAAATTTGCTTGGTGAAATCAGGTATTATTCTTTTGTTGTTGTTTATGTTGTATTCTTGTATCTGTTTGATTATATTCGATGATTTTAACCTTTTATTAGGGTTCCGTACAAACGTAAAACGGAACCCTATTAAGCCCGATTTCACCAACCAAACTTAAACTAAGGTAGTACTTATATTAACCTCTATTTAATAGTCTAAGATCGAGTTTCCTAATGAAATTAATATTTTGATAATATAATGTATTAATAAACAAAACTTGATAGGGTCGACATCCAATTTCCCTGCATGGCTATTTTTAATAAAAAATTAAAGTTGTTAATTTTATTACATAAATGTAGTTATCGAGTTTCCGGATAAATATATTACCAATCGAGAGTAAAATATGTATATAAAATGCCAAAGTTGGGTCGCCATCTTTTTTCCCTGCATAAGTCCAGGTAGACAGGGTATCAACAGGTAACTTCGAATTAGTATTTTGTAGTTATAGAGTTTCCTTTATTGTTATATATGAAAATGTAGATAATTAAAAAAAATAAAATAAAATAAATAAATAATAAATAAATAAAAATAAATAAATCTAATAAATTAGATAAAATAGCTATGCAGAGAAATTGGATGTCGACCCTATCAAGTTTTGTTTATTAATACATTATATTATCAAAATATTAATTTCATTAGGAAACTCGATAGGTGAAGGTCGACCTAAGTCGGGATCTTGTACTATAAGGCAAATTATATTTCACCATTACTGACGGCAAAATTATCACTTAGCCTTGATATGAGGTCCCACTCGCACTTGACCCGATTAATTGTTATTTTTAAGAAGAAATCGATGAGGCTGTCCTCTGCTTGGTGCAAATAAACATAAGCCTATACATAAATATATATATATATATATATATATATATATATTTTATTTGATAAGAGACTTTAGTTTCGAAGGCTTCAACTATCATTCTGCATTTCTTAAATATTTTATTTGTTTTCTCTGCATGAATATCTTCAAATAAAGTGATTTATTCACATCTCAACTTATCTCATTATTTGTTGTTAAGCCTTTAATAATACAAACATTTTTCCATATTAGACCATTCATTCTGAAATAAGAAAATTCTTTATTATTAGTACAACGTTTTAGCCCCTTCTCATGGATCTAGTTCATTTATTGAACGGATTTGTTGACCGGACGGAATCATGTCATTCAATCTTCTCAGATAAAAACCCATTGTTCTCGATTTCACAAAGAGCTTAAAGTAAACTGCTATTTGATACTAACAGATCGATGACTTGAGTGATTTTAGCTTATTTACAAATACCTGTTTAAAGACGTCTTCAGAGGAATATTCCTAAAAAATTTAATCAATTTTCTAATTTCACATTAGATGATCGAATTGGAAAAAAATCTTTTAGATCTATTTTTATATTTTTTTAAACTTTCTTTAATTTTTTTTACCAAAGGAGCAGATGTTTCATTACCATATATATGAACCATCTTCCTGAGACCGTAGGTTAGAGGTCTCTGCTAGAGCAGTGTTCCGCAAATTGTGTGCCGCGGCTTGCACTGGTGTACCGTGGTCATTAGCTGGTGTGCCACCGAAAAATGTCAAATTTTATGAAGATAATTCACCTACACATAGCTGAGAGTTATGCGAGCAGCCTTATCAACGATTGTTCCAAATGTTGATCTCTTGTGCTCAGTTAAGCAGGCTCACATTTCTCATTAAACATCTTTTCATATTATATTGATTTTAATAATAAATAAATATTAAATGAACATTGGTTTTTTCTTTGGAGTACATCTAAAATTTCTTGATATGGTAGGTGTACCTTGAACACTGCTCTAGGCTCTAGGCTATCACTCCATCAAAATTTATAATAATAATTAAATTGAAAGTAATGGAAGGCAGCATTGTTTTTTTTTTGTGTACCTTTAAAATTTCTTAATGTATTGATACCTTGAACACAAAAAGTTTGCGGAACACTGAGCTAGAGGACTGCCCAATGATTTTATTAACAGTGAAACCACGCATGTTTTGACTTTATCTAACCTAGTATACTGGAGGAGGCCCACTCTGAGCACTTCTCAAGTTCAAATCGAACGTACACATGTTAAACTCCCCCCCCCCCCCTTTATTTTACTCCATCCGCGAATAAAAAATTGCCAAATCACTAAAAGTTCTTACTAAGTATTTTTTGTGTTAGTTAAAAGCGCTATATTAATATTTTTAATTATCGTTTATTTATACAACCATCAAACACTTGTTTTATTTTGATTAACATCTGTTTTATTTTTATTCAACCACCTGGTAATAAATTAGTTTCATTAAAAAACACACTACTAGCTGCAGAGGCCGCCTTCGGTGGGCCTCTTGCTAGCCAAGGGGTTCGCCCCTGGACCCCCGTCACATGAACACTCCCTCTTCTCCATCTCCAACCACTCCCCATGCAACCGACCCTCTCTCCAACCCTGGAACTTCTCCCCCTCCACCCCAGTAAACCTACCCCCTAGGTACCGACACAGCTACAAATGCCCTTTCCTTTTCCACTTTCCTACAATCCCCCCCCCTGGACCCCCACCCCTGGACCCCAGCTCTCAACACCAGGGGGGACTGACATGGGTAGGTAGTTACAGCGGCAGGCACAAATGCTCTTTAGTAGTACAGGATTTTATCACAATTTTTGAGCTGAAAAACCTAATCATATAAAAAATGTATCAGATCTTTTCGAAATGTGGGTCGCGAGATTTTAAATTGAAACATTTTTTATATTAAATACATATATTATAAAGGTTCGGGGTCGCATGCATAATTTTTAGATAAAATGGAGTTGTCAAGCCAGAAGTTTTGAAAAGCTCTGATATATAATATATAAATATAAATTTCAAAATAAATTCTTAGTTGTTTTATTGTATAAAATGAATAAACAATGTCAGCTTCTTTATTAATATTATAATATATAAACCGTACCTAATTTAAAAAAAAAAAAGTTTTCACCTTTTCCTTCAATTTCTTATTATAATTTATTTTATTTATTTATTCATTTATTTTTTAAATATTTACTCAGTATAATTTATAGTCCGATTCATTAATCATTGCATTCTGTTTATTAAGAGACAATTTTTATCCTTATCTTATCTTCTCTTCTAATTCTATTTTATAATATATCGCTTGCAGGGCATTATGTGATACGAAACAAACGGGTAAACTGAATGTGGAACAATTCTCTCTGGCGATGTGGCTGATCGGACAGAAGCTGCAAGGCCATGAGCCACCTGCGGCCCTCACCCCGGAAATGGTGCCGCCCTCGCAACGAGATCCGGCTGCCGTTGCCGCTTCGGTAAATCTTTTATTATTATTTATTTAAATCAAGATCGTGACGATGCTTAAACGCACGATAGAAGACCAACAGAAACGTGCCAATGATTAAATTAATTCCAATTAGCATCACGTGATGATTGAATGAGAGAGTTATTTTTTTATGGACAGAAAGTCGCACGACACCTACTAGTTTCTCACGCTGCCAGCAGCTGTCAACAAATGAAAATCCAGATTAAACGGATTAACAAATTTTTTTATATAATACTATTTAAAGTTTGACTATTTCATTATTAATTCATTGCTGCAACAGCGACATAACTCGAAAACTGTTATTTCCACTTTTGACGTTTAATAACTTAATAATTAATTTTATTTGCAGCATGAAATTTTCTCAGAGAGAATGAAACAGTAGAACTTTAATTGAAAGTAATGGAAGGCAGCTCAGGGGTAGTGAGGAAAGAAAATATTAACACATATCCAAAAGATGCAATTTACTAGTTCCTTCCCTTTTCCTTTCGAAGGAAGGAAGAATCGAGAAACGTAGCTTTTAAAGAAAAGAAGAAAGAATTCCAATAAATTACACCTTATTTGGATATGTGTTAATTTTTCTATCCACTACCCCTAAGCTGACATCCATTACTTCAATTAAGTTCTACCAGCCCGTTCTCTCCCCAGAGAAAATTTCGTTGCAAATAAAATTAATTATTAAGTTATTGAACGTCAAAAGTGAAAATAACGGTTTTTCTTTCCCTCACTTCTCCTGGGCTGCATTCCATTACTTTCAATTAATAATTAATATTTTCTTATATTTTCCTCTTCTTTTTATGATACAAAAAAATCTAATCCCTAAAATTTCAAACGTGGGTCCGAAGGGAGAAACGTTTTAGATACACACAGACAAGTATAATAGCATAAATAAAAAAATCAATAATAATCATAGGATATGATTATATGGCATTTGTTCCCGAGGTCATAATAAAAACAAAATTTTTTCAAACGTCGTTAATATAATCAGAAACCGCTAAAGACGCTTTTTAGTGGGCAATAAAAAACATTTTTCCTCATAAGAAGGTGTTTGTTTATTTTTTAAATTGCACTTTACGATTGCCTCAAGCGGATGCCAAAATATTACAAAATTAATTTACACTGAATTATTAATTCTATATGTATATTGAATAAATGTCATAACTATCGGGATTTTAGCCATTTTATTAAAAGTATTTTTTTAGAGACCCCCCTACTATTATATTGGCAACCACTTGGGACTTGCGTTAACAGAAATTAAAAAAATAAACAAACATTATTATAGAAAAAATGTTGATCCCAGTTGAAAAGCGCCTCTACGGGTTGCCGATTTTAGGCACTCTTTTTTGAATTTTTTCAAGATTATTTGGAAAATTTTATAATAAATATTATCCTTCATTGACCCCTTGAAACCCTGATGAAGGAGGGTAGAATCCTCCAAAACGTCGGTTTGAAAGGAAAGGAGGAAGGAATCCAATAAATTACACCTTATTTGGATGTGTTAATTTTTTCTTTCCTCAATACCCTTGGGCTGCCTTCCATTACTTTCAATTTAATTATTATTATAAATTTTGATGGAGTGATAGCCTAGAGCCTAGAGCAGTGTTCAAGGTACACCTACCATATCAAGAAATTTTGAATACTCCAAAGAAAAAAACCAATGTTTGTTGTATTTATTTATTATTAAAATCAATATAAAATGAAAAGATTTTTAATGAGAAACGTGAGCATGCTTAACTGAACACGAGGTGATCAAAGCTTGGAGCAATCGTTGATAAGGCTGCTCTCATCGCACAGTTATTCACAAAACATGACATTTTTCCGGGGCACACCAACTAATGACCACGGTACACCAAGTGCGCCGCGGCACACACTTTGCGGAACACTGGCCTAGAGGACAAAAAAACTTTTTCAAAACCAACGTTTCGGACAATCTTCCCTTCTTCAGGGTTTGAAAAGAAATCTTGCCAATGCGTCAACAGAATTTATATTAAAACATTTCTCTAATTAAATAATACATATCTAATTCGATCTTTAATTCCTACGTAATTTAAAGCTAAATTATTTTGAACTAGAAAGAAAACCCTATTATTGAATCGATACAAATAATACAATATGATACAAGTTTTCAAAATTATCCATGGATTATATTTATTTCTCTTGCTCACGTAGAAAATAGAAATTGCCAACCTATAAAGTCCTGAATCGATCACTCGTGGTCGTTTTATCCTAATAATTCCCGCGGGATCGATTATAATACGCCTTTTGGATTCTCGGGCTAGAACTACTGGAATAACTTCATGTCCTCGAATTTGCCCACACTACAGGAATATCGGAAGCTAGGCTGCCTGGGCATTTTATTTCAATCTGTTCACAAGCAATTATTTCTATTAATCAAAAGCAATTCATTATTTAAAAATATATAAGAAATGAATAAAAAAAAATTCAATCTAGTCTTTTATTATTTATAATTTTATCATAATTCTAATGTTTTCATTGATAAATTGTAACTATAATGACTAATTAAAAATTAGTAGAAATGAACGATTAAAATATTTATTTTACGACACTCCTAATTTACAACCCCTTTCTTTATTTCAATCAGATTAAAAATTTGACACAACTAATAACTCATGACATTTGATAAATACACTAATTTTTAAAAAAATCGTTAGAGCCGATTTTGAGAAAATCAAAAAAACGAAATAAAGGAAGGGGGAATAATAAAATCATCTTGATATTACTATTGCTAAAATATTAATGATTCACAAAGAGAAACAAGAGGTTGTCCTCTGCCTGATGCAAATAAACATACACACATATATATCGAGATGATATATCTGTTTTATTTATTTATTTTATTGTTTTATTTATTTATTTGTTTTATTTATTTATTTATTTGTTTGAGACTATAGTTTCGAAGACATGGTCTTCATCAGTCTTTTTTAATTATAAATGTTGTTTTTCATGGAGTTAATATCGTATGGATATTGAAAATTTGATGTTCCTTCTTCACTGGTGGTCAGCTTAGAAGTTCTAAGCATAATATTTTTTTAACAACCATTGAAATATGAAATACTAATAACAAAAAATTGTTATTACGGTACATTCTACAGTAATCAAAATACTTAACCTCTTTTTATTTTAAGAAATTCAGTTAAATAAAATTTTAACTTTGAAAATGTTTTTCTTGGTATATCTACTGTATACATATAACGTGATACTTATGGATATAAGGTGCTTCGAGTTATCTGGATGATTATTTTATATTTTATTATACTATTATTGACAATTCGACTTTGAAAAATTACTGATATACCTACTATCTTAATTGCGTATAGTGGTTTCTTTTATTTTTAATATTTTTTTATTTTTGGATAACTAGAGGTCTAAGTTGACTTGGTTTCGTAAGTATCTGGACCAGAACTCTCTCTCTATTTTGTGTGTTGTTTTCATTAATAAATAAATCTTAAAAATATATTTACATATTTCTAAATAACTTTTGAATTTATTAATGTTTGTGAGGCTATTTTACAAACATAACAATACAAGTTGACATATACATAATATAATTATTTTTTAGTAAATTATAATTTAGTAGAAGAAAATTCTCAAAAATATGTAGAGTTCCATACAAAAACGAAAGTAAATACTAACACACATTTATTTCTTTAGTAAATAAAATCAAACGAGTTTTAAGAATACATGAATATTGAGATACTTGAGTTAAATTTTCTGCCACTTTCTTAAAATTTGGTTGCTATTGAAAAAAATTGCATTAGACCAGCCCAAAATGATGGCAAATATATACAAGGAAATTTTTCTTAGTTTTTATTGGTACGAAATTTTCTCTGGAGAGAGACGGACTGGTAGAAATCTCAATTGAAAGATAATTAAGAAAAAGATGGAAAAAAAGAAAAAAAAAATGTTTTTCTATGCTTCTGCTAAGGAAGAAAAAAGTTTTAAATACTGCTGTGGAGAGAGGAAGGAAGCATTTTATTTGTTGTTTTTATAATAAATATTATCCTTCATTGACCCCTTGAAACACTGAAGAAGGTGGGAAGAATACTCCGAAACGTCGGTTTGAAAGGAAAGGAGGAAGGAATCCAATAAATTACACTTTATTTGGATGTGTTAATTTTTTCTTTCCTCACTACCCCTGGGCTGCCTTCTATTACTTTCAATTGTGATTTTTCTTAGTTTTGAAAAAATTAAATAAAGAAATAAAAAAAAAAAAAATGAAATTCGCAATTTTATTATATATTGAACGTCAGGCGTTGGCTTAACCCCGCTTAGCCCCTGTTGAAGTAGCTGAACAGTAGTGTAACTTACAAGTGACCAAATGGGTTTCAGTTTTTTACAGGAAACCACGCTATAAACATTTTCAATGTTAAAACACCTTCAAAATATAATTTTATTAAAATAAATTATTTTGATTATTTATGTCCATCGATTAAATTAATAAAGTTTTTTAGAGAAATAAGGACAATTTCTTTTATGCAAATAATTTTATCTTTTGCCAACGTTTCGTCAACTTTGTTGACTTCCTCAGGGCTCAAATAACTAACTTCCTTGTGCATATTGGTCATTTTATAGATATTCCTTCTTACCACGCATATTTAAGATATTTTAAGATTTAAAAAGAAAATATTTTCAATCTGTTTGATGACTGGTGTGCTAAGAAGGAATATCTATAAAATGACAAATATGCAAGGAAGTTAATTATTTGAGTTCCTGAGGAAGTCAACAAAGTTGACTGAAACGTTGGCATAAAAATAAAAATTATTTGCATAAAAGAAATTGTCCTTATTTCCCTAAAACAACTTTATTAATTAAAATAAATCTTTTCAAATTTTCGGGACAAAGTGCATTATTCTGTTCAATTAATAAAGTAAAGGGTGTGTAGTTTCACAGTGAATGAAATAAAACTCAAAGAGGTTTATACAAACTCAATATATTTCGGATTATTAGTCCATCATCAGGAGTTTACAAGTTAAAACTTTTAACTCTTTGAGTTTTATTTCATTCACTGTGAAACTACACACCCTTTACTTTATTAATTAATATCATGTTTCACCTAAAACCTACACCACTTTCCCTAAATAAAATTATTCTGTTCACATTAATTGATCCAGAAAATATAGTAAATAGTCTCTTAAATAAACCCACCATCATTTTGGATGTCTCTTCAAATTGTGTAAGTCTCTCAATAGGCGGGGAAGAGGCGGTACACCTTGAAGCGCTGAATATACTCCTGCTGAATTGTTAGCCTTTTCGATAATTACTCCATTTTCATCACGGACTTCGAACAAAACTACTCCTGGACAACGAATCTACAATTTATTCGTAAATGAGCGAATTAAAAAAATGTTTTCCTTAACTGACTTGACTCCTCCTCAACTTACCTTACAAAAACTTGACATAATTTCATGAGGTCGTAGAGCAAACGCTGGCCATTTCTTAGCTTTAGGTGGCAAAAGTTTTGATCGACAGGGAACACCATATTTAAATAAATTTAAAATTTTCTCCAAAGTTGTCACAGCCTCTTGATCTTCCTAGATTTAAATCATTCATAAGAGTTTTTTTATGCTCAAGCTTTGCTTTAGAAGGTCTTATGGTTTTATTTTTGACCATCTCGAATTCCATACATTTGATACCAAAATGCGGTGTTTTTTTATTATAATTAGATGAAAAAGGTTAAAAATACTTATATCAATATTGACTCTTAATTGTATGCACATGTACTTTCGACTCCGACCCAATCCCTAATATTTCCTTCTATTCTTCTTCTCTCACTAAACGTTCAGTCTTTCAAACACTCATCCACAGATACCTACCTTCAACTCCGACCCAATCCTTGAAATCTCTTCCTTTTCACGTTTCAAGAGTCCTCCCAATCCACAGGATTTGCAGCTTTTCAGTACATCTTTTTGCATCACTATCATTAAAAAAAAATCTTAACAAGGAAATAATAAATTCAGTGCCGTAACTAGCCTTTGAAGGCCATGCTAGCTGTCTAGCTGTCAATTTCGAGCCACCTATTTTTTAATTAAATTTTAATCTCATACCTCGCCGAGATAGAAGAAAATAATTATTACAATCCATCAGTACCTTTTTGTGATTAATAAACAAGTTGTGTAAGACGATTTTTTCAAGAACTTAATTTTAGTTTTATAGTATTCAGCAATTTAATTTAATTTATCCCGGTTGAGTCGAAGAACATGGCCTTACGTCTGAATTCTGTTACCCACAAAAATTGAAAAACGGAAAGTTCTAGAAAGTTTCTTCTGCTCTCAAAATGTTTATATTTTTAAAAAAGAGAAACTTAAACTTCCGACAATCTATATTATATATTATACTAGATGCAAGGCTCGCCTTCGGCGGCCATCTTCTAGCAGGGGCTACGCCCCCTGGACCCACCCCGAACTCACACTCACACCTCGCACCCACCCACCCCGTACCACCACCGCTATTCCCCCTGGGCCCCACACCCTGTATCACCCCCTGCACCTTCATCCTACTCCGCCCCACTCCCTTACCCCACCCCCCATTCCACCCCCGCACCCAGTTTTTCCATTTCTAGCTCTCTATAGGCCCACAGATTATGTATACAAAATTTGTTTGAGTTTGCTCGAAGGGCAAGAATTTACATTTTTTCAACCCCCCTCCCTTGTGGTTTTTTGGAGGAATTTTTTTAAACAATAGTTGTCAGAAATCACATCCCCTACAACTTTCCTCATAACAAAATTTGCCGTAGAGTTAATAGTTTAGGAGTTATTTGATAATTTCCATTAGTGCTGCCCTCCAAACTCCCTTTTGGGCTCAAAATATCATAACGTTATATAGCAATAAACGTAAGTTAGAAGTCATCTGATCCAAATATGAAATTTCAAAACAATCTCTTTGGCCGTTTTTACGTAAATCGTGAGCAACTTTTTGCGGAAACCACGCAAACAGACAGACAGACAGGAATTTTGTTCAGGATGTTTCTGTTCATAACTTTGCATGAAACGTGTGCAACCAAAATTTGGCGTGATTTGGACCAATGTACAGACAAAACCTTAATTAAGTTCTGATTGAAAAATAAAGAAAATTGGAAAAAAAAGCAACTTGAAAATGTCTTTAGAAATTTTAATTAATTCTCTCTTTATATGCCATGAATGATGTAAACTGTAAACCCCAAAAAACCTTTAAGAGAAAATCGATAGAATATTTATTTCTACCTGTGAATCAATAATCAACTCGGTAGGAATTTTTTCCTCATTTTCGTAATCCTCATCTCGTTTCCAACGAGATAAAATATTTTCTTGCTTACGAATCTTTGTCTGATTCAAATCATTTATTATTGACTCTTCCTCTTCTCGTTCCATTTGTTTCAATTCCTTTCTCGTGGATTCTTCATCTATTACCGTTTGATTTCTCTTTGGTTCTGTAGATTCTTCTTCATTTTCTAATTGATCATTATCTTTTTCTTGTCCTATTAAACTTATCTTGAAAATAATATTCAGGATTATAATTAAAATATTGGTTTAAAAAATAAATAAATACATTTAATAAAACAAATATAATTATTATTTCGTTTCGAAATTGAGGTTGCCTTATCTACAGTACAAGAAAAAAAAATAGGAAATAAATAGTTATATTTTTTAAAATAAAAATAAAATAATGTATATTTGATTTAGGTTACGAAACGTCAACATTAAACAGCCGATAAATTTTTTATCTTTATATTGAAAGTAATGGAAGGCAGCCCAGGGGTAGTGAGAAAAGAAAAAATTAACACATCCAAATAAGGTGTAATTTATTGGATTCCTTCCTCCTTTCCTTTCAAACCGACGTTTTGGAGGATTCTACCCTCCTTCATCAGGGTTTCAAAGGTCAATGAATGAAACAAATAAAATGCTTCCTTCCTCTCTCCACACCAGTGTTTAAAACTTTCTTCTTCCTTAGCAGAAGCATAGAAAAACAATTTTTTTCTTATATTTAACTAAAAGATAAAAAATTGTTTTTCTATGCTTCTGCTAAGGAAGAAGAAAGTTTTAAACACTGCTGTGGAGAGAGGAAGGAAGCATTTTATTTGTTTCCTTCATTGACCTCTTAAAACCCTGAAGAAGTAGGAGAGAATTCTCCGAAACGTCGGTTTGAAAGGAAAGGAGGAAGGAATCCAATAAATTACAGCTTAATTGGATATGTGTTAATTTTTTCTTTCCTCACTACTCCTGGACTGTCTTCCATTACTTCAATTAAAAGTTCTACCAGTCCGTCTCTCTCCAGAGAAAATTTAGTGCAAATAAATTATAACTTTATTTTTAATTGGATCTAAAGAAGGTTAAATAGTGTAGAATTAATTAAAATTCGTTTGCTTTGTCAAGTATAGAAGTTTTTAAAAAGTGTATAAATTTTATTTAGATTGAAATTAAAGGAAGGGAGTTGATTAGCCGTGTCACAAAAATATTTGAAACGCATTTATCTTAGCAATGTTAAATTGTAGAGGAATGAAATTTTACATTTAAGTTGGGTATCAGCAAAAATGAAAAAAAAACCCAATAATTTGTTTACTGGAAGTAGCCTTTTTGTTTTTTTGATTTCGTGTGAATTATTTTGAAAGAGGAAAATTAATAAGATGATTTCAAAGAAGGAGGGTTGTAAGTGAATGTCGTATAGTCGTATAGCACATCCCACTTAATTTTTTTATTAATAGAATATCAATGATCGTGTCCTAAGGTTGATGCAAATAAAAATTATACCTATTTGATATTAAATACATTTGATTTTTCTGTTAAAGACTAAAGTTTCGAAGACTTGGCCTTCATCTTCAATCTTTTTCATTAAATATAATTTATCTATACTTTCTCATGGGTGCAAGTATGCGATTGAATGAAGATTTGATTGTCAGTTACTTCATTCACCTTCAAACAAATAATAGATATACTCGTATATTAATAGGTATATGTTTACTTAGATCAGAGGAAAGGACACTCGTTGATTTTCTCTTAAAAGTCAACAAATCTGCTTCGATCGGCAAGACAAATCTTTTTTCCTGTCCTAATCTAAACAAATTAACAATTTTATTTCTTGAGAAACTTGTCACTTTTGTTATTCATATATACTTTTCAATTGAAAGTAATGGAAGGCAGCCCAGGGGTAGTGAAGAAAGAAAAATGAGGCTGTGAAACCCTGAAGAATCCTCCCAAACGTCGGTTTGAAAGGAAAGGAGAAATAATCCAATAAATTAGACCTTATTTGGATATGTGATAATTTTTTCTTTCTTCACTAACTACCCCTGCTGCCTTCCATTACTTTCAGTTAAAATTTCTACCAGTCTCTCCAGAGAAAATTTCGTGCAAATATATTTTTCAATACATGGAAAAGAAGGCTATCTTATTATTATTATTTTTTTTTTCGAAATCCTGATTTCAAATTTCCACCATGATTATATGTCTTTAATTATCAATTGTACTTTTAACATAGGTCTTATCATGAAAGATATAATTATTTGAGTTACCAAACAAAAACCAGGACGAAATTTTTTCGCTACTTGTCCACAAGCAGAACAAACGGACCACTCAGCCCACGAGGTGGTTACTTCGAATTTCCCAAGGAAAGACTTCGTTTCTGCAGCTTGACGCCCTTGGGGTGCACTTTTCGGCCATACCTTCACATTCATCTTTAATTTGTTTCTATTTTCTTAAGATATTCTTTTGAAATGATTACCTTGGATATTGGTTCTTCTTCTGTTATGATTTCTAAAAAATATGATGCTGAAATATGATTTGCTCGTTCGCATAAATAATTGCCACTGTCTTCTGCTCGAAACCCGTAAATATGTAACCCTCCAGTGAGTGGATTCTGAAGTACTCTTTCGTCGAGACTATAGATAATAGCATTGAATTAATATTCTTTCTCTATAGAATCAATTTCTTCGAAAGAAATTAGAAAAAACCCATATGATGGATCTAATTAAATATACTGTAGAACCCCAAGGTATTTGAGGATAATCGGGGCTAAGGGTACCTCGAATTATAAACTTGGATTACACGGAAATAAGAACAAGATAAACGTTAATGTAGAAGTGCAGACAGGCGTGGAGTTATATTACCACAAGAGAAGAAGGTATTTGGTTCTCATATAATATGAGAATTAACAACTGCCAAAACCAAGTACCAATTAATAAAATAAAGGTTAATGACTAAATAAATGTTTAATGAATACAATATAATAGATTAAACAATAAAATGCATACTTGTCATACATGTGGGCTAACATTGCCTGGTTAAAAGAAACACGAATTTAAAGAAATTGTCCCGAGTCTTTTGTTTTATAAGCCTCGTTTAGTAGTCTATAACGCAACTTGAGATCGACTCGAACGGAGCCTCAGATTTTTGGGATTCTACTGTATTCGAGTGCATGCTAAAAAGAGCCACTGTTCCTACAGAAATCGAACCAGAGTGCTAAAATCTCTGACGGCTTCTTTCAGCTTATAAATAAAAACAATACTAGACCATGCCCTGTATGGTAAAGTAATATTCACTTAAATTGACTTCTTATTTAGTTTTTCTTGTAATTAAACTCTAAATCTTGCGGCGATTGCATATTATTTTGAATTTCAATAAGTCATGCCATCGAAAAAGAGATTTTTTTTAAATTTAAGACACTCTTTTGATAATTAAAAATTAATTTCTAAAAAACGCAGATCCTCACCTGACGGGCTCTGGCTTTCTCAGCGTCCACGAACTGAACAGCCATTTTGCTGCAGCCCCTTGTTTAGCACTCATGTTTGGTTCTGGTTCTCATTCTCTTCTTCTTCAGCATCCAAGTCAGCCGGCGACAAACAAGCTCTACAGTCGAGACTAAAAATTTTTAATTTCATATACCAATAATTTTCATCTAATTATATACTAATAGCGTTTTCTGTTGAACTACAGAGTACACTTAAGAGAACTGACTTCATTGCTTCTATCCCGAACAGCACTACGACCAAAATAAAAATCAACTGCAACTTAGGCATTGGTTTTATAATAGCCGCTTATTACTCTAATAATGGTTGAATAACGGGCGCAAAACTGTGTTGTTATGTCTGATATTTTCACTGTTTAGCAACTTCCTATTTAGAGTGGTATTGTAGTTATACTTCCATTTATACAGTTATGGTAGTTGTGTGCATAACTCTGATAACCCACATTCTTTTGAAAAGAGTAGTTTTCATCACCAAAATGTTACCGTTGTGTGTTTGATAACGAAAAATAGTTGATTGTGAGTTGAAAAAATATTATCTGTGCAACCAGCAAATAAAACTATCAAACAACTATTATAAAATCATCTGAGCTATACTGAATAGCTTTATGTTTTTTGAGGATTCCAGGTCAAACATTGCACTTAGTGCAGGAAAGTCCGCACTAAATTGCCCAACGGAAAACGCTATATTTTACATAGATATTGAGGAAGTATCAGATTTTCCTTAAAAAATAACCCCTTAATTGTTTATTTCCGAGCTTTCGATCATTTATTTGATCATCTTCAGGACTATTGTTTGTAGAAATTGCAAAACTCTTGACCTAATAACTTATACCTCTGATGATGATCAAATAAATGATCGAAAGCTCGGAAATAAACAATTAATGTTGACCGAACCGTTTCTTTCTCAACATGCTCATAACTTATATACGGTTTATCTAGAAATTCAAACAAATACTTTACATACTTAATCGAATGTCCTGGAAATATCGCGAGTGCTCTTGGTGTAATTGATCTATGTACACCGATGTAGCCGGCTGTTTCTTCCAAACAAGTGTAATAGGATTTCCAAAGCTCATGCATTGCTTCAATGGTAACATTGTCATTTGCTAATGGGAATTCTCCATCGAATCTAGTCTCAATTTCAAATTCCCCACGTCCAGGTCGTTGAGATCGAGAGGCTTTTTCTCGAAATGATTTTATTATTCCTCTCAGAGTTTTAAAAGGGTTTGGATTAACATCATGAACAATAAAAGAAATTACATTGCAAAATACTAAAAACTTATTAATTAAATAAATTAAAATCAATTTTGAATTATTTATTTATCTTAATATACCTTAGAAAATAACATAATTTTTATATATTAGATCAAATTTATAAATTTTTTTATTAATCGTTGCAAAATACAATTTCTTTTTATTCAATCTGTATAATCTAAATACACGTGATTTGTTTATTTAGAATAATTGAGTTTTTATTTATAGATTAAAAAAAATGTAATAAACAATAATATACCAGACATTTCAAAAGATTTTATAGTGGGGTTAAAAAATAAGTATAATAATATATTTTAAAATTTACTATATAACATATTTTACACAGAAAAATTCACTCGCGCGTGACCTCTACTTAAGGAGGTTCTTTCGCGACAATTCACACAAAAAGTTTTAGCCTCGTAACCACAATAATTTTTTTTTTTTTTTTTATTTCCACTTAAATTTACAATCTGTCAGTTAACATTAAGTAAATGATTTATTGAAGTCTAAAAACATGCAAGAAACAACCCAATAGTTGTAACCTATCTCTAATAATTACATTTAGCAATTATGAAATAAACTTTGATTAAGTCACTAAAACCTTGTAGGTATATCACTGGGTAAACACTTATTAAGTCTTCTTTCACAGGGTGGGATTAACAATCTAACTATAAATATGAACTGTGCTAAAATTTTAGGTTATGTTTTTTAACGTGACTGTACTTCTCACACTACTATATCCTCTTTATGAATGGATCGTTTCTAAGCGATTGATCATATATCCTGTCCACTAAAAATAATCGCCCAAATATGTTTTTTTTTATTTTTTATCACAACTACCTGGTAAATAATTTCATTTTTTTTTTAAGTTACTCCGAATATATTATTCTAACAAATATTAGTTTTTCATCAAGATGGTGAAAGTCCTTCAATTGGAAAAATAAAGTAATGAACATTTTCCCCACCCTTTCCCAATCTACCATATGTAAAAAATTTCATTTTTAATTGCAATTATTTCATGTTTGGTGTGGTAAATCTTCTTCAAATTTTAACAGTGTTTATTATGCTTTTAATGACTTATATTCCGTTTTCCAGTTTCGAAGACTTCTTGAATTTTTTGCATTTGTGAAAGAACTACCTTAATTCGAAATTATATAAATATTTTTTTAATCTAGGAAGGGTTGACATTCACTCTCTCTTCTGAACAGCCTATGTCCTGGATAACTTTTTGGCACTTGGTCTCAAATTTCGATCTGGTGAATCATACAACCCTTCTGGCATATAAGAAAATTTTTCTCTAACATCTCGGATTCCAATAAGATTGGAACTCTGCTACTATGGACAAAATTAACTTCAATATTACACCTTACATTATTTTTATTTTGATAAAACTGTTAAAATATTCAAATTAATTTAATGAGTTGCTCTTTTTATTATTCAATTTTTTAATTATTAAATGAATGGAGTATTAACCCCGGATTTTTACTTTACCTTACTGAGTATGGTGGCCATCCCAATCCCTCCATTTACCATCTACCCTGTGTTAGTGGTAAAAAGCATTTACTTTGCGACATACAACCGGCCCTTAGAGGCTAGGTCAACAAAATATCAATATACTAGTAAATTAACTACAGAAATTAATAAACATAAATACAAATCAGTTAAAAGAAATTAACAATTAACGAATAAGAAAACGAAAAAAAAAATAGAAATGTATGCTCATTAACAAATAACATTATCATAGATTTCCATCAAAAGACAAACCGTAATTTAAATAATTCCGCGCAAAAACCCGATACCAGGAGCAAACGACGCATTAGCCACCCCGACATTTGCTATATAGTGTTAAGACTTTCTGAAAATAAAACGTGAAAATAATAGTGACTCGAAATGGGAGAAGATTAAAAAAATTTAATTGATAAAATGTTTAAAGTAAGTTACCAAGAAAGCTGATATATAAGTGAGATGTTGAAACCAAAAAATAAAAATAAATAAAAAAACTACTTTCTGAGCACAATATTTGCATCTTTGTTAAAAAAATTTTCATTTGATTATCATAATTTAAAAAATTTATTTTTTTATTTTTTTCAGGAAAATGGCACGACTAATTCGAACATGTATTCAAATCCAGAACTAGACATGATTTCCAAAGACATCGAACAACTGGCAAAAGAGAAGTCAACTTTAGAAACAGACATTGCACAGAAGGAAGCCGACATTCGAATTAAAACTGGAGAAATTAAAAGTCTTCAGGTAAATAAGTTTATTAATCATCTAAAATCTACAAATAATAATCTTTCTTCTTGCATTTTTTAACATTTGACCATAAATCATTACCAATGATGGCCGATCCCTTAGAACTTCACTATAGATAAAGTCGAGGGGTGAACAACGACCTAATATAGTGTACACCTAATTCCACTTTCACTTTCATTTCCAAGTAGAAGACAATAGATGAAGGGGCATTATCTAATGAATTCCAAAATAATTCCACATAATTCCAAAGACGGTGTACACCTAATTCCAATCACGGTTCACCCTCGGATAAAGTGAAAATTATAATAAAGAATCCATGAAAATTGTTATGAATTCATCTTTCATATTGTCTTTGTCTTTTTAAAATTTATTTTTATCCTATCCACCTTAAAGCTTCACTTAAGACGCTATTTACAACACTTAATTGTCAAATTAAAAATAAATAATACTAATTTTTTCGTAGGATCCTTCAATTTTAAAACTTACGTTCTCAAACCCTCGGATTGTTCACCAATACCAACGACCAAACTTTATTTTTTTTAAATTTTCAATTTCCTTTCTAAAATGAAAATGATAAATATACAAGGTGATTTACAAAGAGTGTAAAAAAATATTTAAGAATGTGTTGGGGAGGAAGAGGCAACAAATTTTATATGAACATAGGTCCTATTATAATTTCTAAACAGAAATACTGCCGGTCAAAATTTTTTTTCAGAAACATTTTAGGTCCAGTTTATGTCGGTTTGTAAAGTCTTTGTTAAAGTTAACAAAGGGTAAAACCTTAGAATTTCCCTTGTGCCCGGCCGGATGGCCAATCAGATGACACACACTTTTGAGGTTTTACCCTTTGTCAACTTAAACAAAGACTTTACAAACCGACATACAACTGGCCCTTTATATCTATTTAACAATGAAAACAACACACAACTAATATTAATTACTTATTATTTTTATAACCAAATTAATCCTCTCAAAAACTGCTCAAAATGTGTTTTTTACCCGCGGAGGAGTTTCTCTATTCGACTGATTTTTTTTTTTTTTTTTTTTTTTTGTGCCTATGTTACCTCATATCTCCGCCAATTGTGAACCGATTTTGAAAAAAAAAATTGCATTGGGTCCAGTCTACGTTCCGATTGGTCCCATTTTTTTTTCGTAGGTATTAGACCTTTTTTGTTAGGTTTGTTCGGGACTAACTTCTTTGTTTATGAACCGATTTCGATGATTCTTTTTTTATTGGAAAGGGGGTATCTTAGGGATGGTGCAATATTAATTTGGTCAAGTTCTGATGATATTAATAACATCACTAAATAGAGAAAATAAAAAATTTTTAAGAAAAAAATAAAACCGACTTCAAAAAATTAAATGCAACAAATAAAATATACTAAAAGGTATAAAATAATTATTATCTTATTTAGTTACAACTAAACGACGAAATATTAACATGAAATTACTTTTTAAAGTCGGTGCCAAACATATACCTTTTATGAATCGCACTCGACGGATCTTACTTAGTACGTTTGGTGGGTACGCTCGCTTATATGTATAGTTTGTTTGGCACCGACTTCAAAAAGTAATTTCATGTTAATATTTCGTCGTTTAGTTGTAACTAAATAAGATAATGAATTATTTTATACCTTTTGAGTGTATTTTATTTGTTGCATTAAAGTTTAGGGAAAGCGGTGTTGGTTTATAGTGAAACATATATAAACACAGGAATTATTTTATGGGTTATAGTGGTGTTTCACAAAGATTTTTTAATTTTTTAATTTTATTCCCTCTTTGTGAAACACTCACTATAACCCGTTAAATAATTCCTGTTATTTGTTGCATTTAATTTTTTTGAAGTCGGTTTTATTTTTTTCTTGAAAATTTTTATTGAGATTGTACACACACAAAATTGTTACCTGTTAATCAATGAGTCAATGATCTCACAACTTGGTAAACTTTAATGCTGTCTAATTTCTAGACGCGCAGATAGGAACCTTCCGGACATTTCCTTTGATATCAATGTTAGGTGTCGCCTTAGGCTCCGACCTTTCTTGGAATGACCATATTATCTCAGTAGCAAAAGCTGCAGCATGTAAGCTTGGCTTTCTTTTCCGAACCAAACGATTTTTCACCCCCACTCAACTCCTTATATTATACAAGGCTCAAATTCACCCCTGTCTTGAATATTGCTCGCATTTGTGGAGAGGGGCCTCCAAACATTCTCTTAATACCTTAGATGCAATTCAGAGGCGGGCTATCAGACTGATAGGCGATCCTACATTAATTGACACTCTCGACTCCCTAGCCCATCCTAGATCTATCTCCGCCCTTTCCCTTTTTTCTAGATATTACCATGGCTTTTGTTCTCACGAAATAAAATCGATAATCCCACCAAAGGCTTCATTTGCGCGAAATACACGATTTTCTAAGATTCAACGCCCCTACTCGCTTAAACTGGATAATAATCGAACAAACGCATTTGCCAATTCATTTATCCCTATGACATCTAGAGACTGGAACTCTCTTCCCCCGACCGTTTTCCCAGCAACTTATAACCTTCAATCTTTCAAGACCGGCATCCACAGATACCTTCGACTGCTACCCAATCCCTAAATCTCTCCTTATCTTCACGATACAAGGTTCCACCACGGACTACAGAGGTTGTACCTTCTTGGTGCAACTTCTTCTTGTATCAATATCATTATAAAAAAACAAAACAAAAAAAAAACGTAACATCCCATTATTGTTGAGAATTTGAGTTGCAGAGCATTCATTATTCTTTACGACGACTCTGTTTATTTCAATACTGTAAACGAGATCCTTTTATTTAGGTGACCCCAAAAGTATTATGCTTTCTTTTTAAATAACAAATAATAATTGGATATTGTTTGTCAAATAGAAATTGAATGTGTTTACATATTTTTAAAAAACATTTTGATGGACCTAAAGACTACCTACAAGAGATAAAAATATAATCTAAGTTCTTTGTTTAAAATCATGTCCTCATCAATTTCCCAAAGTTTTTTACACTCGTTGTGAATCTATATATATAAAATTAAGATTTTGTCTGTACTGCCAAATTTTGGCTGCACACGTTTCTAACAAAGTTATGAACGAAAACACCCTCAACAAAATTCCTGTATGTCTGTATGTTTCCGTGATTTCCGCGAAAAGTTGCTCACGATTCATGTAAAAACGGCTGAAGGGATTATTATGAAATTTCATATTTGGATCAGATGTCTTCTAACTTACATTTATAACGTTTTGATATTTTGTACATATAATCTGTGGGGCACTAGAAGGCTAGAAATGCAAAAACTGGGTGCGGGAGTGTGTGGGATGCAGTGTTGGTGCGGGGTTGGAGGAGTGTGGGCGGTGCCCCGGGGTGGGGTCCAGGGGGTGTAGTGGGTTCGGGGTGATGGTGTGGGGCGCGGGTGCATGGTGCGTTTCGGGTGGTGGAGGTCCAGGGGAGGGTTACAGTGTCAGGGTGGTGATGTGGGGCTCGGGTTCGGGATGGGGGTCCAGGGAGCGTAGTTCCCTGGCTAGCAAGAGGGCCGCCGAGTCACCCTATATAAAAATATATGAAAAGTACAGTACAAAAGTTTATGGTCATAAATTTTTTTTTTTTAGCCAACAATAGTACAGACATTTCCCTTCTTTCTCAGTTGTAAATTTATTTTTAGATTTCTCTTGCATGTAAATTTCTATAATCATTCTGAACTGTGGATTGGAAAACGTTCCAAAGACTGAATAAATGACCTAATAACCAGAAATTCGATTTTTAATTTTTCTTTTATTTTTACTATACTCTTAAAATAGTATACATCTAAAATGAAATTAATATTATTATCATCGCTTATAAAACTGTTTACAAAATTCTTAATTTTTTTTAATGACAGAGTGAACTCGACACCTTGGCTGCAACCCTCAAACAACTTGAAAACCAAAAAGGTGAAGCTCAAAAACGTCTCAATGACCTCAAAGCTCAGGTATGCGAAAATTTCATTTTTCACTCATAGCTTTTGGCACAATGATATATTATAAAATGATATATGTATATACACCTATCTATTCAATATACAAAATAATATAACTATTGGAGGGATAATTTTTGGAACAAGCATTAACGCTTGCCTGCATGCTGGTTGCTTCTATTTATTATTATTATTATTATCACTATTATTTTATTAATGTTAATATTTTTTTTTTTTTTTTTTTTTTTTAATAAAGCTCATAATTTTTGCAAGTCTGGTATAAAATGCATGTTTTTTTTTATTTTTTTTATTTTTTTATGTTCGCCCATTATTTGGTAGCGGTCGACGGTAGATAAAGAACTTAGCGAAATCAAGATCCATCTGACCGAAGAACAGGAGTTGGTAAGTAGGTGGTGTGGACTGTGGAGGATCGACTCTGGGCTTCTTGCTTGGAGTGCGTGCGGGGTATGCCTTGCTTTCTTTGATTTTATTTTTTGGGTTGGCATGTCTTGTGATCTGCTTCTTTTTAATTTACCTATTATCTCTCTCTTTAGTTTAAACTAGATTTCAGTGTTGTTAAAGATACATTTTTAAAAGCATCTAGATACAGATAAATATGTGCTCTTGTGAAAATTTATATAGATTCAGAAATAAATTTCCAAAAAAACTAGATACAGATATAGTTTTTGGCAAAATAAATAATTAGATATACAGATACAAAAAATTTCAGCCTATAGTGTTTGCAAAAAAAAAACTTAGGTATTTTAATTTAATTCAAAATGCTTAAATGATACAAAACCACCTAAGAAAAAATACTAGAATTAAAATATGCAGGTTGATTGACAAATAATTCAAACCATTAAAAGGTTTAGTGGTTAGAAATTTTTTCTTGACTTAACTCTTGATCAATTTAAATATAATATTCTAACATCTAGTTTTAGAGTTACTTCCACATTTTAGAACGAATTAACTACATTTTTAATTATCATTATAAAATTATTTCATGATGCATTTAAGTAAAAATAAGGAACAAATTTTGCACTAGCTGAGAGAAATTCGCTTCGTCTGTAAGAGATCATGGTTCAAATGAAAATTCGAATTTAGAAAAGAATTGAATTGATATATCTTGTTTCTTTTTATTTTAAAGGTAGTTCTTTTATAAATGCAAAAATTCAAGAAGTCTTCGAAACTTGGAATATAAGTCATTAAAAGCATAATAAACACATTGTTCAAATTTGAAGACGATTTACCACACCAAACATGAAATAATTGCAATTAAACGTGAAATTTTTGACATATGGTAGATTGGGAAAGGGTGGGAAAATGATCATTCTTTTATTTTTTTTCATTGAAAGACTTTCACCATCTTGATGAAAAACTAATATTTGTTAGAATAATATATTCGGAGTAACTTAAAAAAAATTGAAATTATTTACCACGTAGTTTTGATAAAAAATAAAAAAAAAACATATTTAGGCGATTATTTTTAGGGGAGGGGATATAATAACAATGGCTTGGAAAAGATCCATTCATAAAGAGAATATAGTAGTGTAAAAAGTACAGTCACGTTAAAAAATATAACATAAAATTTTGGCACCGTTCATATGTATAGAGTGGTTACGAGGCTAAGACTTTTAGTGTGGATTGTCGCGAAAGAACCTCCTTAAATAAATACCACTGAAAATTGTTTCTATACAAATAAACAAATTTTTCCAAATATCCCGAATGCATACTAGAAATTCAAAAATGTATTAAGATGCTTTATCTAGTTATTTGCATCTAGTTATTTAACAACACTGCTAGATTTGAATAATGTTTTGAAAATATGTAAATAACATCTCAAATATACACTAAGCAATTGCAGACCAGCTTAGTTTATTAAATCATACCACAGTCGAACCTCTTTAAATCGAAGTCACAGGCCTTTCCCCTGAAAAAAGAAGATAATAAGTTTTTCATACATAAAGTATAATTATTACTTCTGTATAAATCTAATTTTTTTTAAATATAACTTTTATAAATTGAAAAATAAGATTTTTGTATCGAAAATCCATAATAACTATTTCGTTATATTAAATAATTACATATGAATCATTTGTTAGAGTACATTGGTAGCTGTCAAACATACCAAAGATATTAAATTAACAAACATATTTGTCGAGAGTAGCTGAGTTAGATTTTATTGGAACAATCACGAGTGTCCTCTTCTAAATCCGAGTTGTATATACCATATAGAATATTTATATTATATGTCACAAGGGTTGTAGTGGCGGATCATAGGGTAAGCGGAATGAGCGGCTGTATGGGATCCCCAAAAAGGCCGATTGTGTTAAAACAGTGATGGCGAATCTTTTGAGTTTGGTTTGTCAAAATTCGGAAAAAACCTGAATGAACTCGAATATCGTGTCAAATCTAGAAATATATAAATTATAAATAATTTGGTGATAGTTGTAGCCCTAGTAAAAAAAATCAAAAAACAAAATAATCACACATATTTTGGATATATTTATTTATTCAAAAACAAAACCTAATTATTCTTTACTTTACAAGCGCAACCTCCGTTGACTCTTCTTGAGCGAATACAGTCCGTAAAACAATGGGTGTCACTCAAAATGTCTTAACGTGTCTCCATTGACACGCGTGTCATAGGTTCGCCATTACTGTGTTAAAGTGTTTTCTTAAACATTGTTTTATAACACTTGTATACAATTTTATAAACGTAACACCTCGATTTTTTTAATTCTCTTCTAAATAAGGATTGTTTGTTTCAACAATCCAACTGCACTAATTTATAATATATTTTATGAAAAATTATTTGAAAAAAATAAATGTTTTGTTAATAAGTACCAAAATTTGGATAATTGTTCATGGTTCAGAATTTTTTTTTAATTTTTTGTTTAATTGATTTTGAGGGCCCCGTTATTTTACCGCTTAGGCCCCCCACTTGACTTGATCCGCCACAAGGGTTGTATATTCACCCTTTCGGGCATTGAATAAGGTGCCTAAAAGAATTCCGGTACAATGACTACCCTGTGAGGTAGACCCATTTTACTCAGACTTGATCTTAATTTAAATAGATTTTTCTTTTAAATCAAACAAGAAAAGAGGAAAAGCTTATTTTTAGCTTTAGTAGTTATTGAATTGGAAAACAATATATTAAAAAACAAATAAAAAAAAAAAAAAACAAACACATTTTAAAGTACTCGTTTATCAGCTTTTATATTTATTAATGTTCCTAAATATAAACATGTGTTTGGGTACATTTCATAAGTACAAATTAAAAATAAATAATTGAAGCTTCTTTAAATCAAATTTTATTTCTTCACCCTCCACATAACGAAAGACGTCTATTAATCGATATTTTTTGTATTTGAGGTCGTCTCTAATTCGAAAAACTATTAACTTGAATTCGAAGAAAAAGGCTTTTCTCTTAATATAATGTCGTATTATCGAGGTTCGACTGTATATATAAGTAGTGATTAATATTATTCTAAAATTTTTAGATAAAGCTTCTGAAATGTTAAGTTGAAGCTTTGGAGACAAATATTTCAATGTTCAAATCTTGTTATAATCAGACCTAATTCAATTCCTTCTTATTTTATTTTGAATATTCATTCCTAATCATTTTTATTTGATATTTCCCCTTGATTTGTTTTTAGGTCCATAACTTTTTTCATGAAAGAATTCTATTAACATGATATATAATAATTTATTATGTTAAAAATAACTTCTTTTTTTAATTTTAATTTTTCTATTTTTAAGGTCGATAAACTGCGAAGACAGGCAGAAGAGCAAGAAGAATCGTTACGTACTCAAGAAAAGGAACTTCATTCTAAAAAACAAGAACTTGAAGAACTTAAGCAAGAAGAAGCATCGCTTGAACAACAACAAAGAGATTCTAAAAATCAACTCGAAGGACTTACTAACAATTTACAAAATACACAATTACAAATTAGCCAGGTTGGTCTATTTTTTTCTTGTTACCAATGTGATTGTCATTTAAGGTAGTTCTTTTATAAATGCAAAAATTCAAGAAGTCTTCGAAACTTGGAATATAAGTCATTAAAAGCATAATAAACACATTGTTCAAATTTGAAGACGATTTACCACACCAAACATGAAATAATTGCAATTAAACATGAAATTTTTTACATATGCTAGATTGGGAAAGGGTGGGAAAATGATCATTCTTTTATTTTTTTTCATTGAAAGACTTTCACCATCTTGATGAAAAACTAATATTTGTTAGAATAATATATTCGGAGTAACTTTAAAAAAAAAATTGAAATTATTTACCTCGTAGTTTTGATAAAAAAAAACATATTTGGGCGATTTTTTTAGTGGAGGGGATAAAAGATCAATGGCTTAGAAACGATCCATTTATAAAGAAGATATAGTAGTGTGAAAAGTACAGTCACATTAAAAAAACATAAACTATTTTTTAGCACCGTTCATATGTATAAAGTTGTTACGAGGCTAAAACTTTTTGTGTGGATTGTCGCGAAAGAACTACCTTATGTTGTTTAATAATCTATATCTATAAAAGAAAATATCCCGACTGACAAACTGATTCCCTGATTGATGGATCACGAACGCCAAGCCCAAACCTCTGTACTTGGAATCATGAAGTTTGTATTTATTTTTTAAACATTCATTCTTTCAAAAAACGAAAAACCACCAAAAACTTTAATTCTTTTAAGAAAGGATATACAAATATTTTTCATTGAATGTACAAGTTCTTTTCGGAGGTTAGAAACGGCAAAACGGCTATTTTATCAATATTTCAAAGTCCTATAAAACAAAAACACTTAGTTGAGATAAAGAGATAAAATTTGGTATATTTTCATAACTATGTGAGAAGATAAAAAATACAAAGTTTCATCAAAATCGGAGGTGGTGGGTGACAAATTTGATTTTTCCTGGATGATTTGATGTGGAATGATCCGAATGTGATTAAAATTATATTATAATTTAAACGTTTATTGAACATGTTACTCATATAAGGCAAATTGATTTTGGAGTTTCATCATTCGTAACACAATTACTATAATCAATTGACATAATCTTGGTTAAATGTTTAATTGAGAGACGATTGTAATTTAATTTTTTTTTTTCTAGACCAAAGCGAAAATAAGTAATCTACAAGAACAACAACGCCAAATTTCAGATGCTATAGCGACATATGATTCAGCTTTACAAATTGGAGAAGTCACTTCAATTAATGACGCTTCTCTCACGATCGATCCCGAATTCCGAGATCCAGATTGTCTTCGATTAGCCGCTCTTAACAATGACAATAACCAGGTAATAAACAGGAAATTTTTCGACTAAAATTTATTTTATTATAACTAGAAACCGGATTTTTATGCAGTAAAAACCGCCAAAATATGCCATAAAATATCTCAGTTAAAAATGCTGAAATATGCAAGTAATATGCAGAATGATGTTGAAATAAGCATATATATGCAGCAAAAGATGTAGCAAAATAAATTTTTTTATGGACTAAAAAATTAAAATTGAAGTCAAAAAGAAATATGTACTTTATTGCGTAAAACATTGGACAAAATTCTCATTTCATTTAATATATTAGAAAATCTTTAAATTCAAAGAAATTATAGGTGCTCTTTGAATGAATCAACTTATAATAAATATAACAATGCTTCAAAAAATGTGATCGATAAAATCCTGGAGGGGGGGGGGGGGGGGGTCTGTTTTATTTAACAGACACGATTGCATTGTATTGTTTTTATTTTTTTATATTAACAACGTTTTGTTATTGACGTACGAATAATAAACTAATGAAATAATACAAATATTTGACCGGCTATACTCTGGTCCCTACAACAACACGAAACACTCAATGACCAAAATGGGCTATGCAGTTCCCGAAGGCAATTAAAAAAAGAAATAATTAAATAATTAACAAAGGATCTCAAGAATAATTAAAATTTGATTGTAATTATTGTGAATAATTGTATAGCTTACAGGCATTTTTCTAAATTTATCTTCAGGTTATTATGTCTACGGTCACTTAAAATTGATTTATACGATGAAAATAGAGCGCTCGACATCCACAAACGTACTGGGGGCGAATTCAAACTGAACTTAAACCCCCCACTTTTACTTTGAAAGAAAAAAAGATGTGGCAAACTTTTCGTCATTTTCGTGTAGGATATATATTGTATCTCAGTACAACTGAATACCAAGAAAAATGAATTGGGTTGTTGTTTAGTAGCTTGTTCAGATTCTTTCTAACCCAACTTCCCTACTTGCAGTCCAACACTAGCACTTCGTGTCAGTTGAGGCCTCTTCAAATTTAAATTAGTTTCCACCCCTGTTTTGTATTTAATCTTTTTTTTCATTCTTTCTCCGAAAAATTACTTTTAAAACCTCTGTATTTGATTCGCGGAATATGCAATTTTATGCAATATTACTTCAACATGCAAAAATATGGAGTATGTAAATTTTAACCCCCAGTATCCTAGATATTCGGATAGATAATTGATCTCCTGGGTCATATGTGGCGGCAATCAAAATATGCAATTGCATAGGAATCCGGTCTCCAATTATAACTAATACGAAGGCTTATACTCTCCCTGAATTACGTTGATATTATTGATATATATAAATGTCATCTTTGTTTTAGACATTTGAAAATAACAATAAAGATCCATTTAGCGCGATGAATGGACCTACATCAAACACAGACACTTTTGGTAAACAAGATCCTTTCAAAGATGGTAAGAAAATATATAAATAATTTTTTCAGTTAGTATAGGAATTTTATTTTTATTAGGGTTCCTTACAAAAGTAAATAGGAACCTTATTAGTGTCGCTATAATGTCTGTCTGTCCGTCTATCCGCCAAACACCCCCCCCCCCCCCCCCCCCCCCCCGAACATTGTAACTCGTAAACTAAACAGTTAAGAATTTATTTCAAAATTATTTATTGTATTTACTATATATTTATGTGTTGCAAGAGTAGCATTAGTTAACCCTCTCCCGACAATCTGCATAATTTACGGAGAGCGTATCTCGAAAATGTTTTCACTTTTTCCTCCAATTACTCTATTTAATCCTGTATTCTTTAAATAATTATTATATTATAAAGCAGTGGTTTAATTGAAAAAGTTTTTGTTTTGCCGATAGTAGCGGTATTGTTGATTCACAAAGAGAAACAAAGAGGTTGTCCTCTGCTGGATGCAAATAAACATACACACATATATATCCGAGATTATATATCTGTATATATATATTATTTATTTGTTTGAGACTATAGTTTCGAAGACTTGGTCTTCATCATCAGTCTTTTTTTAATTATAAATGTTTTTCATGGAGTCAATATCGTATGGATATTGAAAATTTGGTGTTCTTTCTTCACTGGTGGTCAGCTTAGAACTAATAAAGATTCTTCATTGTCAGCCTTTCTCTTTGTAAAACAAGGAGAAAGGGAAACATATTGTTATATTTGAATGTGAACCAAAAGAATGTCTTTATTAGTTCTAAGCTGACCACCAGTGAAGAAGGAACACCAAATTTTCAATATCCATACGATATTGACTCCATGAAAAACATTTATAATTAAAAAAAGACTGATGATGAAGACCAAGTCTTCGAAACTATAGTCTCAAACAATTAAATAATATATATATATATACAGATATATCATCTCGATATATATGTGTGTATGTTTATTTGCATCAAGCAGAGGACAACCTCTTTGTTTCTCTTTATAAAGCAGTGGTTCTTAACCTTTTTAAGCTGCGACCCAAATTTGAGAAATATGTTCATGTCGCGACCCCCTGTCAAAAAAAAACCTTTTTTTAGACGATACTTGAGAAATTTACTTGACTTTTTAACTCACATATAATATTATTTTGTAATCAAAATATATTTTTCAACTTATAATAATAACTAAAATATTTGATTAACGACTCTACGCGACCCAAAGAATATGCTTTGCGACCCAATTTCGAGTCGCGACCCATAGGTTAAGAACCACTGTTATAAAGGATGATACAATTATTTTATTGTTTTGTTTCGATCTTTGGTTAATATTGAATTGCTATTAATGTTTTTAGATCCATTCTCAAATACATCAGCCAAAGATCCATTCAGTGCGAACGATCCTTTCAATGAGCCTGTTAATGCCCCTCCAGCTCAGGTAAACTTTGATATAAATTTAAAAGGATTATAGGAGAGTTTACTTACTAGGGTAAGCGGATATTAATTTTTTTTTTAAACAAAGGAGATTCAAAACTTTCTTTATGTGGAAATAAACTCTCCTAAAATCCCTTTATATTAAATTAATCTTGCCTAGTTTCCTTAATAACTATTAAATTAAATTTCAAATTAATAAAAATACATATATTAAGAAAAAGAATCATCATTTAAATATTAATATCAGACTCTAATTTTTGTTGTTTTCAATGATTTTTTTTAGGATGCTTTCGAAGCTGATCCTTTTGCTGCTCTTCATGCACCAGTTGCGCCTGGTAAATTCTGCATCTAATTTAAATTATTTTTTATTTATCTAAAAAATTTCATATATTTTTATTTTTTTTTATTTTAGCCAAAAGCGATCCTTTCGACCCGTTCAATGATGTAAATCGAAAAAATTCTAAAACTCCTATCGATGTAAGTTGATTTTGAAATATTTTGAAAATAGAATATTTAAACTTAAAAAATAACAGAAAGATTATAGCTTTATTTAGAATATTTAGATATACATATTTAAGACACTTCACACTTCCCATTTGCTTTTTTTTTTATTTTTTTTATTTATACCTAATATTGAAGTTAGAATGAGTTAGAGTTAGACCAAGAAGGTGCAGCATCATCTATATGCCTGAATTGACCCCTACATCTTGAAAAAAAAATAATAGAAGGGGATTATTTCAAGGCTTGGATGGGAGTCGATTCAGCCTATGGATGCGAGTATTGAACGACTGGAGATTTTAGGCAGTGAGAAGAACAGAGACGGTAATGAGTTTCAGTCCCCTAGAAGTCATAGAAATAAACGTTTTTTTTTTTTTAATGAAAATGATGAGAGAAGGAGTTACACCTAAATGGTGTATCCCCTAAAGGGTTGGGTTGGCCCCTCCATCGTGAAAAGAAGAAGAAGAAGGGTTTTTATGGGCTGGGTAAGGGTCGAAGGTATCTGTGGATACGGGTCTTAAACAGCTGAAGGTTATAAGTCGCGGGGAAGACGGTGGCTGGGAGCGAGTTCCAGTCTGGGGGTCATAGGGATAAAAGAGTTGGCGAAAGCGCTTGTTCGATTTTTATCCAATTTGACAGCGAAAGGGTGCTGAGCGAGATGAGAGCCATATTCAATTCATTTGTTCAATTTCTATCTAATTTGAGAGACAAGGGGTGTTGAGTATTCGAAAATCGTGTGTTATTCTTACAAATAAGGCTTTAGTGAAAATAATTGACTTTAAATCGTCGGAATAAATAATCATGGTCGTACCATATCTATATTACAGAGAAAGGCTTTCTGTGTGAGCCAGTGAATCGAGAGAGATAAGGCTGGGTCTCCTAGTAGTTTTATTAAACCCTTATATTTTGAAATATTTAATTTTCATTTAAAAATAAATATGTTATATAGAGATGATTCATATATCTTTTGTATTTGTTTCTTCTAAATTTTTTTTTAATGTGTTTAGTAAAAAATAAATAGAGATGAAAATATATGATTTCCTTAAACGACGAGTATCTTGAAAAAAATCTATTTTTGCTCACTTCGTCAAGAGAGAAAATTTTACAAAGGCTCCCCTCTAATGAGTAATTTAAATTTTTCATTTTTCAAAGGAAAATAAAATTTCATTTCTACTAAAATTATACTTTTATTCAAACAAATATTTTATTTAAAATATCTTTAAAAAAGTCTCTTTTTGTACACTCTTCACAGTGAAGTAAATATGTAAATCCCTCCTTCCACCTATTCATCCCCAAACCCATATATTAAAAAAAATTTTACTTGTACGCAATGCACCCTCCAAAGTACTCCCCCCTGCCTCGCAGATTTTATTAGGCTGATCTGAGTCTCTGTTCATTTATTATAAAAAAATAATAGAGAGAAGAATTTGTTTTCTTTTTATAATTTTATAAAGTAAAGAAATTTTTTTTTTAATTTTTTAAAATATAAAATACTAGGTAGGTTTCACATAAAAATTTTTTTATATTAAACCTACCTAGTATTTTATATTTTAAATTTTAAAAATTTTCTTTACTTTATTTAAAATTTTATTTATTGATTTATCTCAATCCTTCTAATGAATTGTTATTATTCTACAGTATACATCAAATAAATAACAGTAAATAATAATTAAATCTTTATTGACATTTTTTAAAATAAACCACTATGTTTAATAGATTTATTAAAAACACCAAGAAAAATACAAACAATAATACACAACATTCCACTCAGAGATGAAGAAAAATGAATAATAATATACCTGCCATATAGTACGCAAGTTTCTCAATTGAAGATTATGCGGAGGTCCATGTGGGCTAGGGTGAATTCCCTTCCCACATGGGCCGAGCCTAATCCCAAATAAGTTCTGAAGGGATACGTGAATTTTTTCCAGCGCAAACTGAGAAAGTGCAATAACTCGGATAATAATAATAAATTAAAGATTAAAAATAAAAATGAAATTCCAAATTCATATAGACATTAGGTATTAGCTTGGGTTTCGGGATCACTGGCTAAGAGGAATAGGAGCTAAGGCTCTTATGAAAGCATCGCAGCGCACATGCGAAGATCCCGGGTTCGAACTCCGGCTGATCCTTTTGTCTATAATAAAAAATCATTTCTTCGTTCTCTAATTTAATTTAATTAATAATTTTAGATCGCTTTTTACGCAGTCAATTTTTAATTAAATTTTTTGTTATTATAAGGCAAAAAATAAAATAGTAATTTAAAAAAATCCAAATACTGACTGTGTAAAAAGCGATCTAAAGTTATTCATTTCTCTTCATCTTGTGTCATAAACCTCGTGTTTTTATGTTGGCATATTTTTAGTGTTTTTAATAAATAGTACCTTGATCAAAAAGTTTCAGGAATTTATTAAGAGAATGAAAAATACAAATTTATTCATCAAAATCGATATTGTCCCATTCAAAGTACTCCCCATCGACTGCAACGCACTTATGCCAGCGCTTGATCCAATCCTCGAAACATTTTTTATACTCGGTTTTCGATATGGAGTATCAGAGCCTTTTACGATTTAAAAATGAAATCCTCTTTGCATCAACGAGTTTGTATTAAATTTTGAGTTAAAAAAGGTGCGAAAATGTTGAAGAACTGTTACTCTATCGGAAACAAACTTTTATGTGTGGTCCAAGTTTTCGTGAGTCTGTCGAGTAATACGAGCGCAGTCGACATCGAAAACCAACGAAAGCGTCGATAAAATCAAAGAAATGATGGTCGAAAACCGTAAATTGACCATTGGAGAGATGGCAGTGAACTTGAACATCCCTTATGAATCCGTTCAAGACATTTTGTTTAATGATTTGGCTTCGAGACGCCAAAAAAGATCAAATTTGTGGGAATCACATAACGCGCGGTCGAACAATGTCTTCGTTATCCTCAACTTTTTGACCAAGAACAGAACGAATACCATCCAAAAGCCACCGAATTCGACTGATTTGGCTCCCTGCGACTTCTTCCTGTTCAGTCGACTCAAAAAATCGCTCCGGGATACGCGTTTTAGCAGCCAAGTGGAGATAATGAAAAAAACGGGGACGGCTCTGATGACCAAACCGAAAACCGAATATAAAAAATGTTTTGATGATTGGATCAAGCGCTGGCATGAATGCGTTGCAGTCGATGAGGAGTACTTTGAAGGAGACAATATTGATTTTGATTAATAAATTTGTATTTTTCATTTTCTGAATAAATTCTTGAAACTTTTTGTTCAAGGTAGTATATTAAACAATTCCCAATGTCATGTATTTATGTTAGTGTATAATTCGTAGTTTTTGCAAAGCAAAAAATGAAAAAGTAAATTAAATAAATCGAAATACTGAGTGCGTAAAAAACGACCTAAAATTATTCATTTCCCTTCATCTTGTGTCCGAAACGTCGTGTTTTTATGTTGGCATATATTTTTTAGTGTTTTTAATAAATATATTAAGGTAGCTGTTTCATCATATGGGTTTTCTTAGGATTTTTTTGAAATTTAGCCAGATTATTATTTATATACTTTTGCATTGATTGGTGGCAAAACGAAATCTATGAACAATATAGTTCCGGAGATATTAAATTCCAAAGATAGAGTTTTTCAGACTCTTATACATTGCACTATACGGGATATCGGAAAGTTTACATACATATTTAATTATAATTAAGAAACTCTTCTTACGAGTGTTATAAAAACTAAACCAACATTAAACAATAACTAATACATTTTTTAAGAAAATTTTCATTCATAATTACAACACAGTTTCCTAGATATTAATGAATAAATAATGAAAAATTTACACTAAAAACAAGCTGGCAACAACGCATATATTTAACCTAAAAAGTGTGTTAACTTTAGTAATTTTTTTGACGTTTTTTCGCTTCAGTCATTGTCGCAACAGCTTTCAATCGCTTATTAAGAACTTTTTGTTTTATAAATCTCCCTTTATAATGTACTTTATCTGAAATTTCTATGATAAAATATATACAAGCTCGGACAGTATTGACAGATTTGTCAAACGAGCACGGGATTGGCTAGTAGTGGTACATAAACAGCAAAAAGTTTTGGGTTTATGAATTATGAATCCTTATTGTCTCTACTACATACTCTAGCATTAACTTTTTGCTAGTATTGTCGCGAAACAACTAGCTTAAACAATGCTCAATGTGTTTTTTCACTTATAATTACACGAGAGCTTTTTTTTGCCGAAGTAAACTTGACATTTTAATGAGAATTTTGTTGCCTGGCAACTAAACGAAAAAAACTACCTGTGAAAAAATTACTCGTCCTACGGACTCGTAATTTTTTCTGGTAGTTTTTTGAGTTAAATTGCCCAAAGGCAACAAAACTCGAATTATAAAATATCAAGTTTACTTCGACCCAAAAAAAAGCTTGAGTGTAATTCGGTAAGACAATTTAATGAATCAATACGTAAATCACAAAATTAACAAAATTAAGACATAAATTAGTTTATTTAATTTAGAGGAAAAGTACAATTGTTAAAAATACAATTCTTATAAACAACTTGATAAAAAAATAAATAGGAAAATAAAAATAAAAAAAATAATCGTATAGGATCTGAAATAAAAACATAAAATTAAATAAGATTTGTTTCAAGCTATATAAAAAAAGCCACTTGAACCACTTTATTTGTAAACACACCTGTTTTGTTATGATTTAGACACCTGTTAATTAAAAACAAACAAAAAATTTCTAATTTTAATATAATATAATAATATTTGCTTTAACCTATTAGTGGGTTTTAAAATTAAAAAACCAATTAATAAATAAAACATAATTGAAAAAATAAAGCTAGGTTCAGTTTTGTCGCTGGAAAAGTTAGGGTAAACTTTTTTCGCTGTCATAGTGACAAAAACACCGTTGCTTATGGGACTTTTAGTGTATGAATTAAATTGTCTTTCAAAAAATTCTAATAAATTGTCCAACCAGTGAAACTTTAATCACTTGAATGTTGTAGGGAAACAAAGATGCCTTTGGTTGCGACCCATTTGCCGCGCTGCACCCTGCGAGCGCAGGTCCTCCGCCCCGACCAGAAAGCCCGAGTCCTGCATTGCCTCCGAAAAAGGCGAAACCCCCGCCGAGACCAGCTCCTCCAAGACCCGCTGTCAGTCCAGGAGGAATGCGCGCAGCACCTGCTCTGCCCTCGCCCAGTCCGGAACCTACTGCCGCTGATCCCTTCGCACAAAATGACCCCTTCGGTGGTGGGAGCTTCGCGGATTTCGCTAACTTCGAAGCCAAGGTGACCTTTTGGCCTTTAATATTCACTTTCCATGTCAATTACTTGATATTCAATTTTCACTTGCAGTGCCTACACCGATCCTTTCATCCACTTCCCAGTTGGAACCCATCCTTATTCTTTCTTTCGGTAATCTAATATATTCTTTTTATAAAATTCTTCCAAAACGATGACTATACATTTTATAATTAAAGGTTTTTTTAGTCTTTTATCGATTATTATTATTTATTTGATTAATTTAATATGGTAAATTTACTATGGTAAATCAAATAAATAATAATAATCGATAAAAATTATTGTGTTTATTTTAATTGCAGGTAATCGGTTGGGCAGCCCAGGGGTAGTGAGGAAAGAAAAAATTAACACATCAAATAAGGTGTAACTTATTGGAATCCTTCCTCATTTCCTTTCCACCGACGTTTTCGGGAGGATTTTTCCCTCCTTCTTCAATGAATGAAACAAATAATTCATTCATTGACCCTTTGAAACCCTGAAGGGGAGGGAAAAATCTTCCCGAAACGTCGGTTTTGAAAAAAAGGAGGAAGGATTCCAATAAATTACACCTTATTTGATATGTGTTAATTTTTCTTTCCTCACTACTCTCTGAGCTCGTTCTCTCATTACATTCAATTAAAATTTCTACCAGTCCGTCTCTCTCCAGAGAAAATTTCGTTGCAAAAAAATTGTATTTATTTATTATACGTGACTAAAAAACCCTTTAAAGTATAAAATTTATTTAAAAAGAACCGTGTTTGGTTGGCCCTATTTTATTTTAATGAATTGGCTAAGGGGCTAGTTATGGGAAAATGAAAGTTGAATTATTAGGCAAAATAAAGTATTAAATAGAAGTTGGTTTTTATTTCAACTTATTGGATAAAAAATACTTGGTAGGTTTCAGATTAAGATATAAAAATAAAACGAATTTATTTTTGGAGAGACTTTAATCTTGATATATAGGTACTTACTATATTTCGGGTGGCTAACCCATCTTCATAAATTTGTTTTATTTTTATATCTTATTGTGAAACCTACCAAGTATTTTTTATCCACTAATTTATAAAATGTTTCACCAAGTACCAACACCAAATTCCTTAAAAACTATTTTATTTCAACTTTTTATTTTCTCATAACTGGCCCCTTAGCCAATTCATTAATATAAAATTTATATTCTTTTTATTTTTAATATAAAAGCAATTTGTGAATATAAACATAGATTGAAAATTTGCTTCCTAACACGGGATGAATTTTCATCAGAAGGCTTTCTGTTTTTAATTGAAACTCGTCCCCTGTGTAAGGGAGAACATTTTTTTTATCTATCTATTATAAGTAGTATTTTCTCTTGGAGTCGAAATGTTAGAATTCAATTGAGAATTGATGCAAAGTCAGCTATACCTTCATCAGGAAACATAATGAACGGTTATATTGCACAGATGATACTTTTACGGTCATTCCAATAATATATATTTTCTATATTAGGAGTATAATTAATTTCTTTTGGAGACAGCTCAAGGGTAACGAAAACTACAAATACCGAATAAATTTTTTTTAATGTAACATGATTTTCATTTTCTTAAAAGTCGACATTTCGAAAGATCTTCCCTCCTACTTCAGGGTTTAAAAAGGCCAACGAACGAAGCTTATAACCATCTGCTTCTTGTCTCCTTTAGCAGAGCTTCTGGTTGTCTGGCTAATAATTTGCTATTGATATAAACATAATTTTTTGTTATAATCAATATACCGGGTGAGTTTTTTATCTTAAGACAGTCTTATAACTCAAAAACAGTGCATTATATGAAAAAAGTTTCAAATAAAAGTTTATTTATATCAAGGGGGAAAACTAAACTACGCTATTGTTTGTCGACCTAGAACAAGCTTTCAATGGTATTTCGGGGTCAAGTTCTGTTTTTTAAATGGAAACCTATATATTTCTTTCCATAGCCTAAATTTACAAAAAAAAAAAAAAAAACTGAACAACTTTCATAATAACTATTTTTTTATCCGACATCAAATAAAAAAAGTATTAAATCAATTAGATCTCAAAATCAAATCAGTTTAATTATTAAAATTGAAAAAGTCACAACAATAAAAATAAGTGTTTATAATGATCTTAAAACTTCATTATAAACAGATTTAAAAGATTATTTTCTACTTATTTGATAATTAAGTTGAATATTTGTTAAGATTAATTATTATTTGGATTTTTTGAGATCTAATTGATTTAATATTTTTTTTTATTTGATGTCGTATAAAAATAGTTCTTATGAAAGTTGCTAAGTTTTTTTTGAAAATTTAGGCTATGTAAAGAAAAATATAGGTTTTCATTTAAAAAACAGAACTTGACCTTGGAATACCCTTGAAAGCTTGTTCTAGGTCGACAAATAGCGTAGTTTAGTTTTCCTCCTAATAAACTTTTATTTGAAACTTTTTTTCATATAATGCCCTGTTTTTGAGTTATAGGACTGTCTCAAGATAAAAAAAAACTCACCCGGTATAATAACTCTAACTGGCGAGCGTACCGACTCTTAAAATTTTCTTTTGACAAAACCAATTTTTCACTCTTTTAAAATACCACACTTTTATTGACTAATTAAATATTAATTTTTTGTATTTTCTAATAGTTATTTACTTTAAATGAACTATAAAATAATTTAATTTGTTCTTTTGATTACATGTTATTTTAAAATTTTGGAACAACTCCCTTGGACACCCAAATTTACACAAGCTAATCTCGAAATATATTTAACTGTCGAGATCTCGGTACCATCTTCGAAAGCGTTCATGGGTTTGACTTATCAAACAAGGCAAAACTTTGTCATTAGATAGGGGTATGTGGTAATAATATTATAATTTGTATTCCAAATGCTGTAAGGAAATATATATATATATTTAAATATATAAAATTATATCATTAAAAATATTCATCTTATATATGCGTAGCTATATTTTCTTTATTAAATAAAAAATAATCGATGTTTATTATACATCATTGGTAGTTTTCGATGTTAACATCTTGATGATTTCGTTTCGATGCCCATCTCTAGCTAAATGCATATAAACATTCACATATACATAGATGAATAAATACTTATATACATGTATAATTGAAAAGTTTTTATTTTGCCGAGAGTAGCAGATTTGTTGATTCATAAAGAGAAACAAAGAGGTTGTCCTCTGATTGATGCAAATAAACATACACACATATATATACGAAATTATATATCTGTTTATATATTATTTATTTGTTTGAGACTATAGTTTCTAAGGTTTAGCCTTCATCATCAGTCTTTTTAATTATAAATATTATTTCTTCTACCTGGCTCACAATCTGAGAAAGAAGGAAAAAAATTTTCAATATCCACGCGATACTGATCCCATGAAAAATAATATTTATAATTAAAAAGACTGATGATGTGGGCCAATCCTTCGAAACTATAGTCTCAAACAAACAAATAATATATTTATGTGTGTATGTTTATTTGCATCAAGCTAGAGGACAACCTCATTGTTTCTCTTTATGATCCACTTTCATATAATTTTATTCGTTAGAGACTATAGTTTCGAAGGCAGTGCCTTCATCTTCCCTCTTGAACGATTGTAGCTAATTAGCTGAAATTTAACATACATGCTTGTATTATTATTAAATTACACCCTTGTGCTAAGTTTCAAACCGTTCGCTGACAAAAAATTACCAAATCATCTGAAGAGAACATTCAAATCTTGGAAAAGTCTATTTTTGTTTATATTCACAAATGACAATTCTTTTTCATTAAATTATTAAATATTTATTTTATTAATTATTTTTTCTTAAATACATATGATTTATTTATTTTGTTTTTATATACAAAGAAAATCTACAAGAAAATGAGTTTTTTTATTATAAAATTGATGTATTCTCTTATCCTCAGATGTAGAGATAAATTGCTCCTTCAGAAAAAGAGCCAAATCACACATGAAGTATGAACGATAAATTAAAATAGGGAATAATCAATTTCAAATTGGGAAAAGTCTATTCGTGTATAAAACACCAATCCTATGAAATCTTAGTTTTGTATTAATAAACTCATTTTCTTGCTGAAAGACTACATATTTACAGTTATCCCTCTGTTTTCGCGAAATCACTTTAATGAGGTAGACATTTTTTTATTTTATTAAACTAATATAAAATACATATTTTGCTATTTTAAATATAAGCAATATATATATAAAATTAAGGTTTTGTCTGTACATTGCTCCAAATCACGCCAAATTTTGGTTGCACACGTTTCAAGCAAAGTTATGAACGAAAATACCTTCAACAAAATTCCTGTCTGTATGTCTGTCTGCATGTTTGCGTGGTTTCCGCGAAAAGTTGCTCACGATGCAAGTAAAAACTTTATTAAGAAATTTTATATTTAGATCAGATGTCTTCTAACTTACGTTTATAGCTATATAACGTTATGTTATTTTGACCTCAAAAGGGGGTTTGGGGGGTCGCATGAATGAAAATTATCAAATAACTCCTAAACTATTAACTCTACGGCAAATTTTATTATGAGCAAAGTTGTAGGGGATGTGATTTCTGAGAACTTTTGTTTAAAAAAATTCCCCCCCAAAAAACCACCCAAAAAAAGGGGAGGGGGGGGGTTGAAAAATGTAAATTCTTGCCCTTGGAGCAAACTCAACCAAATTTTGTATACATAATCTGTGGGCCTCTAGAGAGCCAGAAATGCAAAAACTGACTAGCAAGAGGGTCGCCGAAGGCGGGCCTTGCAGCTAGTATAATATAAATATAGAAATACTCTCTGTAACTCTATGTACTATATTCCCTACTAATGGGTTTCTAAGATAAAATAGTGAAAGAGAAAATATAATTTAATCCAATGCCTTCCAAGTTCAACATCCACAATAATTATTTAAATATTTAAAAGATTAAATTAACGAGGACACCAGCATTTTGAAAACGAATTTCTACTTAAAACTATAATTCAAATAAATATATTATTTTAAGGATGTGAGTTGGCTAGAATATTTTGACAGTGAAAATAGATATTAGGTTATCCTGAGTCGTTTTTGTTAATTTTTTTCTGTCACTTTTTATTAGCAACATCATTATAAAAACATTTTCCATGCTAAAACTAAAAGTAAAATTATTTTTTCAAGTTAGTATAAAACGAGGGGTGAACCGCGACCTAATATCGTGTTACTTCCACTTCCACTTTCATTTCCAAGTAGAAGACAATAGATGAAGGGGCATTATCTAATAAATTCCAAAATAATTCCACATAATTCCAAAGACGGTGTACACCTAATTCCAATGGCGGTTCACCCCTCGGGATAAAATGATAAGCTTTCCATGACTCCATTTACGCGGTTTTCGAGGAATCAATTACTCACGTAAATTAAGGGATTACTGTAAATATGAATTCTGTCATAATCCACAACGTTTGTATTTTATTTGTTGAGCACATGTTTTGATTTGATTTGATTTAATTTAATTTTTTTTTTCTCCTTTAGCTAGCTTGGATTTTGTTGCTGCATGCATCGTTTTTTTCTAATGCACTGAATAGACTTCTTAATAAAAATGCGTTCTCTTTCAGCCTATTGTCAGCCAACAACGTTACTAATCTGAGACGTCGTCTTTTTTTTCTTTCTTTTTCTTTTTTCTCTATTTTACCATGCTGCATTTCAGCCTTAAAATGAGTCTGGTGGTGTCCTATTTAGTTCTCTAACAGTGCGCCCTCTCCGCCTCCTCGACCTCCAACTTCTTCAACATCTGTCGCCGCTGCCGCCGCCGCTGCTGCTGCTGCATCCGCCACCCTTAACAACATCAACAATAACAATAACAACAACAACAACAACAACAAGAATACAGCTCCTGGTCAATTCATGGATTTTCCTGAAGATCCCTTTAAAGATTACCGATACGAGGATCCTTTTAATATCGGCGATCCGTTTGCCGATGAAAATGATAACAAACCAACGACTATAGTTCCACCAATATCGACGAAACATCGTGATCCTTTCGGCATGCCGATTTCCTCTCCGCCACCGACACTTCCTCCACCAACTCGTGTCAACGGAGTAGGTCTCGATCCATTCTCTAAAAGCTTTCCAGTTAAAAATGATACGAAAACGTCTGCTACTAAGGGTATGCCGACGGAGGATCTTCAACTGGCCTGGGCAGCTGCAGAAAGTTTACGTTTAGAGGAAGAACGGCGACGTCGCGCTGAGCAGGAACAAGCGGAGCTTGAGTTGGCATTGGCACTAAGCCGGGCGGATAATAAACTCGCTTGACGTCAGTATTCGAACCCGGACATCTGTATATTTCATCAGTCATGTATATATATTATATAAATCCTAAAATATTATGCTTTAGATATTATGTTCATTTTTTATTAAGGTCAGTTTCCACATAGGCGACCGTGCTCCGACTATGTCCTCTGCTCTAGAATCGCAACATAATATGTTCCGGAGGGAGCAGATGTTTTATCCATATTGCGAATGGGTCCCATATTTCGAGAGAGATTCATGACCGGTAGAATTCTTCGAAGTTGGACTAAAGCACTCGGTTTGCCACAAATATTTAATGTTTTTGTGACAAGGCTGTACATTCTCTTCGCTCTATTACACAGGTCGACAAAACTTTGTACCCGTAAACCTAACAGTAGAGTTTCATACGTTTCTCGATTTTTTACAACAGGTCAGAGTTTAGAGATATCTTATCGGTCAAATTGACGAAAAAGGCCATTTTGGCCTATTTTCGGGACCTATTAGATATTAAATAGCAATATTTGCAATCAAAATAGAAAACAGCTTCCTCTTTGATTTTCAAATTACCACTTGTTTGTAGCTCAATTAGAACCCGAGTTATCAGTAAAAAACCAAGACCATATGTTTTTATCTATGTTTATTGTCCTTTATAATCACGTAGTTTTAGTTTTTTAGTTATAACTCGAGTTCTAATTAAGCTAAAGACAAGTGGTAATTTGAAAATCAAAGAGGAAACTGGTTTCTATTACATCAACAAAATATTTTGATTTCAAATATTGCTGTTTAATATCTAATGGGACTAGAAAATAGGTCAAAATGGCCTTTTTCGTCGTTTATTATTATTATAACCACTACAAAAGCAAACTTTATATAGGTATTTTTCCTTTATTTTGATGCACACTGCATAGAAAAATCATGAAATAAATCTTAGGACAAGGGAAAAAAAAATTTGTCGACCTGTGTTATGCAAACTGCAAACAAATTGAAGAAGACTGGCAGCTGCAGAGCCGATCGCGGTTATGTGGTAATACACGCGACATAACAGAGAGAGGACACTGTTGTCGCACGCATGCCTATTTAAAAACTGACCTTTATACGGCTAGTTTTACCAGGGTACAAATCGTAGTCCTCTAGTTTCAAACAGGCCGATGAAATATTTTTAATCATAAAATTTTCTTTATTTTATTCTGTGATAATTTTCATTTAGCATTTGTATATTCTCGCGATTTAAATACTTTCGAGACTAAGATAAAACAAACATTTTTTTTTCTCTTTTTCTACAATTCTATAATCTAGTATTATTATTTATTAATCAAATTGAATTTATATTTGTCATATGAATTAGATACCTATATATATATATTGGAACGTTTTTCTTCAAGCACAATATTTATAGAATTGTATATTTAAGAAAAAAAAAATCGATTTGTCTCGAGCAGCATTTTATAATAATTCGCATATTTTTATAGTGCGAAAAGTCATTCCCTTTGAACGTGTGGTTGGTTCTGAAACAATTGATGCCATATTTTTTAGCTCTTTGTTTTTTATTTTTTATATAGAGCGTATTCGACTTACAGAACTGGCACTTTGCAAGTGTCATAAGTCGAATTTGCTAGTAGATTTAGTACTTTAATTTATTTCAAGTTTTCCTTGGCAACGAGATAATAACTAAGCCTTTAAGTCAAATAATATCATCTCTTTAAAAGGAGTTTAGACGATATTTTCGCTAATAAATATATCTATATATATATAAATCAATATATATATTTATATATTTAAAAAATGATATCTAGATCCAAGATCATTATATATATTTACAAAAATACATATACACGAAAAATACCAAATTTTAGAAAAAAAGAAACAAATACAAATCTTAGTTGTTATTTATTTAGTGGTTTAGAGTAAACACAAAACGAGAAAGAAACTTAGCAAAGTGCAGAGCTTATGGAATAGGTGTTCATGTTGTTGCGTGCTGTTAATTAAATGATTAATTAGTCTGGTGACCGTGTGGTTGCAAAATTGACCAATAAATAAAGGCAACCCTTTTTTTAAAAAAACAACAACAAAATAATATAATTTGCATATATAAATAGCTGAATTCTGTATCGATGTATGTGGAAGATATTCATTAACCGGACCATGCTTTAAGCAAAATTACTAGTATTTAGAATTTTTTTTAAATACAAACGTTACCATGTCTTCATTTTTAAATTCTATTTTTTTTTTTTTTTTTTTTTTATTTAATTTGTAAAATAATTTAGTAATACTTTTTTATTTTTATTTATTTATTTTTTTTATTATTACCTATTAGAAATTACTATCATGTGTAGAAATGTTTATATCATAACATTTTTCTTATACTAAAAGTTTATTTGAAAGTTTTTTCTCGGGTTTGACTTTAAATGGACAATTATTTTGGAATGGACTAGGAGGAACCCATGGTGAATTTAAAAAAATTTGTTAAATAAATTTTTTTGTTTTATTCAAAGAGTTTCACCTTCTAATTCTTCTCCGTTTTCTAGTAATATTAAACATAGATTGAATGACGTCATTGATCTGTTGAAATCTGTATCAATATCAATAACATCAATTTTAACAGATCTATAATATTGACCGAGTCGCTTGATCTTTAAAACTATTATCACATGAACAGGGCTTTAGAATTAGAACCCGAAAAGTTGAATAAAACTAGAAAATTAATACATATAGTTTATATTCTTCAAACTTCAACGGTTCTTTGTTGTACAATTGAAGTAAATTTAATCATTTCGATAAATCAATCTATTTAATAAATTCACTAGAGAGTTTTGTTCTTCGCTGGTTCATCTTTGGCAGTAGATAGATGGATAGATTTTATTTTGCTCTGAATGATATTCTCCTGGAGCATAAAAGATACAAATTATATTACATTAAAAATCTGCTTACAAAATTCAACCAAGAGAGTACAAAAAATAATTACATTTAACATTAAGAAAATAAAAGGAAAAAATTATTAAAATTAATTGACAATATGAAATCAAATTACAAAAAAAATATATATATACATATATATATGTATATATATATCACAAAATGATCAGCATGAACAAAATAAATTTTAAAATATAACAACTCAGCCCCACTCCACCCATCAACCAGCCCTCTGCTGACTCATTAATAAATCAAAATACTTTGCCTTAAAAGCGCCGAGAGACTTCGCCCCCCTCACACTTGTTGGAATTTTATTCCAGAGCTTCGCTGAATAAACAGAAAATGACCTAGCATAGGATGATGTCCTATGTATGGGAATTTGAAGGTCCAGACCATACGTCCGCAAAGCCCTGGAACTTACAGAGGTTTTAAACATAAATTTATTAAATAAGTATTCAGGGGACTTTCTCTGAAACAGATTAAAAAGAAAAATTCCCAAAATATAATCTCTCTTCTTTGGAAGCCTTAACCAACCCAGTTTATTATAGTAGGGTGTAATGTGTTCATCAAGAGGGACATCAAAAATAAACCTAATTCAGCTGTTCAACAATCTTTCAAGCTTAGTATTTAATTCCTGATTTAAGCTATTATAAAGAAGACAACAGTAGACGATCAGAGGATCAACCAAAGTACTAAAATTATTAAAAAAAATTTTTTAGTAAATTTATATTATAATAAATAAAAATAATTATTAAGTTTATTTGAATTGTGTGACAAATAACCGTTGAAAATTGAAGAAGACAATTTTCTAATTTCACCATTTCAGCCCCAAATATTTCTCCTGACGCTCAAAAGCTCAACAAGCACACCCATGGTTAAATTGAAAAATTATATCGTCTTAGCTCTACTTCCGTTTCAAGTTTTCATAATTGCATTGAGATTCAAAATACCCATTAATTTGCTTTAAGTGATTGATTCTTGTTGAATTATCAATCATATCGACACTTGAAAACTAATATGGAAATAATGACCTACGAACTTTATAAATAAAAATTCTACTTTCACCATTGCTTGTCTAACCGGAAAATAATCTTTCAAATCATCTTAAAGTATATAAGCTTTTACCAAAGCCTCAACTCCAAAATATAATATTATAATTTATATTTTTCTGTCGGAATATTTATAATGATTTACCCCTAAAAATATCCACATATAATATGCTCAAATTCATTTTCTTTTTTATATTATATTTTGTAATTTATTTAGCAAAGTCTATTGTAAAATCCATATATTTCTAAAATAATTAGTTTACTTAAAATATTTTCTTGCCAAGAGTAGCAGAGTATATTTTTAAAAGTAAATCAATGAAGGTGTCATCTGCTCGATGAAAATAAACATAAAATATTTATTTGCATCAAATAAAGGACACCCTCTTTGATTTACTCTTAAAAATTATTAGTTTATTGGTATTTCTGGTAAATATCACATTTTTCTTCCATAACTAAAATTTCAAATTTTAAAAAATTGAATAATTAGAAATGTAATGTATGAAAATTCATTTCAATATTATTATATACTATATTATAGAAAAATATTATAAAAATCGAACTAGAAAAAAACATAAAACGAATTATAATCCCATTCGATTTGTTATATACATGTAAAATTGAAATGGTTAAATATTGTCTTTTTTTTATTAAGTTAATAAAAAATTTTTTAAGCACATATTCCCATATTATTTTTTTAAAAATACTTTTTTTTATATCTCTTCAAAATCATATCAATGAATCTAGATTTTAAAATACAGGCTGATCTAATTAGAGGTATATCTAATTATAATGGATTTTAATGCGAGTACTACCTATTCAATGTATTTTTCAATCTAAAGCTCAGTCGTTAGAAAATGACTTAAGTTTTGGTTTATCACATTTATATTAAGATAATAAGTGCAGGAGCTTCACCAGTAGCTATTAGAATGATGATGCGTGCAAAATATTTAACAAGCCCTAATATTTTCATAGAGGCGACTGTGGGTAAGTGGTCATAGTGTCGGGCCGCTGCCCTGAAGTATGGTGGGTCGAGACTGAGTCTCAGCAGATATTTGCAGGCGCCTCCTCTTGGAAAGCAATGGCAAACAACCAAGAGTATTGCCTAGACAACCTCTCCAAACTAACCGTTCGGAACTGACGTTAAAAAGTAGGTCCCATATATCTGTGTAAAACAGCTAAACACACTCAGCACAGGTATATGTGGAGAGGTGCCTACGCCCCTTAGGGCATGGCACTATAAGCAAAAATAATAATCTACATCCTCTGTGTTAACTTTAAAAATTCGTCTAATATCCGAAATTTTTATATATTTTCCTTGACTAACAACTCATCATCATCGAGTGTAGAATCCTAAGACCGGTTGGACGCCTTCACTCAACTCTTTCACTTGTCTCACATCTTTTCTTTCATTATCTAGGGAAAATAATCCATTCTGGGTCTTTCCCTTTTCTTTCCGACTTCGTTCTCTAAAATATCCTTTAGCAAAACGTGTCCCCTATCATTTGAGCTCTTCTCTTATATTATTTCAAAGAATTCTCTTTTCTTTAATTTTTCCCTTGTTGGTAATTCTATTCACCTATTTAATACCAAGTCACAAATACCCTCTCATCTGAAATTTTGAATATTGGTTGATTTTCTTAAAAAATTCCCCTTTATTTTTAACTTGAATTAAGATTAAAAAAAAAAATCAAAATATTTTTTATATTATAAAAGAGAAGAGCTTAATATTTAACTTGAGTAAATACTTAAATAGTAGTTTTGGTCTATTTTTTTGGACAAATTTTAAATATGAAAATTCTTTATATATATTCAATAAAATACCACTAAAATTTGTAAATTAAAAGGACCATTGTGAAAATGAATTCACAAGTAAATTTCTTAAGATTACCTCTATATTTTTCAAAATTTTGATGTGTGTAGGAGCCCGGTCAGACTGGAATATTGCAGCCATATTGTGAACCTTGCACAAAATTACAGAAACATTGAAGTGGCAATTTTGCAGCAATATTGCAATATATATGCAGTGGCAATATTGCTGCAATGTTCCTGCAACATTGGCAATGGTGCTGCAATATTGCCTCAATGTTTCTGCAATGTAAAAGAGGCGGTCATAGGAATATTGCTGCAATGTTCCTGCAATCTTCCTGCAAGGTTTAATATTGCAATGTAATATTGCTGCAATATTCCCTTCTGTCTGGGAGAGAGTTCTTATAAGTACATATTTAATATTCCACCTGAAAAATGTATGACAAATATTACAACATTTAATCATTCAAAATCCATTTACCTTCTAATAATCCAACCCTTAAATTTTCCAAAATCTTATCTTCTTTTTTGGTTGGATGCTTCATATTTAGAGTCATACTACAATGGTACATCGCCTACTTTTGATTCATTTTGCCCTTATTATCTTGAAATTGTGATAAAACAAATCTAGCTATCACTTTCTGACGACTGCGCTTTAGTTGGTGTTAATATAAAAGCTTTTTCTCGTACTAAGATGTTATTTTTGATTACCTCTAATTTGGACACTCTGTATAATGGGAATATTTTTTATAAAATTGTATATAAATATATATATAAAACCTTAGAAAATTTTGAACTTAGTTTTTCTTTTTTTTAAATTCATTTTCTCATTTTCTTAGATAGATTTTACTTTAAACGTTATCTAAATACTAAGTTATTTTACTAAAAGAAAATTGCTACACTAATTGCTTTCGGACAATTAATTAAGCATGGTTCAATGTTCCCTAAATTCTAAACATATATAATATATATAAATATATATATACATATATTGGTGCCTGAATGCTCTCACTACCTAATTCTCATTATGAAAGCAATTTTCCTTATTATTAATAAAGAAAAACTCATAATAATACTAATATTCTCCCAGGAAATGTAAATATTATTTATAAAAATCATTCAATATTAAAATAATAATAATAATAATATATATAATATGTGTAACCAGTCGGAGGATCAACAAGATCATTCAAACACTAATATAAATGCAATTTTGGCATTAGGTAAAAATTCTAAAAATAGATAAAAAATCTTCTTCTGCTTAAAGATAGGAGGAATAGACAGTGATTGTACGAGTAATTTATATCGTTTTTTTTAGCGATTCAATGCACTTTTCTGCACTCAGTGCAACAGTTGCCTTGTAAGTAATCCTAAATAAACAATACTTAAGCTATAGGAGCGATGACGTCATAATACTCTCTTAGTGCACACTGAAATCACATGAAAAGATATTAGACAAGAGGTTTTGATCTTTTTTCTTCTTGCCTGTATGTGTGTGTCCAAATAACATTTTTGAGCCTTCTCCGAAACATTGTCATTAGGTGTTAAAGTAAATTTATCAAAATAAATTTTTGTTAAATCGTACAATAATATTAATATTATATTAACAAAGACATAACCAGGATGAAATTCATTTTTATAGTAGGTACGATCAAAAATAAAGAGTTACTTTATGGTCCAATTACTGTAAAAATAAAAACAATGTCATTGACTAACATAGACCCTGAATTATTGTAAATTATCTTTTTCTCACAATTTAACAAACCATATTGTATGTAAATTGTCTTTACAAGAGACTCGAGGATTTCCACAAAGCGATTACTGTTCTGGAAATAGTTCTACTTGTCTTGGGAATTTTCTATGAAATGATTCAAGCTTTTGTGACCGAAATATTTATTAAAACTTTTTGTTAAAAACACATTTTTTCATAATTAAATGTATGTAGATATAATTATGAAAGTGATCCAAGTCAAAAAAATGAAATTTTTTCATATTTTGTGTTTCATCCATTTAATAGTCGGTTTTGTAAAATCACATGAAATTGAACCGTTAAATGGATTTCTACAGAATTAAAATCTTGTTTATTTTACAGAACTTTAAACATCTCGAAACTAACAAATGACTTAGTCCTCTTTCATAATTATGTATACTTGTATTTTTCAACAAACTAATAAATACATATAAAAATTTAAAATACGATTTTTAGCTTCTCTTAAATATATTGCATATAGGATGTGTTTTGTCTTGAGGGTCGAATTAACAAGCCCGGCAAACTCGGGTTCAACTCCTGAGAGGATGGAGCCCTGTGATATGCAATGTAAACATATTTTCTACTTAAATCTGCATTTTGACCTTAAAATTTAAATTCTTTCTTGATAAAATAGGATGTTTAGACCCCTATATCTGTGATCGTTTTCAAGTATGAGATACCTGGGTAATGGACTTTCAGACAACTGTTGACTACTTGTTAGCTAAAAATAATTATAGATAAGAAAATCTTGATCCATTTTTTTAATTTTGAACATTCCTCGCGCATTCATTCAGCAATTTTCTTCGGTCTTTCGGCAGGATAAGAACTTTTATCTATATATATTAAAGTCTTTTCCCGGCATGTTAGTATTTTATTTATTATGATATTAAATAACTTTGCTGATCCTCCAACTAGTTACATATGCACATTTAAATATGTATAAAAACTTATGTTAAAATTATGTAAATGACTTATAATTATGATCTTGTTAGACATTTATAATGGATGTTTGATAAATATTAAAAAAAAAAATAACTTGTTGGTAGTCTCTGTTAGTTAAACTTTAAACTTTAAAAATGTGATGTAAAGAGATAATATAAAAATCTTCTGAATCACTAAACAACAATAATTATATATATAATATATATATTAAAAAAATAATCCTTTTTTAAAACGTGAAACTTTCTATTTTTTCGTAATGACAAATGAATATCAACATTCGTTTTATCATCAAATCAACGTTGTAGCGTATATTAAAAAAAAAAATTTAAAAATCAAATCGTTGTTATTATATCTTAAAAAAATAAAATAAAAAAACTCTGGGAAGTGTATTTGTCGGCTCTCAGTCTTTTTGTTAATGCAAAGCCGGCCTACTTAGAAATTTTTTCTATCTATTGGCAATAATTTTATAACTTAAATCTAGACTCGTTAAGAGAAAATGCCTTATAATATTAAAAATTATTCTAATGAAAAAAAAGGCAAAAATATCATATGAGTGGGGACAGAGAGTCTGAAATCATTTTTCTAATTATGAATGAATGATATCTATTTGTTAATATAATGTTGATTAATGTTAATCTTATTATTAAAGAAAAATCCAACAGATTTATTTTTAGTATTTTTTGAGACAATTCACATATTATTATTTATAATAAGTGATTTTTACTTTACTTCCTAAATCGAAATAGTAATTCCTTGATAAGCCTAAACCAGCTTAAACAATTCACCTCTTATAGAATAGACCTTGTTTTATAGTGTTTTTCGTTGGACAAATTTTCTTGCATTCCAGTGGGGTCATCTTTGAAAAGAGTCAACATTTTCTCCCATTTGAAAGGATACAGAGAGAATTTTCCAATAAAAAGATTAAAAAATTATGTTTTTTTTCAACCTGGGAATACATTTTTAAAAATTAATTCAAATGTTTGTGAGTCGGGAAGGAAAATAAAACATTTTCAAGCATTTTTTTATCTTCTGTTGATTTGATAATTCTCTCTGAACATTTCGAATAGAAGAAAAAGAGCCCAAGCAGATCTCTAATGTAACGCTATTTATTCAACTTAAAAATTCAATCATTAACTATTATAAAACTAAAGGAACGATAATGTTCTAACAGAAAACGCTATAAGTTTATTTTAAAAAAATTTCCGCATGAAATTAGTATTGTGCATGCATGTATTATTTTTATTTAATTGTAAATTGGCTACAGTAGCCTAAAGTTTACCATTTAAACATCATTTTGTAGAGAAGAGTCCAGTTTAGAAAATTCACTCAAGTTTTGTTATAAGTATAGGGAAAAATATTGTATGTTAAATATTTTGAAATTCATTTTTAGTTAAGTTTCGCATAAAACAAATCAATTATTTATTGTTTAAACCAGTGGTGCCCAACCTGAGGGCGATCGCCCCCAAGCGGGCGATTAGGGTTATCAGAGGGGAGATATGGGGGCGATGAGTATTCAAAGGGGGGAAAATTAAAAACTGACATGGAATCAAGATTTGAAGATTTGACCAAGTTACAAATTCCGGATTGGATTCTAGATCCATTCTTGTTTGAAGCTGTGGATTAGGTTGATAACTCTTTGCAGACCGAGTTTCTAGATCTGAAGTATGACTGTGAGGCGAAAATCATTTTCAAGCAGAGCGGTCTTTCTTAATTTTTCCAGATTCCAATTTAAAAATGAAAACATGTACTCCTGTTTTTTAAATGTACGTCAATGATCTTAGTTAATTATTTATTTGTTCTTGAAAAAATCTGTAAAAAATGTACATTTTAATTTTTTTTCTATTTTAATTAAGAGTGACCGGATAAAACTGCTTTGGTTGTTTTTATATACGGTAATAAAACTGCTTTATTATTTACACTTTACTTCAAATTAAAATTAGGCATACAATGAAAATTAAAAGGGGGCAATAGGTGTTAGTCAACCTCCAGAAAGGGGAGATGGGCCACAAAAGGTTGGGAACCACTGTTCTAAACATTCATATCACCAGGAGATAATGGAATTATTATTTTAAATCTGATCCATCTAATAAAAAATTATGACATTGACCCGAATATGGGACCCCCAAGAAATATCATTAAAAAACTGGTCGTCTTTATATTCGAACTTTTCGATTTTTTATAGTTGATGCACTGCAAGGGCGAATACACTTTTTTCGGTAAATAATGGAATTTGTTATAAATTCATCGAGCATACAGTCCTAAGATTGGTTTGACGCAACCCCTCGCCTCTAGTCAACCCATATCGCATCCAAGCTCTTTCAGTTCTCTAAAAGTCCTTTAAGGTATTTGGTGAAACATTTTTTTTTTTAAATTATTGGATAAAAAATACTTGGTAGGTTTCACATTAAGATATAAAAAATAAAACGAATTTATTTTCGGAGAATCTTTAATCTCGATATATATATATATTTCGGGTGACTAACCCATCTTCAGGAGAAACAGAAAGTAACTATTCTCCAAAAATAAATTCGTTTTATTGTTTATATCTTAATGTGAAACCTACCAAGTATTTTTTATCCAATAATCTCTAAAAGTCCTACTATATTCCTTATTTTCTTTTCCACTTCGTCTTCTAAAATATCTCTCACCAATCTCCCGTGTCTTGACGTGTGTCCTATTATCTGAATTCTTCTCTTCTTTAGATTCTTCCACAGTGTTCAGACCAATACATTATTTAATTTATTTCATTCAAATCAAGCCGAATAGCTGCGTCAAACCAATCTTTGAAAAGTTTACTTCATGATTTTCTTTGTTTCTCGAATTTATATTTAAAATAATATGTTGAATTGTCCCAAATTAAAACCGGCCATTTAAAATATACAATTATAGAAATTCGAACAAAACCACCCATGGTAGAAATAAACAAAAGCATTGGCCAAGGCGTAGCCAACGGGGAGGTTCCGGTTCGTTTAGAACCCCCCGAAATGATGAGATAAACATCGAAATTTCCTAGGATATAAATAAAAGTTCAATAAAATTTGAATAAAAAAAATACTCAGATAAAAAAAGCAATCTGGTCTTATCTCCTACTCCTAGGAGTATATCGATTAAGGATCTCCTTATTTTGGATATTTTCGAATATTTACGCTGACAGGGGCCCATATGGTTCTAAATAAATAAAAAAATATCCCCCAAGTTTCAAGTCTCTATCTCAATTTCAACCTAGTGCTACACAGCGATTAAGTTTCTCATCTAAATAACATGGGGTTTTTGGCATTGAACGATCAATTTTTTATTCCGGCCAAAGTGATGGTTCAAAAAATTTGAAACTCTGTAGACTTTATCCTTATAATAGTAGCTATCCTTACAGATTTTTGGCTATTATAATTTTGGGGTCTATAACTTACTAATACTAAGATATAGCAGTATTTTATCCAGATGTAACTCCAAAATTGTAATAGCTAAAAATCTGTAAAAATTCTGAATGATAGCTACTATTTATTATAAAGATAAAGTCTACAGAGTTTCAAATTTTTTGAACCATTACTTTGGCCGGAATAAAAAATTGATCGTTCAATGCCAAAAAACCCATGTTATTTAGATGGGAAACTTAATCGCTGTGTAGCACTAGGTTGAAATTGAGATAGAGACTTGAAACTTGGGGGATATTTTTTTATTTATTTCTAACCATATTAGCTCCTGTCAGCGTAAATATTCGAAAATATACAAAATAAGGAGCACCCTAAATTATCCATACTACCCCCGCCCCTATTTTCTGGCTACGGCCTTGGCATTGGCCAAAATTCAGATAGTGAAACCATTTGCTAGTCTATCTATCCCTTTGCTTTTGTGATAAATCCTAAATTCCTTCTTTGCTTTGTAACTATAACTAAAACCTTGTAAAACAACTCACTTTCAAAATTTGCTCGTGAATGTTTGTATGTTTACAAAAAAAAGAAAGATAAATTTTTATTTATAGCGCAAATCCATTATTTCATTTTCTAACAGTTTTCTGTTGGGCGATTTTAGTGCACATTTTCCTGCACTAGGTGCAACAGTTGTCTTGGAAACAAATAAACTTTATCAGTGTTGCATTGTATCTAACAGAAAACGCTATAATTTTAGTGTTGTTTGATTGCTTTCGATTTGTCTAAATCTAGATGTACACTTTTTCGATCCTTTTGCAAAACCAAGTCTTCTACCATTAAGCCTTGAAAATAATACTCTTGTAATATATATAATATAATAGTATCATTGTTATCCTGTATACATTTATGTACCGTTATCAAAATCCTTGTATATCTTTCCATATATATATATATAAATATATACATAATATATTGAGAGGAAAAGAGAAAGAATGTTAGTAAAAAGAATTAAAAAGAAACTGAAGTTAAGTGAATGAATAAATATGTTAGTTGTTTTATCACTAAAAAAAAAAAAATGTAAATATAACATTCACAAAACTTTGTGTGATTATTATTTTTAAAACATTATCCTTTTAAATAAATATCTAATTAATGGTTTAAAATTTGCAAATTCATAGAAGAAATATGTTTTTTATATAAAAGTTCATTTTCCAAGGATAACAGAGTTAAGTTTTCTAAGGAAAATACCGACAGATTCTCTTCAACTGAATCTGAGTTGTTATGGATAATCTATTATTATTACCTGGCGGTCCAAGAGTTGCTCGGTAATTTTTTGGTATGGCTAGAAGGGATAATATATTGATATTACTTTTAATTTTAAATTCAGGTAAAATTATTATTTGCATCCGGAATTAAATAAAATTGAAATAAAATTTTATTTATTTGAAAAAGAAGGGAAGATCCTCAGAGTTCTAAAACTGTCTTCAATATAGAAAATACCTCTAATTAATTTAATTACCTAATTTTAATATATAATATTTATAATGAATTCTTAGTAGGTTTTAAAATTAAAAACAAACAAACTATTAATAAAAGAATAAATCCCTCATTATTTCTCATCAATCATTCGGAAAAAGAAAACCAACTAAGCAGCCCAGTTGTATACAGGGTGCTTCTGGAGGAATAGTAAATATTTTAGGAGGTGGTAGTATAGACGAATTGCAATAAAAAAATGCCATATAACATGTGTCCAATTTTTATTGAGTACAGATATACAGCGTTATACGTTCAGATGCAATATGACTGCTGGGCACTGTACCAGTGTCACGCAGTGTATTGAACACACGAGTAAACACTCTTGAATCTCGTAGTCTGCGGTTAGGAAATCTTATGCCGTATTCTCTACAAGCAGCAGGAGCGTTTCCATTACAAAATCCATACACAAATACCATATCGGCATACTCAGCATGTGTAAATACGTGCGGCATGTTTACATGCTACAGTACTGTAGACTTGGCCAACAAATCACAATGAAAACTACAATGTAAACTAAAGTACAACTTCACAACTTAGACATCAACACTCTACTGGTGACATTCGATAAATACGCCCATAGCAACCGGTGTACCAAGACACGAAACAAACGACAATGCATTGAATTCATCTGTATCTCTGTACTCCATAAAAATCGGATACATGTTATATGGAATTTTTTATTGCAATTCGTCTAAACTACCCCCTCCTAAAATATTTACCATTCCTCCTGAAATACCCTGTATTTATTTCACTTGGTCCTGACTATGGATAATCTTTATTACCATTATCGAAAGACAGCCATTGATACTTTTTGCCTTTTGCCACTTCCCAAGGGTGTGAATACAACATTTCTGACCTATAATAAAGATTATCCATCACAGTTCGGATTGATTAGAACTCGGGATTTTCTTGAAAAATATATTTTCGTTTAACTAACTACTAGATTATGGTGGCCTGCGTTCGAGTTCCCCAAAACTTGGTTCTTCCAAAAATTTATCCCTCATAAATGAATAGTGCAAAAAGCGAATTAATATGTCACAATTCTACATTTTTCGAGAACTAAAAAAACGGCTAATATAGTGATGATAATTAATTAATTTATAATATTAAGTTATTAAAAATTGATTTGACAAAAAGAAAAAAGTAATTACAGTAAGCCCCCGGGAATATGGTCTCCGTAGTCTTATGCGATTACCTGAAACTGCGGATAGTAACGAAGACTAGCTATAACTAGATTTTTTAACATATTTATCAAAATTAAAACATGTAATTATTAGTATATTGATTTGGTCTTATAAGCTAGGACTACAGTCCTTTATTGAAAATATAGTACTTGTATAAAGTACAACAAACTAAAGTGTATGGCTAAATAAATAATAATAATACATATTTACATATTACTTATTTGAAATTGTCATCAAACAATTTTTACTTCTTTAGACAAGTAGAATTTAACCATAATGTTAATAAAATCGTTCATTTTTTCGAAACTACTTATAGGGGGAGGGTCTATTGTAATATATTTTTTAATCCAAGAAGAAAATATAATCCGTGCCACCCGATAAATTCAACTGACTATAATGCAGGTTTGTACATTATCTTTAACAATAAAATGAAGCCAGTCCAAAACGCAACATAAAAACGCTTATTGTAGGCTCTTTGTTATATATAGATAGATTATATGCCTTCGTGTACTTTTTGTAGCCATTTTATTCCCAAAAATTCTTCCACATGTTTTATGTCTTGAACGATTTAGGCAATAAAAGCTACGCAAAAAGCTGTTTTAATACGGTGCTCTGCGTTCACTCTTAACTGGTCGGTTACCTTCCAAGGAAGCGTAATAAAATATAGGCATTAACAGCGCTTCTCAATTAAATTTTTTTTAATATTATTTTACTAGAAGTTTTTCCTTTGGAGAGACGGACTGGTAGAATTTCAAAATAATCAAAAATGAAAAATTTTCAAAATAAAAAAGCTGATACTCCAAATTTTCATTCAATAAATTGCTAAGATAATTGAGGATTTCGACTAATTTGAACTTTTTGTTGTTCCCAGCCACCACCCTATCCGTCTTTGATCTAAGGGAGTGGTTCTCAACCATTGGGTCGCAGACAATGACAATGACAATGACATGACTTTGACAATGTGCCCCTAAAAATTAGGATTGAATTGTTTTTCAGTAGGTACTTATAATTTATTTGAATTCAAATATTTTTATATTTCCACTTGGTATATACTTATATATGCAAGATTGTTCCATATTAAAAAAAAGAGACTTGAATATTTTTTGACTTAGACCCTTTGATCGATCTATGCCAAAAATGTTTATTAAGACTTTACGAGACAAAATGGGAGAGGGATTCCAAAAAAAACTGGTAGCATCCCAAAGTCGGTTTTCAAGATGATGAAAGTGTCCAATAAATTCATTTTATTCGGAATTTTATTTTTAATTATCCTTGGGCTGTCTTTCATCAATTCTCCATATTTAACAATTATTTCTGCATGCGAAAATGATAAAATTGCAGAAATAAGATAGGGGAAATTAGTACAACCTCAATAACATTTTTCTTGAACCGATAATATCAAATAAAATACTAGATAAACATCAACAAGGACAAACCCAGCTTTTTGTTTAGAGGGGGGCAGGACCGAGAGGGAACTGTGGAATACAAATAAATTTCTATAAGAATTTAGAAAAACTAAATTAACTATTGATAAAGGCGCTGATAGACTATGTATAATAGTTAGATGCTGCTTTGAGGTATGTAAGCCCTTTGAACCAGATGTGGTGTTCAAATGAAGATAAAAAGAAATTATTCTGGTTGAATAATGAGAGATGTATTGTCTTGTTTAGATGTTTTATTTTCAAATCACGAGACAGTTTCGGCGAAGACTCTACACCATCATCACTCTAAAAGTAGACACTGAACTTAAAATTAAAATAAAATAAATACAAAAAATGCAATTTTGGTAACGAACATACATATGTTATTGGTTGGTTTACAATTATTAATTTTAGTTAAGGTAAAAATTTCTTTGTATAATCTAAATATAAACGAAGTGAACGCTTACCAGTGTTTGAGTTATACAGCGCTCAATGTAGTTCATTGTATAGAGTAAGAAAAGCATTAAGCATTTGATATGTTTCAAATTACATTTTTGTAATGCTATAAAATATATATATAATATAAATACAACAGTCCTCGTGAAAGTTCAGTATTTTTTTACATATATTATATGAAGCTATGAAAGACAACACATTTATGTACATTTTCAATTAATTTTTAACCTTTCACGAGGACTGTTGTAATTATATTATATATATGTTTTATAGCATTACAAAAATGTAAGTTGAAACATATCAAATGCTTTTCTTACTGTATACTATGAACGTATATTGAGCGCTGTATAACTCAAACACTGGTAAGCGTTCACTTCGTTTATAATTGGATTATACAAAGGAATTTTTACCTTAGAAAGCCAGACATCGTGGCAAAGAATGCGTCGGGGGTGGTGTGGGTTTTGGACGTCCATATCGTCTCCGCGCTTGCAGGACTGGGTGTTGCCCACCGAAACAAAATAGAAAAATATAGGGGCAAGTGGTGGACAATATTGCGGAGCGATTTGGCGTCGGGGCGGGCTCGGTCAGGGTCGAGGCCATCACACTCTCGTGGAAGGGAGTGTGGTGGCATAAAGCGATGGGGTCCCTCATCGCCCTGGGTATATCGCAAAAAACAATAAACAATTTGACATAATTATAGGGCGATGAGGGGATCTCTCCTTAATTTTTACACTTTCAGCAGAAGAACATATAGAGCGAGTGAAGTATGATTATTAATTGTAAATACAAAAAAAAAAAAAAGAAATGTGAAATGTGAGCCAGGATTAATCCTGGCTCTCTCATCCACCCGCTCTGAATCTGAATTTATTTGTTCTGAAGCTGAAAGTGTGAAGGATTTGTAAATAAATTTGTGTAATGGTCTTTTATCTTTGTAAGAGGCGGCCCGCTCCTCGGAGGCCCAATAAACAAAATAAAATTAATAATTGTAAACCAACCAATAACATATCTATGTTCGTTACCAAGATAGCATTTTTTGTATTTATTTTATTTTAATTTTAGCTTCATTGTCTACTTTTAGACTGATGATGGTGGAGAGTCTCCGCCGAATCTCGAACACCACATTTGGTTCAAAGGGCTTGCTTACCTCAAAGCAGCATCTAATTATTAAATTAATTTAAATAAAGAAAATTAATAATAACTATTTCCTGTTCATTAGTTAATTTTCTGTATTTATAGATTTAAATTAAAGTTTTTAAGAATCACATTGCGTCTAGGGAGGGCAGCCGCCCTCCTGATCATACTTGGGTACGTCCCTAAACATGACTATTTAAATTTGAAAAAATTATCTAGTTTCCGAGGAAATTTTTTAAACACATTTATTTTTCAAATTTCTGATATTTTTAAGGCTGGTTGCATAGTGAGAAAAGCCTATTTCATCACAAAGAAAATATACTTTCCCAAAGCAGTAGAGAGAGCAACTCAAGAGCTGCTTAAGCCTTAGTTTCAATTTTCCTTTACAATGAGCTTAATTTTTAAGTACATATTCTAAATATTTAAAAAAAATTTATGGTATAAGATGTTCAGGTTTTAAGAAATATTGGTTAAAGAAATCGTTATATAAATAATTTTTCTATTTATAATTAATATTATTATTTTTTTGTATAATTTTTATATAAAAAACATTAGATATTCATACAAAAAATCATCAAATGTTGATAATCTCAGCACTTAATGAACCATCAACTAAAACGCGCTTTATCCAGTCAAGTTTATATACAAATATTTAGTCAAAATACTATTTCAAAAATAATCAAAATTGAAAAATTTTCAATATAAAAAAGTTGATATTTACCATGCAAGAGTGTCATATTTAAAAAAAGAGACTTGACCCTTTGATCAATCAAATGGAAGAGGGATTCCAAATAAACTTAAAATTATAATATCCATAAGACAGAATAAAATTAATTTATATTAATTTAATATACGGGGGAGGTAGGTGTATGGTAGAGTCATGTGAATGGCCATTTTACATTTAAAATAAATGGAAATTTTGAAGGAGACAATAAAAGAGTGTCTTCTACTGGAATTATAAATTTTATTTATAATTAATTAATTCCTGTGAATCAATTGTAATAGACTGATGAAGAGGGCAAAGATCTCGAAACTATAGTCTCGTTATAAATAAAATTTATAATTCCAGCAGAAGACACACTCTTTTATTGTCTCGGTCAATATATAAAAATTCTGCGCAAATGACCACGCAGTCGAGGCGCCCTTTAAACTGTAATAATAATAGTAAAAATTCTGCTACCCTCGGCACAAAAACCTTAAATTTAAATGGAAATTTAATTAACATATAAAATGTCTGGTCTTCGGGCCGCCACATACATAATCTGTAATGGAAATTTATTTCTTGTATGTATATATTTTTTAGATTTTAGAGTATTTATTCCAGTACTTTTTAGTTTTTTAAAATTTTTCAAAAAATTTTCTATAGATTTTGAATTAATGTCTGCAAAAAAAGTTTATCATATCAAGTTTTTTCTGAATAATTAATTATATTTAAAAAAAGATTATATATGAAAATATACGGGTGCATCAACAAAATCCAGACAAATTAAACATTTTTTTGAATTATAATTTTTATTGCAAAAATGAAGAAGTTATTATTTTTACTAAATTGTTTGTTAGGTCTTAAAGAACACATTTACTCCATATAACCCCCTTGTGCTTGAATGACTGCCTCCATTCTCGGTCTGAAGCCGTCACAGGTCCATTTTAATGAGTCACGGGTCCATATCGGCGAATATCGCTTCAATAGTGGCTCTCAATGATAAGACGTTTGGATGTCTGGAGTTGTTAGTGATCATTTCAACACTGCATACTTAGAAGTCCGAAGGATTTAAATCTGGGCTGTTGGAAGGCCGAAATTCTTTGGACCAAAACATGTCGACATTGTCCGACGTTGTCCTGCAGAAATCTTTCTGGTACTACCAAACGTGTTGATATTTTTAACACTGTAAATGAATTTTTCTCAAAAAATAGGGGGGGGGGGAGATATTGACTTGAGTTTCAATGGGGCCGCGACTTCAAAAAGTTTAAGAAGCAATGGTTTAGTACATGCATGAAGCTATTTAGATACCAATCACGACCTCTCGACGTGGTATACAACGGCTGGAAATTAATTTTGAATTTTGTCCAGATTTTGTTAACGCACCCTGTATATATTACTTAAAAATAGATAAATTGCCCATAATGCATTATTCTAATGGAAATTCGTCCCTTATAATATTTGGTAACCAACTTTTTAAAACAAAATTCCTTTTAAATAAATATTTATTTAGTAGTTTAAAATTTGCAAATTTACAAAAGAAATATATATTTTCGTTTATTTATATAAAATATATAAGAAATAAATAGTTTTTTATTATGATTAGTTTATATGTATAACATTAAAATTAAAAATAGCTCTCTATTTTTGGAGTTATCACAATAATTCATTCCATTGGCTAACATTAATTAATTAAAAAGTTCATGTATTCGTTCAACTCATGTTGACTTCTCGTAGTTCTCGATCTTCAATAATACTATTCGAATAGCTTGATGAGGAGGAGAGGAGTCGCCTTTGGACGGCGCCGTCGCTGCCTTCTTCGCTTTTCTGCTCTTTCCATTGGGAGGGCGAGGAGACGTGGTTCGAAGAGACAGGCAGGTTGTTGGAACCGCCCGCAGATATGTCATTGTTTAAACAAAATGACTTGCAAAATTGTTTCACCTTCAGAAATTAGAGAAAAAAATTTAAATAGTATGATTAGATTTATATAAATTTTTATAAAAATTAATTTACAAAACAATAGTTGACATTTTTTTTCCAACTAGAATATTTTCCTTTATTTATTTATTTAGTCTAAAAAACATTTTTAATATAAAACTATAATATAATTGAAAGTAATGGAAGGCAGCCCAGGGGGTAGTGAAGAAAGAAAAAATTAACACATATCAAATAAGGTGTAATTTATTGGAATTCTTCCTCCTTTAATTTCAAACCGACGTTTCGGAGGATTCTTCCCTCCTTCTTCAGGGTTTCAAGGGGTCAATGAAGGAAACAAATAAAATGCTTCCTTCCTCTCTCCACAGCAGTGTTTAAAACTTTTTTTACTGCTGTGGAGAGAGGAAGGAAGCATTTTATTTTGTTTCACCTTCAGGATTAGAGACCATTAGAGATTCATTGACCCCTTGAAATCCTGAAGGAGGAAGAATCCTCCGAAACGTCAGTTTGAAAAGAAAGGAGGAAGAATTCCAATAAATTACACCTTATTTGATATGTATTAATTTTTTCTTTCCTCACTACCCCTGGGCTGCCTTCCATTACTTTCAATTAAAAGTTCTACCAGTCCGTCTCTCTCCAGAGAAAATTTCGTTGCAAATAAACTATAATATAATTGTTTTTGAAAAGATTTTGTTTTACTGAGAGCAGCAGAGTTGTTGATTTACAAAGAAAACCCTAAAAATGCAAATTAAAAAATTATGTTCTTAAAGAGAAATCATTGAGTTTGTATAAATATTATACAAAAATGTTTTACCTAGAACTAACACCTATCTCCTTAAAAGTTATCATTGAGTTTGTCCTCTGCTTGATGCAAATAAACATATACAATCGTTTTTGTGGCTAGCTTGCTATAAACAACAAAATGAATTTATATATATCGTCGCCTTAGAGAGTAAACCTGCTAACTCACAACAAGTAAATTTTACAGGGGAGAGAAAAAACAAACAAAATTTAATATTGTTGTTATGGAAAGAAACTATTTTTAAGATTTATTTTCTACAACTTACGATCGTAATTTTAAGTAGCAGTTTTACTTTGACGATGCAGCATCTCTTTTTCTTTCGAACGGTATTAATATCTCATATTTGATAAAAAATAGAGTTAGCAGGTTTACACTCTAAGGCGGCGATATCCAATCGAATAATTGAACCCATGAGAAATAGCATATAAAATATTTCTAATTAAAAGACTAATGATAAAGGTTAAACCATCGAAACTATAGCCTCAAACATAAATGATATATATACAAATATACATATTTACATATTTATATTTGGTATATATATGTATAGGTATGTTAATTTGCATCAAGTAGATGTCAGTGATTTCTCTTTAAGTAAATAATTTTTCTTTTGGATTTTTAGGATTCTGTATAAACGAAAAACTGAATCTTATTAATGTCGATACAATGTCTAAAGAAAATCAGGTGAGATTGTTTTTTTAATGCATCTTAATTAATATGGATAATTTTTATTACATGTCAGAAGAGTTGTATTCACTCCCTTGGAGATGGAATTCAAGTGGCAAAAAGGAATCTGTGCTAATAGCTAGCCTGTGAGGTCTTATAGGTATATAATATGCCAGATAGGTCCACCTTAGATCTACCCAGGTTGCCTTTTGGCGCTCGGATTGGGTTATTGAGAGGGTGAATTCAACCATTCTGACATGAATTAAGCCGGTCAAATGCATGTCGAACCATAACCGATCTTATACTAACTTCCAAAATTCTTAATATATCAAATTCGTTGTTATTTGTTATTGACATGGTAGGAATGAAGGAATTGTATAATTTTTTCATAATTTTAAGTTAGGCCATTTCTAAACGTCGACAGGTGCAAAAATCACTTTAAAATGGCCAATTTGGGACTCTCTCACACAGTAATTTTAAAGTGAAATAAATATGGAAAAAATTAAATCTAATTCTAGTTAGATTCTTTACTGGGATTCCTCAGATTCTATGATAATTTTTTTTTCGTTTTGCCCGCATATAAAATTCGAATCTCCCCAAAATTCTATTAAAAATTTAAAAAGTAGTAAAATGTATTGGCAAAATTATGTTATAGACTTAAAATATTATAAATATATATTTTTTTTTAAATAATATATATAAAAAAAATTATTTATTACTATTTTAAACACTTAATCAATTGATCAATCAATTAATTATAGTCAGTGACGAATTAACTAAATTGGGGATCGGATCGTCTTATTTCGGGACCCTACTACTTGCCACAAAAACAATTTATTTTCAAACGATTCTTTGGAAATATTTATTTTATTGAAAATAAAAAGAAAACAGATAAATTAGCCAATCTATTTACACTTTAGGGCCCCCGCGATGAGGTAATCCGTTAATTACTAGGCAATTTTCCTTACCGTGTAAATTCCGACAATGATACCAATGATGAGGCCCGTTAAAACGTCCCACCAATGATGTTGATGATCAGTAATGCGTGTAAAGGAACAGATAATACCCCACATGGAGCAAATGAGTTGTAGCCATGGCAGAAACAGCCAGCTTTGTCCAAACATAATTCTTCTTTTAATAAACGCCTGCAATTATAATATACAATATTATATTCAATCAATCAATATACAACTCAAGAGTCATTAAAAGTTAAAGAAAATACATTTATATAGTATATATTTAGTTCGGAATTAAATAAAATTAATTATATTTAACAGAAAAATATTTTTTCCTAAATTTATTCAACTTATTTAACTTTATTTCTTGTCTATTTACTTAAGGTAGTTCTTTCGCGAAAATCCACACAAAAAGTTTTAGCCTCGTAACCACTCTATACATATGAACGGTGCAAAAATTTTAGGTTATGTTTTTTTAAGGTGACTGTACTTCTCAGTTTTCACACTACTATATTTTCTTTATAAATGGAGCGTTTCCAAGCAATTGATATCATATCTATTATATCCCCTCCACTAAAAATAATCGCCCAAATGTTTTTTTTTTTTTTTTTTATCAAAACTACGAGGTAAATAATTTCATTTCATTTTTTTTTAAGTTACTCCGAATAGGTATATTATTCTAACAAATATTAGTTTTTCATCAAGATGGTGAAAGTCCTTCAATGAAAAATAATAAAATAATGATTATTTTCCCACTCTACCATATGTAAAAAATTTCAATAAAATTAATAAATTAATAGGTATTTTGGACAAATTTTATATTTTATTAATTTTTGCACAACGTTTCGTCCGTTTCGGACTTTATCAAGTGCTCAATCAATTAACAAATTAAAGCACTTGATAAAGTCCGAAACGGACGAAACGTTGTGCAAAAATTAATAAAATATAAAATTTGTCCAAAATACCTATTAATTTATTAATTTTATTTAAATAAAGAATGGACATTAACCAAATGAATTTATGTAAAAAATTTCATTTTTAATTGCAATTATTTAATGTTTGGTGTGGTAAATCGTCTTCAAATTTTAACAGTGTGTTTATTATGCTTTTAATGACTTATATTCCAAGTTTCGAAGACTTCTTGAATTTTTGCATTTGTGAAAGAACTACCTTAAATCTTCTCTGAAGAATGAATACTCATTAAAATTTTTTCTCAGTTATTACTTTTTAAATTTAACTTATATTATTAGAATTACCATAAGAAATATGCTTGTGTAAAATGACACTGATGCATGTCCTGATGGAAACGACATATTCAAATCGTGGAGTGCCCATTTACTTTTTATTTTGGTATTGGTACATTGATAATTTTCGATGTAAGTACTAAAAAATTAAAAATAAAACAAATTGTTATTAATAAACAAATAGAATTCTAGACGAATTAAATTATAAAAAAAAAAAAAAAATTGGACTGCTTTTTTACTCTAAGCAGATTACGGTTTTTCTTTTTCTTTTAAGTTAAACACAAAAATTTAATTAAAATTTTATTAAGACAATGATTGGAATTAAATAATAGTTAATTAAATATATATAAAATGGTCTTAATTCTCTCATTTTCGAAATAAAAAGACAAATTATATAACGATTATCATCACTAGACTGAATGGTCCTAAGCTAGGTTTTAATTTCGGGCCGCGTGTATTTTTTTAATAAATAAAACAAGGTTGTAAGAACTTAATTTTATTATTTGAGTATTCAGCAATTAAATTTTTTTTTATTATTTTTACTGAGATTTTTTAATCTTGATGGCTTTTTAAGGCCCTTTCATGCTGGTCATGTGCCAGTGATGATAATGATTTCAAAAGTATAATGAAAGAATTTAAAAATTAATGAAAAAACTATTCTAAATCATCTCTTAACTTTAGTTTACTCTGTGCCTGTTGTAGAAATATTTCTTGGAAAATTGACAAAGTAACTAATATTTGATTAATTAATCGATTAACTCAATTGTTATCAGTACACTTAACAACAAACACCATGAAATTTGTATATATGTGAGAAATTGTAAAACGGGTATATTTTATAGGTCCGAAGATGAACCAATTCAAATTCAGACTTTATTAAGATATACCTATTTTGTAGAAACTTATTCAAGATATATTTTGAGACGTGTTGAAGTTATTTATGATTAATTTGTTCATGAAATTACCGAAAAATAAGCTATTAAGGTGTTATTTTTTACCGAAAACCTGATACTTTATCAACATCTTTAAACTTTTACGGTTAATTCACAAATTCAAATAAAAAAATTTAATTACAATTTCTTATTAACTTAAGATCAGGAATGTTTCCATTACTACTTATGGGACCATACTAAAATGATGATAAAATACAGAGAGAATTAATTGAGCAGTCAGTAAGAAGCTCTTATACTCGCTATGTACATACAGGGCCGTGCCTGGGTATATGGCCGCCTGCGTGCCAGTCTGTATGGCCGCCCCCAGGATAACATTAAAAAAAACTACTTTAATTTTTAATGTTTATTATTATACACAGGGCATCAAACCGGGAAAAAAATCAGTTTTTGGTTAACCGAAATCGAGAACGAAAAAAAATATTGGTTTTGTTCCCAAAACCGGTTTCTGAAAAGAAAAACCGGCTAAAAACCGGTTTTATGAGATTTATATGTTTGGATGAAATTTAAGAAAAAAAATGCACAAAATAAACATTTTTTTATTTAAAATTTAAACAAAAATAATAACATGAAAAAAATATTATTCTATAAATAGAATTTGTATAATAAAAATAGATTGTTATTAAAATTAGATTTCCTTATTATAGGAGCAGATAACAATCAATAAAATTTGAGTTATAATAAAATATTTTTAAACTTTCTATAAATAAACGCCGGTCAATTGAAAAAACTATTTCGGCTCTTCGCTCGTGCAATGTTCGAAAAAATTCGGATTCGCTGCATGACTAGGTATATAAATACTACAACGACATAATCAGTTTTTATACATTTCTTATTTCTGAGAAACTCTTTTTAGATAGATTAGATTAGAGAAACTGTTTTTACTTCGTATCTTAATGAAAACAAACCGATTGTATTTTTGCCCAGTAAACAACTTGTAACGATTTGGCCGCCTCTTAATTTCGGCCGCCTGCGTGCGGTGCACGCAATGAACGCCCGTCAGGCACGGCCCTGTGTACATAAGTTAGTTAGGGCCAGTTGTATGTCGGTTGGTAAAGTCTTTGTAAAAGTTGACAAAGAGTAAAGCCTTAGAATTCACATTGGATGGACAATCAGATGCAAGTGCGTGTCATCTGATTGGTCATCCGAGTCGGGCACAAGGTGAATTTTAAGGTTTTACCCTTTGTCAACTTTTACAAAACTTTACCAACCGACATAGAACTGAATGGTCAGTTTCTTTCGTAAAACCGGGCCATCCTTACACTGTTTTCTACATAATATTGGTCTTTGTATATTTATTCTTATTATTATTATTGAAGAGAAAATTTCGAGAGGATGTGAAGTATTAATTTTTATTTATTTTTTACGTTTTGGGGGTCGCGATTCTCGATGCTAAAATGTTTGAGAAACACTGGCTTATTCAAACCAGGAAAATTCCATTTTGTTTTGTTTTTTAATATAAAATTAAGGTAAAATATTATTGAATGTTTGATTTATTGATTTATTTTTTGAGGGAGGGGGAGGGCGAGGAAGTAAGGGCTAAATATTTTTTCTCTCTATGACCTAAAAGTTTGGAGACCACTGGTCTAACAGGGCTTAAATTGTATAATAAATATGATATAATATTATAAGTATATATTAATTTTTATTATTATTATCAATAATAAGTAAATAAAAAGTGATATACCCAGGAACACAATCGAATGCTTTATCAGGTTTACAGCTGTCTAGGAAATGAGGCCTGGGTTCTCCAATAATCACTTTGATGGCATCCGTGATAAAGAAAACAACGCATAATCCTAGCATGAACTCACGGTACCAGAAAAGAGTTAATTTCCCGCATTTCTTAAGCCTTGTGCTTTGGGAATTCAAAGAATCCTCATCTGGATGACAAGTATAATATGAGGAGATATATTCAACAAGGAACATCTGAAACAAAATGAAAGTGGTTGGTTAGTAAAAAAATAATTATATATATAACTAGTGAGTTTTTTGAATTTTAAAAAATACAATATTTTTCATTGCACATTGTGAGGGGGGTAAAATCTGCAAATCAGTGAAAATAAAATATTCAGGTTTAAATTGAAGGCGAATGTGGGTCAGTGGTTAGAGTTCCACTACAATTAATATTTATTATTTATTTACACGAACTTTTCTCTGGAGAGAGACGGACTGGTAGACATTTTTAATTGAAAGTAATGGAAGGCAGCTCAGGGGTAGTGAAGAAAGAAAAAATTAACACATATTCAAATAAGGTGTAATTTATTGGAATCCCTCCTCCTTTCCCTTCAAACCGACGTTTCGGAGAATTCTTCCCTCCTTCTTCAGGGTTTCAAGGAGTCAATGAAGGAAACGAATAAAATGCTTCCTTCCTCTCTCCGCAGCAGTGTTTAAAACTTGTTTCCTCTTCCTTAGCAGAAGCATAGAAAAACAATTTTTTTTCCACTTTCTTAATTCAATTAGAAAAATTATTGCGACTGAAAAATTTAGATTAAAAAAAAAAAATTTGAAATATTAAAAATTTTAAATTTTATCTTCTCTGGAACAGTCTTGGACTGCTTTGAAATTTTGAAAAAAATATATTTGAATTCTGATAAATATATTCTTTGAAATTTCAATAATTACCTATAAATTATTCTTTGATTTCGTTTAGCGTCATTGTGATTTAAGCGTCGCTTTTCAATATTTAGTGTTTTATTAAAATGTTTTTTCGTGATTTATAATAAAATAATAATGTTTTGGTTAAAATATATAGAAATAGAATAAATATTTAAGCTATTTCAAATGATATCAACAGATGGTGGCATCAATATAATCGTGAAAAATCATCATCAGAAAACTACAATTTCTTCTTTCTTCTTTAGAATAGGTAAGAGAAACATATTTTTTGTTTAATAATTAAATCATTCCATATATTTGAAATCTTAATGTTGCATTTGTGTTAAGATACTTTAAATTTAAATTCCAATATGTTTTCAAAATTGTTTTATGTATCTATATGTGACATTTTCTAATTTATATTATAAAAGCCAATTTAGAATTAAATGAGCATTTATCTAAATTTTGAAAAATCTATAAAAATAATAATCAAATTAATCATAGCCAGGGTTAATATTTTCAAATGGAAAGTTTGAAAATTTTTTAAATAAATAAATAATAACCAACAAATTCTTATATAAAGGTAAATAAGAGTATAATTATGCAATATGTATTTAGTTGATAGGTCAATTATTCTTTGTTATATCAGTCAGAAAAATTATAAAAATTTATTTAATATCATTATTTCAAGTTAGAAATATATAAGTTCAAATATTATTTTCACTCAATATTTGACAAAACTTCCTACAGTTGATTCATGATTGAACCACAAATGTAGAAAACATTCGATGTATTTAGTTGTTAGTGAAGATTAATTCATAAAAATAATTTTGTTACTACCCAAAAAGAGTAATTATAATATAATTTTTGGATTCTTGGGGAGGGAACCCACGGGCTATAGAATTAATAAATAACATTCATTATTTAAACTATATATTAAGATAATCAGTAGAGATTGTGGTGTTGGTGCAGGTGAAACATCTTAATAAAGATAAGAGTAAATAGATATTTTATTTAATATGGATTTACTATGAGTTAAGGATATTGGGTCACTTATTTCACATTAAAATGGGGGTTGATAGCCCGAAATATATATATTGAAAAAAGAAAAAAAATTTTATATCTTTTAATTTTTTAATTTTAATGTGAAATAAGTGACCCAGTATCCTATAACTCATAGTAAATCCATATTAAATAAAATATCTATTTACTCTTATCTTTATATATTAAGATTCTATAATCAATTTATTTTCAGTAAGAGACCAGTGTTCTCAAAAGTGTTAGTTTAGGTGTAGATCGACTCATAGTCCTTATAGTTCAATTTACCATATTTGGGTTTTGGATTCATACAATTCTTTTTACATTACTTAAATAGTTAATATACAAAATACACAAAATATTTCTTTCTTCTTTTTCTCTTCTTCCTCCTTATTTTTTCTCTTTCGGAAATCTTCCATCTTGGGCTTTCTCTCTTCTAAGCCGTCTTCTTCTGTCCGTCGTCACTTTTATTTGTCGGTCCCTTGTCTATCTTGTCCATCGTCTCCAGAGTGTCTCTGTCCACTGGTCCTGTCAATTTCTTCTCCCAATCTTGTAAGACAAATCCAGTGTCTCTTCTCATTTCTGTACATATTTTAGCGTGGTCAAACGTCTCTTTGACCTCTCAACACCATCTACACAATATATTTTTAGTCGCTCTCCACTCACTGCCACATCTTACTCTTGTCCATTTCTTCTTGTCTCTTTCCTCGGTCCTGTCGTCATTAAGATAGTCTTCCATGGTCAGGTCTCTTTTAATATTCTTGTAGTATGGCCAGTATGAGGATGTGTCTACACCCTTCCAGTCTGCTTGTATCGTCTGTTCCTGGTCTGTTATTAGAAGTCTTGTCATCATTGATTCCAGTCTTGTTGGGTCGTTTTCATCCATCAGGAGTGATTCCACATTCTGTCCCAGTTATTCATTCTTTTTTTCATATTTTGAACCCAGAGAGTTTCTTGATTATTGGACATATTTCTCATCAGCTCTCTCCAAAAATCATGGTCAAACGATCTTCATTTCCTTCCACCATTTTCAGAATGAACTTCAGGCACCTCTTCATTGCTAAAGTGGGCAGCTTTCCTCTGCCTATCTCCCTTCTCCATATGTAGGCTGGTGTATTTCGCTCTAGATCTAGGATCATTTTGACATATTCGCCTTGTATCATTTCAATTTTTTTTGTTCCCGTCTTCTGCTGGAATTATTAATTCCATCAAAAGACACACTCTTTTATTGCCTCCTTCAATATTATTTATTTGTTTGAGACTATAGTTTCGAAGACTTGGCCTTCATCATCAGTCTTTTTTAATTATAAATATTATTTTTCATTTACTTAGCTGTGTGTATGTTTATTTGCATCAAGCAGAGGACAACCTCTTTGTTTCTCTTTATGGATTAACAACTCTGCTACTCTCGGCAAAATAAAAACTTTTCAATGAAGATTTTCAGTTGAAACCATTGAGATAGTGGGTTTTTGGTGTTATATTTTCATAAGAATCGACTCATAATTTTGGATTTAATTTTTGAAAGTAACATAAGGATAACAAAATAACTTGAAATGACTTTAAAATAAGGAGTCTAAACATGAGTTCTTCAATAGAAAGATGCGTGTATGCTAAACGTGATTTTTACTTTTGGTTACATTTGTAATCTTTTAATACATGAAAAATTACTATTATCAGATAATCTAGTGATAAAGAATCAAATCAAGAGTAATGTGCAATATTATATAAAGTTGAATTTTGTGTAAAATATATTCTTTTAATTGTAAATTGATATGAAAGCAGCCTAAAAACTCTGAAGGAGGGAAGAAATGTCAGTTTTTTAAAGAGGATGATAATGACTTTATAAATTGTTTTTTTGAAATTTATGGTTTTCATTATTCTTGTGCTGATTTCCTATCAATTTACCATAGAATTCTACCAGTTGGTTGTCCATAAAAAATACTTCTAAATACTATAATACTACTAAAATAAGTAATATTTTCGGTAAGCACAAGTTCTAGTTTCCAAATTTGTGTGATTTGTGCCTTAAGAACCCAGACAGAAGGGAATATTGCAGCAACATTACATTGCAATATTAAACTTTGCAGGGAGATTGCAGCAACATTGCAGCGATATTCCTATGTTCGCCTTGCTTTTACATTGCAGCAATATTGCCACTTCAAAGTTGCTACTGCAATCGTTGCTGTAATATTGCTAATATTGTGTAAGGTTCGCAATATTGCTGCAATATTCAGTCTGTCTGGGAAGGAATCTTTTTACCTTTAAATTTAAAATTTAATTAACATTAAAAATATTCAAAGCTAGAATTTCAATTGAAAATATTTTTTCTTGTCAAAAGTAGCTTAGTTATTTATTTTTAGAGAAAATCAGTAAAAAAATAATAAGTAGTATCGTAAATTAGCTTATGGCTAGAAAGGCTGAAAAAAAGAATTAAAAGAGCTTTTTATTACCTTTTGTTGAAGTTATAAGACTGGCCGCTTTTATTTTTAGCATATAAAGCTAAAATCCAACAATTTTAAACCCCCCCCCCCCCCCCCCTCTGGGCACCCTTGAATATTTAATTATTTTAATTTGTCTCTACCCCGGGGTCAGATTTTAGCCGGATGCCTCGAATCGGATTCGAACCCGGGTCCACTTGCCCAGGTAGCCAAAGAATAATCTATAAATACTCTGATAATATCTTTTCTGGACATTGGAATATCCTGTAAATAATCTTTCAAGATATTCTGAGAATTTTCTTAGAACTAAAATATTCGTGTAGGACATTTAATTCAATTTACTAGAATATTCTTAGATTATACACCAAAGGATATTCCCGGAAGATTCGTCCAAGAATAATATTCTAAGAATCTCCTGAGAATAATTTGAATATATATGTACTTTTAATATATTTCGTGGATATTCGTAGAATCTCTTGGGCAGCCTGGCACGCTAAGACTAACCCGACCCCCACTTTTAATTCTTTAGAATTGAATAAAATGGGGGGGGGGGGTCTTGAGGCTAGGGGGCACCCCTGAAATATTTATTCACTTATTTTAGTATATAGTTATGTGTTTATTTGACTTAAGATTAGGACAATCTGAATGATTTGTGCTTTCTCCTTAAGCTCTGATTTAATGTACAATTATCTAGTATATGAATTATAGAATAAGAAATCTTATATAAAATGTTAGGTGTAGTAGACATTTACTGGTTGATTTAGTGATGTATTGACAATATTTAAAACTAAATTCATGTGAGAGAATAAGCATAATTACCAAAATTAATGGGATGAAAATTGAACCGCCAATTAAAAGTCCAGCAGAGACGGTACTTCCTCGATTTATATGGTTAAGATTCGGGTCACCGCAATAGAAGCCGGATTTCTGATTCGGAATGATTCCAAATTCAATTAGAAAAAATAGAGTCAAGGCTGAAAATTAAAAAATAATATATTCGATTAGCTATTTAAAACATTAATGCATATTTTGAAATAAATTTTGTTAATTTTAATTAAAAACAAAAAAAAACATTAAATCTATTCCTAGTTAAGGTTGGTGTTTTAAGTTATTTTTTAAAGAGAAATAAGAATAAAATTATATAGGTATATGTTTATTATTTATTTCTATTAAAACTTACTCAGACAAACTCGATTTCGTAATCTCATGTTTCCTTATTATTATAATTATGCTCACTGATTAAATATCTAACATTTTATGTATATTTCAAGTACTTAGGGAGGTGAACTATCACACTCTGACAGAATGCCTATTTTCGTTTAACTTCGGCTCTTTCCGTTATTCAGCTGACGCATGGATAATAATTCCCACTCCCACCTGTTGGAATTACAATTGATCATCTTTAAAAATCAATCAGCTCTAATCTGATAATCAAAAATTACCAGACACAGAAGCGTAGCCAGCAAGGGGGGGAGATTAGAACCCCCCCCCCCCAGCCTCGAACTTTTGATGTAAAAATCGAAGTTTTACAGGATATACCTAAATTAACGTTAAATAAAAATTTCATCTATATATATAAAATTAAGGTTTTGTCTGTACATTGGTCCAAATCACGCCAAATTTTGGTTGCACACGTTTCAAGCAAAGTTATGAACGAAAACACCCTCAACAAAATTCCTGTATGTCTGTATGTCTGTCTGTAAGTCGGTCTGTCTGTTTCAGTGGTTTCCGAAAAGTTGCTCACGATTCACGTAAAAACGGCTGAAGGGATTATTATGAAATTTCATATTTACACCAGATGTCTTCTAACTTACGTTTTTAGCTATATAACGTTTTGATATTTTGACCCCAGAATGGGGTTTGGGGGGGCGCACAAATGAAAATTATCAAATAACTCCTAAACTATTAACCCTACGGCAAATTTTATAATAAACAAAGTTGTAGGGGATGTGATTTCTGACAACTTTTGTTTAAAAAAATTTCCCCAAAAAGGGGGGAGGGTGAAAAAATGTAAATTCTTGCCATTGGAGCAAACTCAACCAAATTTTGTATACATAATCTCTGGGCCTCTAGAGAGTTAGAAATGCAAAAACTAACCAACCAAAATGTGGGGGGGGGTCAAAAAATGCAGAATTCTTTCTCTTGGGCCAAACTCAACCAAGTTGGGGGCCCAGGGGGCATGCCCCCTGGCTAGCAAGAGGGCCGCCGAATGCGGGCCTTGCAGGAAGTAAAAAATAAAATTCTAATAATAAAACAATCTAGGTATTTGGTATGTCATGTCTCCTACTCCTAGGAGTTTATATCCATATTACTCTAACCTCTCGGTTGGTACCCCACCCCCCCTCCGATGATTTTTTTGTCACGGACATAAGCAGACATGAAAATTCTCCGAACAAAGTTTTTATAAGAATAACGTGGTGTCGAATATTTATTTAGGCATTAGAACAAGCAACAAAGAGCGCAGATCAATATTTTTAGAGGGGGGGGGGGGGCTGTATGATTTCTAATCATTACTGTAACTAGAAGGGACTGATTTCGGTGTAAAAGTAAATGGGAATCAGTGCCATATCTTTGCTACGAAAATTCATAATATATGTGCTTGTTTTAAATATAGGTATAAAATATATATAAAGAAATAAATTTAATTCTTTTAAAATTGCATTATTTTTTAAACTCAAAGTGGGCAGGATTTCACCCCTGGTTACGTCTATGATTCTAATGTCTCTTCAGGACCAGGGCCGGATTTAAGAGTATGCCGCCTATAGGGTAAAGTCCATTTGCCGCCCTCTCTATGGTTTATATTTGCTTAATACATTTGTTTTATACAACAAAAGGATAAAGTTCATTGGTGTTATAGTTTTAGAAAGTAGGCTATGTAGAAGGACTAAAACATATTTTTAAGTAACATGTATTCTTAAGTTCGTATACAGAAAACATTATTAACGTCTGAAATACTTCATTTTAACTTTTGAATAAATTTCCAAACTGCCGCCCCTGAAAAGTTGCCGCTCTAGGCTGCAGCGTACTTAGCCTATTTAGAAATATGCCCCTGTTCCGACCCTGTTCCGGGCCAGATCAGGAGGCTTATAGGGCCTGAGGCATAAAGATTCCCCCATCAATATAATAATAAAAAAAAAAAAACAAGCCAAGCATAGCCAATGACTTTGGAGGGGGTTAAAGAGTAAATCAAGAAATTTCCAATTATTTATTTGAGAAACCAAAAATTTGGCTATGATTTGTAATTCAGACTATAGGTATTTGGCCTGTAAATACATCTATATGGTTTTATTTTATAATTTTTTTTAATAATCTACATATTTTTTCAATATATAAGAAAAAAAAAATAAAAATAAAATAAAAAATAAAATACCTATATTTTAATTTTTGAGTAGGTCATGGAAGTTTAAAGAGTGAAAAACGAGTAGAAAGGATTTTTTAGTCTGTATAAATACGTTTTTATTAGAGATTTTTTTAAATTATAGGTATCTACTTATCGTTTCGTTAAAGAATAATATAAATAAAAGTAAAATATTAATTTTTGAGTAAATTATAAAGTTTCGAAAAGGGGGAAAAAGTTAAACTTTTCAAAATTATACCAAAAATTGTGAAATGATAATTTTTTTAGATACTAATTTCTAGTGTATCTGGGCGTAGGAATAAGAAATTATTCAACATTTCAAAAGTTATATTTCGTAGACCTATGTTATTTTATCTCTTAAATGGAATGGATCATTTAAAAATGTACCTTTCGAAAATGAGATAGGTACATAACTATGATATAGTTACATTTTATAATTTTTATAATCATAATGGTTGAAGAGTTAGCAACCAAAATATTAATTTATGTTCGTTAAATTTAATTTAAAAAAATCAAGGAAGTGTATAGTTCAATTTAAAATCATTGGAGAATCCCTAAAAAGTGGGGAGATAGAGAGCGCACTTGATCCTGACCTTCAATCTCCATTGATGTGGGGGATCTCTTTCTTCCTGTCAATGAATTACCATCCCTCCCCCTTCCACGACCTCTACATATATTCAAAATAACAAAAAAGATAACAGATTCTAAAAAATTATAATGTACGTAAATCGTAAATCCATATTTCATTTTTTTTTTTTAAATAATTTTTATTTAAACTACAGGTAAGTGTCGTTAGGTCATTATTAAAATATTATATAAATGCAGGAATGAATGAATCGAGTGTAAAACTTTTCGCTTAAAATATAAATTTTAAATTAATTACATAGAAATGCTGTGACAAGGCCAGAAATTGTGGAGATTAGTTAATTTTCGGGAGGGGGTTGCTGCCCACCGAAAGGTTAGGGGAGTATGGATATACTCCTAGAAGTAGGGGACATGACTTTCCTGATGCCCAGATTGGTTTTTTACTTTACCACACAGGGTGTATGGCCAAGTATTGTAATCGTGCATGAAAAAAGTGTTTTTTTCCATCTTTTTTTTCGAAATATCTAAAAAAAGTCTGAAACTATTTTGATTAAAAAAATTGAGCGAAACCATGGCATTTCGGTCTACAAAAAATCTCTAATAAGTGAATATCGAAAGAATTATATTTTTCGAGATAATAACTGTTTTGTCAAAATGTCTGTTAGTCTGTGCATTACCAAATTTTTGTGGACGAGCTCACTCAAAAACTAGTGTGAATATCAAAAACGAAGTTCACACGTAGTTTTGGTCCATTGAGATTAAGAGCTGATTAGATTTTGGTGCATACTGCAAAATTAAGGAGAAGGGGGTTAAAATTTAAAAGTCTGAGGCCATTTGAGCAAACTCAACCAAATTTTGTATACATAATCACTGGGCTACCAGAAGACTAAAAATACAAAAACTGGGGGGGGGGGGGGGGGGGCAAAAAATGAAAATCTAGGTCCTTATTCCAAACTCAACCAGAAGTTTATGGTAAAGTCAAGTGGATGGCCACATCAGAACGTGTCAATTTATTTTTATCAGAGTATTATTTTTACTACATTTTTATTGAGCGTTTTATAATATCCTGTAAAATTTCGATGTTTACCTCAACATTTGGGGGGGGGGGTAAATCTGGCTAGGGCCAAGGCAGTGCATTTTGTAAATCGATTTGTATTATGTGTTTATCAAAGAATTCAAGAAGCCTGAGGAATCTTAATAAACGGACGAAACGTTGGATAACATAATTAATTGATTTTTCTATCTGTGTAGTTATAAAAATAATTAGTTTATGAAATTTATGAGAGGTTGAGACTGTGTTTCTAGACACAATTTTTCAAAATCATGACACTAATTTGATACTGCTATTCTCAAACAATCATTCAAATTTTCATCCTAAATCGTGATCTAAACATATTTTTAATAAATTGCATAAAATGGTCTTAATTTTTTTATATAATTCTGTAAATTGCAATTCTACCATCTACAATTCTTTTGTAGATTCTTGGTAAACTCACAGCAGTTAAACAAATAGAAATACAATTATATTATTAATTTTTAAATTGTATTCAAATGTATAAAAATAGTTTAAAAATAACAATTTTTATTTAGTTTCCCGGAAATCGTGTCGCGGATGCATAATAGACGATCGTGGGCGTAAATGTGCACGCGAGGGCGGGGTTGACCACCCCTGCTTTAGAGTAAAGGGATAGGTTTCTAGAATATAGTTTAATATACGATCATTTTTTAATTTCACTAGAGGTAGTCCAACCTGTAAAATCTTTAATTCATTATTAGTTTGTCATCATGGAGCAGTTTCTCAACCACCAGGTGATGGCTCGACTTTATCCCATGGCAACACTTTAATTTCCCTAAAAGTCCCAATCCCATATCCTGTGTTATCTGGAAAAAATATGCCAATCTAGCAATCTAGGTATTCCCATTGCACTTTTCTTACCCACTTCGCCCTCTAAAATATCCTTTATAATAGTACTCCGCGTCTTAACGTGTGTTCTTATATCGCTGTAGCCCTTGATATCACCAAAGCTTTTGACCAGGTTTGGCACAAAAATCTTCTTGCCAAACTGCCAGCCTTTGGATTCACACCAACACTTCGCAAATGGTTAGAAAGCTTTCTGACAAACCGAAGTATACAAGTTGTGGTGTCTGCCCTCTGTTGTAAAATTCAACAAATTTAACATTATTTAAACTTAATTTAAGGAAACATATTAGTGAAAATGTTACATAGACATTAGAACTTATTATAGTGTAATATTATGTATTTTAATGTTAAATATTATGTTGATATATAAATGATTTGTACGTTTAATGTATTGTAGTGTATATATGTATGTAAATACATTTAAATTTATATAAATAAAAAAAGATGGAATATCATCTGAATCGTTCTCCACAAACGCTGGTGTTCCCCAAGGCTCTGTAATCTCCTCCACACTCTTCCTAATTTATATAAACGACCTTATCGATTTCACTCTGCACGGCAAAGCCTCACTCCCGAATAATCGAATCAATCTTGCCTCCTCAATTACTCTCGACCTAGACAAACTGAATAAATGGGGCTCTCAAAATTTAGTTAACTTTAATACAAACAAGACTCAATGTTGTCTAATTTCTAGGCACGAAAATAAAGATTTCCCTGATATTCACTTCGATTCGAATACCCTGAAAATGTGTGACAGCCTATCCATGTTGGGGGTCTCTGTCGCATCTGACCTGTCTTGGAATGAACACATCTCCTCTGTGGCGAAATCTGCAGCAAGGAAGATTGGCTTCTTATTCAGGTCCAAGCGATTTTACAAACCCCCACAACTTCTCACCATCTACAAGGCCCAAATCCGCCCCTGTCTCGAATACGGCTCTCATCTATGGAGAGGAGCCTCTAAATATTCTCTTGCTACCCTGGATGCAATTCAGAAACGAGCCGTCAGGCTAATTGACGATTCTACCCTCACCGACTCCCTCGACTCGCTGGCTCATCGAAGAGATGTCTCTGCCCTTTCCCTTTTCTATAGATACTATCACGGCAGGTGCTCTGATGAGATAAAATCAATAATTCCCCCCAAAGCATGCTTTGCACGCAGCACACGTTTTGCCGACTCCCAACACTCTTTCGCGATCAAATTAGAAAAGTGCCGGACCACTTCATTCGCGAATACATATATCCCCATGACTTCAAGGAACTGGAACTCTCTCCCAGCCTCCATCTTTCCCAGCACCTATAATCTTCAAACCTTCAAAACCGGGGTGCATAGACACCTACGTCTACACCCTCTCACTTAATCAACTTTCCTTCTCTTCGGTAATGCAAGGGTCTTTCGAGATCCATAGGAGCTGCATCTTTACTGGTGCACCCTTCTTGCATTCGATTGCATTAAAAAAAAAAAAAAATAAGGGCCGGATTTAGACTTGACAAGGCCTAAGCTATTTGAGATATGGGGGCCCTTTATAAGTCCAGATATTATATGCCAGTGCCAAATATGATTTTCGGATACCTAGAGGGTTAAACTGAAATACAATTAAGAAGTATATATACTGTAATAATAAATCTTTATTTTGTTTATTGGGCCTCCGAGGAGCGGGCCGCCTCTTACCAAGATAAAGTTCATTACACAAATTTCACACTTTCAGCTTCAGAACAAATAAATTCAGATTCAGAGCGGGTGGATGAGAGAGCCAGGATTAATCCTGACTCACATTTCACATTTCTTTTTTTTTTGTATTTACAATAAATAATCATAAGCCACCCGCTCTATATGTTCTTCTGCCGAAAGTGTAAAAATTAATAAAATCATTTTTATTCATAACAAACTTAAAAATGCAAACTCTGTGTTTATAGTAAAATAAATTATATACTTTACACGTTCCATTTCTATTATAAAATAATTTTAAAAATTATTGAAATTACCGGCATTTGCTGTCGAAATTTATCAGTAATTCCGATAATCATAATTACCGGTAATACCGGTTATCGGCAATGCAAACCCTAGGCACAATAGCGCTTTGTTCTTCGAAAGAACGCGCTAAAAAAATTGGGTGAAGAGTATGAGACGTTCCGGACATGGGGCATTATATTTAAGTATATATGACAATTGCTCACTCGGACAATTTTTTTGGGGGGCTCCCAAGCTTGTGTAGCTTATACGTAAATCCTGCACTGTTCTTATAATTTGTACATTAGAAAAAACCGAGGGATGAACCGCTACCTAAAATCGTCTAGACCTACTTCCACTTCCACTTTCATTTCCAAGTGGAAGATAATAGATGACAATAGATTATCTAATGAATTCCAAAGTAATTCCAAATAATTCCAAAGACGGTATACACCTAATTTCAATCGCGGTTCACCCCTCGGAAAAACTATATAAATTTATATGTTATTCTTAAGGTGCTATTTCGCTTTGACCGCGATTACAAATCAGCATTAGATAATTTTCTATTTTTATAAATAATAATGCCTTACCATTTGATAAATAACCTTTTCCACGCGCTCATAACAAACAAGTTTTCAATTTCTATAGTGTATATAGGAAGCTAAAGAATGATTGTAGCTAATGAACATTTTTGGCATATTAGTTTGTATTAGTAAACTGTACCTCTATGCAAAGATTCTAGCACAAATCGTGAAATTTCCATATCACTAAAATTTAAGGAAAATGTGCCGGGTTGTGAAAATTTTTACTCTTTTCGCTTCTATTTTTAGGCGACTTTATCTCATTTACATTTCACTTAAAAAAAAAATTAATAATAATAACAAAAATAATAATAATTGGTCTTCTTCTTGTAGTGCATCTCCTATCGGAGGTTTGCTATCATCATAGCGATCCGGACCTTGTTGACCGCAGCTCGGAACAGTTGTACATTGCTGCAATCAAACCAATCCCTTAGATTTTTAAGCCAGGACACGCGGCGCCTGCCAATGTTCCTCCTTCCATCAATCTTTCCCTGAACTATCAGTTGGAGAAATCTGTATTTCTGTCCTCTCATTATATGACCCAGGTATTGAAGCTTTCTCTTTTTTATGGTGTCAATGATCTCGCATTCCTTCTGCATCCGATTTAGGACCTCAACATTAGTGACCCTATTGGTCCAAGGAATACGCCATATTCTCCGGTAGCACCACATCTCAAAAGCCTGTAGTTTGTCCATGTGGTTTTTCTTTAGAGTCCATGCTTCGACTCCATACAAAAGCGTGGAAAAACGTAACAACGCAGCATCCTCATCCTAAGTTCCATGTTGATATCTCGGTTAGTGAATAATTTTTTCATTTTTATAAATGTTGATCTTGCTATCTCTATTCTCGTCCTTATCTCTCTTGTTTGGTCACCCGATTGTTCTATCCAAGTTCCCAGATATTTATACGTCTGCACATTCTCTATCGTGGTGTTCGCTATCATTACGTTCCCATGGTTTAGATTTTGTGGAGACTTTGTAACAACCATCAACTTGGTCTTTTTTAAGTTAATTTTTAGACCGTATTCATCACATTGATCTTTTAATTTTTCTAAAAGGAGTTGCGTGTCTTCAAGATTGCCCGTCAACAGGACAATGTCATCCGCATACCTCATATTATTAATCACTTCCCCACCTACAACCATCCCCACTGGTTCATCTTCCAAGGTTTCCCTAAATAATTGGTGGAAAATGTGAAAACTTTTTTAAAGGGGCTCACAGACCTGCAACTTGGTTGCCAACTTGTTTGCCACAGACTATGCAACCTTGCAACCACTACTGAATACTGAAAGATGATAAATCTTGAAAGGAATGGGCAGGGGTTGAAGATATTGAGGAATGGGGGGAAGCAGAACTTATATTTACACTATTTTAAGAAAGGGACCCTAATTGTCCCAGCACCAAAATATCTTCAATCCCTTTTTTTGCATAAATCTGCTGGGTGGAAGACAGCTTGCGGATCGAAGTTGCCCAGCTCTCAGCGTAGATGGAGGCCTCATCCTTCTCCTGCTCCATATTTTTTAGCTGCCCCAGAGTATTTTTGAGCTGTCCATTTCTTTCTTCCATGTGCTCCGCAACGCTTTTTTCTTCTTTGGAGCCGCACTACAGGGAGAAAATGCTTCCTGAAATAATGTAATATTTTATATTATGTTTTTACCCTTTCATAAAAATAAAATCACTACACCATTTGCAAAATATGAGAAAAAGGAGTACTTACGCTTGCAACCTCCACACTTTCTTCTTCATCACAATCCATTGTGGAAATTCCAGTAATTTGGGTTTCCTGGTCTCTCAGGAACTCCAACAATTGAAAATACCATAAATTGGGTACATATTCCTCATCTCCACCAGCTCCCGACCTTTGACTCCGTTCCACTTTTTTCAGCTCCCCCCGGTAACAAGTTCTAATATTATGAAGTCTTTTTTAACGAATCTTCATTTGCGTTTCTATCGATGTTTTTGTTGACGGCCAACAGCTTTAAAAGGCCTTTCTTTTTTTTATTTCTGTCTTTAAAACCTTCCCACTTCACCTCCACAACTCTGGCAAGCTTTGGTACATATCAAAAAATTCTCTTCACGCGTCGTTATTTGAGATAGTAGCCATTTTATATTTTTGCACGCACTACTTCACTACAGAACTCCTTGTGGTGTACTAATGTTTCCAATCAAGTCGCCAACTCCACTACAGACGCTGCAACAGTGTTGCTAACATTAGGCTCCTCCCACAAAAAATCTAAACTTTTTGATTTCACTACAACCGCTGGTGCAACCTGAAATTGCAACTTCAACCAGCTCACAGACCTTCAACATTCTTTGCAACATGTCATGTTTGCAACCTAGTTGGCAACCAGGTTGCAAGACTGTGGGCCCCTTAAGACACGGCACGGTCTCCACAAATTTTGGGGATAATAGTTGAGGTGAACTATTATTTTATCCTGGGATCTATGAGGATAGAGTTATTTAGTAATAATTTACATATAATAAACGATTTAAATTTATTTATTTATTGAAACCTCTGTTTATTTGTTAATGGTTTTTCCCAAATCAAAATAACTTTTTTGCCATTTTCTGCCATAATCAATATAATTTTTACGTACCACAGTTTGGGATCTGCTAATATAGATATATTATTTGCATTTGCCTATTTATTTCAGTCGATGGGGGTTTCAAAGCCTTTTCTTTTTTTAAAGCCCACAATATATAGGGTCCGAAATCCAATATTTTGATTTTTAATTGTTAAACGGAACATGGTATCGTGCAAGACGAATCATTATTTAATCATAGTTAAATTAAATAAATGCAAGGTGAGTTTAACATAACGAAAAGAAAAGAAATTGACATATTTAACTCGACATATCTTCAGGAGGTACAAAGAGAATATAATAATATTAGGATGGTGCATAATTAGTGCGACTTTTTTCTTTAAATATTGGCGTTTTTTTAATTTTTTCATAAAATTAAACTTCTCTTTTCAGTTAATGAAAATGTGTATCGAAAATCATTTCCATATTCGCCATATTATGCTCTACCACTTCGAGAAATGTTGGAATGCAGCACAGTCATTTCGCGATCTCAACGAACTTTTCGGTGAAGGAACAATCAGCAAATGCTAAGTTGAAAGAAGTTCAAATCGGGCTATACAAACCTTGCAGTTGAAGAAGGAAGAGGTCGACTAAGAAATTGCGACGACCAGGGACTTTTGGCAGCCTTGGAAGAGGACGAAAGCTTGACAACCAGAATATTGACCGAAGACTTCAATGTGGACCATTCGACCATCTTTCGTCGCCTCAAAAAGCTCGGAAAAATATACAAATTGGCTGGATGGGTCGCCCACGAACTCTCCGACAACAACAAAATCGAACGTCTCCGAATTTTCACCGATTTGCTGCAGAGAAACGAGCAAACTCCTTTGCTGAAGAATCTCGTCACTGGGGATGAATCGTGGTTTCTCTTCAAAAACCTTAAAAGAAAGAAGGTTTGGGTTTCGCCAGGTGTTTCACCCAAAATAATTCCGAAAGGCGTCCACTGTAAAAACTAAGAAGGCAATGTGGTGTGCACCATCTTTCAACTTTGCTTTTGCCAAAAAGTTCGTTGAGATCGCGAAATGACTGTACTACATGGAACCTTTCTCGAAGTGGTAGAGCATGATATGGCGAATATGGATATGATTTTCCGATAACGCATTTTCATTAACTGAAAAAACAAAAACAGAAAAAAAATTAAACAAAACGCCAATTTTTAAAGAAAGAAAAAGTCCCAAAAAAGCGGTAACAATTGTGCACTAATCCAATGAGGGTACGTTTTGCTCGGTGCGACTATCACGATGATCGTTCAACAATAATCGTGCAACGATAATCGATGTGCACTATTTCTTTGTATTTCTTATGAAGCTGTTTTCCTTCGAGCGACTGTCGGTAAGGTACATTTTCCTCGTTCCACGATTATTGTTGAACGATCATCGTGATAGTCGCATCGAGCAAAACATACCTTAAGTTATATTAATTGACCCGAAATATCATAAATTAAAAATAAATTACAAGCTGTCATGAATTACATGATACCTATTTCAATAGTGACCGGATTAAAATGCATTTTGCTAGATATTTTTTATTTTTTAGAAATGACATATTCATTTATCCTTTCAATAATTTCAATATTTTTGAAAAGGCTTAAAAAGTTGATTTCCTGGTAGAAGCTATTCGTCATGTTTACAACTGTTTTTAATTTAATTAACAATTAATGTGGGTGATTCATTGTCTCCCCTACACAAAAGTAAGCATTTTATAAACACCAAACTATTAATTATTTAATTTTTTGAATAAACATGGTGATAGTCTGTCTGCTTAAAACGTTTCTTTTAATTTTTGACCACTTGTTCACTTCTAATGGATTATTTCATATTTAATATTTTTTTACCAAGGTAATTAAAATGTAATGAGTAGGTATATAGAAATATTATTTTTCGAGGGTTACGTCCAAACAAAACGGGACATATATTAGTCGCTATAATGTCTGTCTGTCAGTTTGTCCGCCAGAGCAGTGAACCTTAAAGAAGATACAAACTTGAAATTAACAAGTCATTTTTTTGGACATTAAAAAAGTATTAAAATTTTAATTGGATGATTATTTAAGGGATTAATTAATGAACCCAAAAGTAAAGCCAAAATTTAAAAATGCAAATGTAAATATAGTGAAGAGGCATCAAAAATAAAATTTTCGCTTCAAGTCGTAGACTCTTAAATCGATCTGTTCAAATTAAGTGCCCTTTAAGACCTTACGAGAATGACTAGTCATGAGAAATTGATATTGATCTGAAATAGGGGATGGAATTCCAAAAAATAAACATACAATCTCCAAGGCAAAAAAAATAAATTATATTTTATATACTCCTAGGGCGACATTGTATTGGTAGATTCATGTGAATTTCCATCAACAGTTTTATTTATTTATTTGTTTTTTATTACTTAGGCCATTTTAGGTAGAAAATTTATAGCTTAAAGCAATGCTTCTTAAACTATGGGTCGCGACTCCATTTTCGGCCGAGTAACTAAATTTTGGGGTCGCGAAACATAAGGCAACAATGAAAAAATTATAATGCGGTGTGACCAAAAATTAATTCAAAAAAATTAAAGCATAGTGAATTCAAAATATCTGTCATTGAATGAATTTTATCTTGGGATTAGGGCCAGAATTTACAACAATTTCTCAAACGGCCCTTAATATACTAATACTTCTAGACCTCTATGTACAGAAAATAACCTTGTAAGAGCTATGTGGTGGTCCTAGATATCTTTTGACGGTAGGGTTTCTTTTTTTACATAGACACAATAATTCTTAGCTGTTTTGTGTCGAATAAGTTTATTTTTTCAGTATGTGCACAAAGATTCTTGAATCTTTCCCTGTTCTTGAAAAGATTAATTCGATTATGATGTTACTAATAGGTTTCGCTTGAAGTTAATTAGCCAATGTAAAACTTTTCTAATCTTAACTTGTGTCGTATTAGGTATGGTATGTGCATAAGTGGGAGAAAATAATTGAATTTGACATTTTTAAGGGTAAAAATAAACAAATAAATAAATCCACAAAGAGAAACAAAGAGGGTGTCCTCTGCTTGATGCAAATAAAACATACACACATATATATACAGATATATCATCTCGATATATATATGTGTGTATGTTTATTAGTTGAATAAAAGTGTGTGTGTGTATGTTCAGTTGGATCAAGCAGAGGACAACCTCTTTGTTTCTCTTTGTGAATCAACAACTCTGCTACTCTCGGCAAAACAAAAACTTTTCAATTAAATAAATAAATGAAATTCTTATCATAGGTAATTAGTAAAGTTGGTGCTTCTTTATTTTCTTATTACTTTTAACGACACGGCGTATTTTCTCGGTCAATTTTTTCTATTGGTTTCTGTCTGGCTTGTCTCCAACCAGCAATATTATGAAAGTAAAATTCAGGAAATATGTAGTTAGCTAACTGAGCCACTTATTTGGGGCTGATTCTTAAATGTTGGGTTGCGTAAATTAATTTTGGGATCACAAAACAAGGAGAAAATGACAATGAACAATGAAAAAATTATAATACAGGGCGGCTAAAAATAAATTCAAAAAAATTAAAGTGTAGTGAATTCGATATATATTTGTCATTGAATTTCCAATAATTTGTGAAATGTCCATTTTGTAATAGATATCTATTATGTGAAGCGACTTTCACACCATTGGCGATTATAAAATCTAAATACACAGTGGTAACAGCGTAACAATAGGGTGGCACGAGGGGTGACCCGCGATTGGAATTATACATTATATTGGGTGTATACCGTCTTTGGAATTATATGGAATTATTTTGGAATTCATTAGATAATGGCCCTTCATCTATTGTCTTCAACTTGGAAATGAAAGTGGAAGTGGAAGTAGGTGTACACGATATTAGGACGCGGTTCACCCCTCGAGGTGGCAGGTCAGGCAAATGGCCACGGCCCCCGGCCCGAGAGGGGCGCAAGAGGATCCTAACATTTATTATTAAAAAATTCGTGTCTCGTTTGTCAAGGAAATTCTCAGTTTTTGATTCACTTTTTGGCACGGAATAGAAAAGTCATCTTCTATAAGAGAACTTGCTGATTTATTAATCATAAAGAAACATTTTATATCTTCAAGCTTTCCTGAAGTGTGCACTGCATTTCTATTATTTGTAATCATTCCTGTGACTACGGCTAGGGCCGAGCGATCATTTTCAAAATTAAAATTGATAAAAACTGATTTAAGAAATTCTATGGGACAAGAAAGGTTGTATTTTAAATACAGATCAAATTCAAACTTCAAAATAAATTTATTTACGATTTGATACTAAAAATGATGGATTATGTATAGCTAGCATATCGTCGCTGATCTTACAAAACCTCGTAAGTCCTAAATTCATTGTTTGCCAGAAAACAAGAAAAAACATTTTAAACACGAATACAATCCAATATTTATTATTTATTCGTAGCGGGAAATTAAATTGAAATAGAATGATAAGGATAAGAGTAAATAAATATTTTATTTAATATGGATTTACTATGAGTTAAGGATACTGGGTCACTTATTTCACATTAAAATTAAAAAATTAAAAGATATAAAATTTTTTTTCTTTTTCAATATATATATTTCGGGCTATCAACCCATCTTCAGGAAATACAGAAAGTAACTAATAAGAAATAAGTGACCAAGTATCCTTAACTCATAGCAAATCCATATTAAATCAAATATTTATTTACTCTTATCTTTATTAAAGATGTTTCACCTTGCACTAACACCACAATCTCTACTGATTAAGAATGATAAGGTTTCAATAGACAGACGCGCCGTGAAAAGTTGGTCGGTATAAACGTATAAAACGAATTTGACCAAAAATCGGACTTACGAGGTTTTGCAAGATCAGCGACAATATGTGAATGAAAAAAATTGAAATTCATTCCTTTTGTTAGGGACAACTTTTTCACTCAAAGCAATTTTCTAATTTAATAGAAATTAATGATAAAATTCCGAAAATGACAAAAACTAATTTTTTTTTTTTTTTTTGATAATGAAAATTGATAGAATGGTTTTATTTAGTTTTGTTCAAGAAATGTCAATAGAAACTGACTGTCAAAAAGGGCTAGAATTATGAAACGCTTCGTTAGAAAACCGTCCATGTACCTGACAGTTCGGTACCAAGGGAGCAAAACTCGCCGGGCGTTCGAGTAAAACTTTTTCTTAGAAAGATTATCAGAAGAATCTGGGAATGAATATAATAGTTGAAATGAAGAGAGCTGTTTGTTATAATTAAGCGCTTAAAAATACTTACTTATCACTGCAATGAAAATATCGAGGAATAAGTGCCATCGACATTTGCTGAGAGTGCAGCAGACCATTCTGGATGATGGAAGTGTATTGTCTGCGTTGACAGTTTCGATACTTGTCGTGGGCTGAAGAGGATTCGAGCTGGCCGCCTTCTCCTCCTGCGTGCCAAGAGCAAAACTTCAGTCACCCTCACTGTACCATTCAGATTCAGTATCGAGCTGTCTTTGGATCTTTGGATCCTCCAGAGCCCGCCTGAAAGCAAGCTCCTTCCTAATAAAGGGCCGCCACCCATTGGCTGTCTGATTGAAGCCTCCCCTCGGAACCAAATAATGATTCATCAACATCATGATAAATTTTCTAGTTATTATTAAATGAGTCTCCGTAGGGAGAATTTACCTTAATTAATTAATAAATCATGTTTTCAATATGATATTCTGAATTGAATGGAAGATTTCTGACAGTCAGAGCCTTTCTTAATAACTGATTACACTGCTCGACAAAAATTAAACAAAAATTTCACTCCGTAAACCTAACAATGGATTCCAGTAGTGTTTCATACGCTGATTATCATGCAATTTCCCGATTTTTACTTTTTTACAAGAGGTCAGAGTTTTGAGATATTATTGGTCAAAACGACGAAAAAGGCCACTTTGACCAATTTTGGAGTCCCATTAAATATTAAACAGAAATATTTGCAATCAAAATATTTTGTCGACGTAATAGAAACAGCTTTATCTTTGATTTTCAAATTACCACTCGTTTTTAGCTCAATTAGAACTCGAGTTATAACTAAAAAAACTAAGACTTTATATGTTTTTATCTATGTTTATTATCCTTTTTAATCTTGTAGTTTTAGTTTTTTAGTTATAACTCGAATTCTAATTGAGCTAAAAACAAGTGGTAATTTGAAAATCAAAGAGGAAGCTGTTTTCTATTACGTCGACAAAATATTTTGATTGCAAATATTACTGTTTATTATCTAATGGTACTCGAAAATAGGTCAAAATGGCCTTTTTCGTCGTTTTGACCGATAATATCTCAAAATTCTAACCTGGAAATTGCATGATAATCAGCGTATAAAACTCTACTGGAATCCATTGTTAGGTTTAGAGGGAGAAATTTTTGTTGAGTAGTGTTATTATTCCTAATAGGTAATAGATAGTTTGAAAAATAAATGTTTAAAAATAACGGATATTGTAAAAATGAATTTTAAATAATTTTGATCATCATACCGTCGTCTTAATAAGAAAACTCCCTATCCCCATTTCGGAAAATTTTACAAGAGAGAAGAAAAACTATTTCTTTTCGTCATTTGTCAAGTCGGATATAGAAATATTTTTATGGTATGTTTTAAAACTAACCGATATAATTGACACATATGCAAATTTATCCAAAGATGGCCTAGATGTTATTCTAATAGATAGCAGAAAAATCTATTTTCTCAAAAAGTGGATATAGGCAGATTTTTTATTAAGGCGACGATATTTTTCTTCTTTTGAGTGCTAGCGATTGCTATGAACTAATATTCTCACAATGGTAATATTCTAGGAAAATTGTTCACTGGGGTGGTTTGCTGTTCCCTCCTGACCCTCTATAACTATAACTAAAACATAATGATACTTTAATCTTCCCAGGGGCTCGCTTGTCTGGTTAGTAGGTGGGTTGGCGACCACGGGATCCCGAGCTGAATCTGGCAATACTTCTTCTATTATGCCAGTGAGTCACAAAGTTTGTTTTGTCAGTTTTTAGTGTTTCTTTCAGAATAAGAAACTAATTCACATATAATAATTGGTTAAGATCATAAGTTTAAAAACTAGGGTGAATTTACATTTTTATTTTCACTTACATAGCGAAGGATTAAGTAAAGTATTGCTTTTACTTTTGGGAGGTTCAATTTTTGAAATCTTAATCTCGAAAACTGAAAAGTTTATTTCATTCGGACAACTCCAAGTGATAATATTCGATGCCCTTAAAATATAGAAACTGAATTTAGAAAAATAAAACCGGTTTATATGGGTGAATTATCGCGAAAATTCAATGTTATGTGTGTGTGCATCTTTCTCAGCTTCAGAGTGAACTTACGATAATTTGAAGCTTAATCTAGAAATCAGCTAACAACGGTTGGTCCAAATCGACATACTCATATCAAATGAGTATGTCGATTTGATCACCGACCCTGCGGGTTGGGCATAGAATAGACCCGCAGTAGTCCCTGCTTGTCGTAAGAGGCGACTAATAGGGAAAGGGTAAAAAAGGTCATTATTATTATAAAGATTTGATCATATTATTTAAAATGTTAATTAAAAATCCATATAGGTATATATATATAGTATATATCCAGCCCTGGCGAGAGGATGGTGGGAATGAGTGCATTTGGCGGTCCCGGGTTTTTTGAGGCGGCCCGATTAAATTGAAAAATAATGTGCTGATAACTTATTTTTTAGTATTATAGAGTAGTTGATTCTAATACCTATAAAATAAGGTAATTTTTACTGATAAATTTATTATTTTGGCTTGGATTATAAGGCACGCCCTACTCAGTTAGGCAGGTTATAGCTCGAGACGGCCAAATATAAAACAATTTGCATTGTGTAAAAATGCTGACAGACTAGTTAGTGATCAAATTTCATAAAATTTTGAAATCAGTTTTTTCACAGATTACTAATTAGTAATTTTTTAAAATTTTATTTCTACTCTAAGAATAAAGTTTGCTTAATATTTTTCTTTCTTTCCACCACTTTGGGGAAAAACCAAAAAATCCTAAAAACAGTTTATTCGAAGGTTTCTAAGGACTAATTCTAATTAGTATTGGGAAAAATTTGATTTAGATTAAACAAAGGTCTATTATACATTTGGTTTTTTCCAAACACCACCTAAGGACAGTGACCCCCCCCCCCTCTTCTAAAGATAGCAAAATGATACTTAACCAGTAGGTTAAATTTGGTACTCACCATGAGTATATCAAATTTCATTGGTATTCAACTGAACAAACCTTCAAATATTCAAAATTTTACTCATAAATGAGTAGTTTTTAAGTAGTAAGGGGTCGAATTTTTGAAAATCCTTATCCTTAATTTTTATGATTTTAAAGAATAACTGTGCAAAATTTGAGCCTGATCGATCAAAATATGCAACGTTTCATTTTTATATTATGTAATATAGGAATTATAAACTATTATGTAGTAGGTATAGCAGCCAATACAAATTTAGCTAGCCTCTTTGGTAAATAAATTATAATTTTATTCATATTCCTCAGGAAAATTTGTATTGGCTGCTATAAACGTTAGTTTATAAAAAAATACACGTGGTATTAATTTATTACCTACCTATATTTTTGCTCATATATTCAAATCATGATTTTCTCTTTTTATTACATTTGCTTTGTCTGTTTGGAATTTATTTCTTTTTATTAATATATTTTTTTATAGTATGTTTCTTTTATATTATTCATTTATAATTATCTTTTCTTAAGGACGGATGTTGACAAAGTTTTTCTTCTTTTATGAGCGGTGCCAAAGTCCTTTTGACCATCATTACAGCGGTGAAGGCTGAGTGTTCTGGAGTTTTTGGTCAACTATAAAGTCTTTTAGTTTTCTGAATATTAGTCACTTCCGGTTATTCTTTAGCCATGAAGCCCTTTTCCGACTTCCTTCCTCCCTCTCTGCCTTTTTAATATCCTGCCCTTTAATATCATTTAGAATGTTTCCAAGATCGGAAATCTTTTTAAATACATATAATCAGTCCAGTGGGCTAAAAATTTAACTAATACCTACATAGTGAAAATTTTGTAGTTTAAAATATAGTTATGGTCATTCAAATTAATGAAAAGAATCGTTTGGCACCCTTTCCCTGGTGCTTTTGGCGTGGGTGGGGGTGCTTAAATTTTTTTTCTCAAAAATGACTCAGGCCTTTTCGATAGAAAAATATGAGGCAAAAATAGAAGGCTAGAATAAACGGCAACGGATCGCTTCTAGACTTTATTCATAGTCGTTTGAAATATTAATATGTTTTTAAAGTTATCATTTGCATTCAAAAATACTGGTGTTCTCAAGTTTTATTTATAAAAATAATATGTTCATTCCTTCATTATTAATCAGCTATTTGAAGTCAATGTTGACTTAAAATCAAAAATAGTCATGGATTCGCATCTAATACTTGAGCGAATTATCATTCTACATTGTATTTCGATTATTATTATTATTATCATTTCCGTCCATAATTTAATTTATAATTTGAAAGTTTATATTGTTATTATTTTTTTTAAGGGCCCCCACATCTCTGGATGGCGGCAGATCCATCTAACAATATCCAGAGTCCTTCTTGCTCTATATAGTCCACAACTCCACATGCTGGAAAAACTAAATTATTGGATAAAAATACTTGGTAGGTTTCACATTAAGATATAAAAAAAATAAAACGAATTTATTTTTGGAGAATCTTTAATCTCGATATATATATTTTGGGTGACTAACCCATCTTCTGCTGGAAAAACGCAAGATTGCGTCAAAAATAATTCCCAGGTCCTTAATAAGAGTCTGTCGTTCAATTATATTGTTCTCTATGTGATAGTTAAAATTTAAAATCGACGACCTGGACCTTCTAGAGAAAGTAGTCATTAAAGTTTTACCCTTGTGGAGTGGCAGATGTTACCTCACGGACCAATTCCAACCCTTGTATTCCTTTTCTTGAAGGCTGGGTTTTTTTTTTTTTTTTAAACATCATTATAACCCGTTAAAAAGCTCCTGTGTTTAATAAGTTTCACTATAAACCAACACCGCTTTCCCTAAATGTTATTTTTTTTTTCATAAACGAAACTTTATACCAAGCCTTTTGTGGTATTTTTGAAGTTTCTCATAAATGTCTCTAACGATTTTGATAAATAAATTTGAGTGAATAGAAGGCATCAACTCTCTTTTAATAATTACCATAAAATTATACTTTACGAGATATTTATTATTTGTATATTGGGGAAAAAATGTGGTTCCTAACAAGATAGATGCAATTCAGAGGCGAGCTATCAGACTGATAGGCGATCCTACATTAACTGACACTCTCGACTCCCTAGCCCATCGTAGATGTCTCCGCCCTTTCCCTTTTTTATAGATATTACCATGGCTTTTGTTCTGAAGAAATAAAATCGATAATCCCACCAAAGGCTTCATTTGCGCGAGATACACGATTTTCAAAAAAATTCAACACCCCTACGCGCTTAAACTAGATACTAATCGAACAAACGCATTTGCCAATTCATTTATCTCTATGACATCTAGAGACTGGAACTCTCTTCCCCCGACCGTCTTTCCAGCTACTTATAACCTTCAATCTTTCAAGACCAGCATCCACAGATACCTTCGACTGCTACCCAATCCCTAAATCTCCCTTATCTTCACGTTACAAGGGTCCACCACGGACTTCAGAGGTTGTACCTTCTTGGTGCAACTTCTTCTTGTATCAATATCATTATAAAAAAAAAAAGACTAATTTCCATTAAAGAATTTATTTTGCACGATTTTATTTGACTTCACTGAAGACGACGTTGTAACGGAAAGTCATGTGGTGTACACACTAGGTTTTCATTTAATCAAAACCACTATCGAAAACGCATCTCTTTAACGGCCTAGCTGCAAAATTGATAACATTCACACACACCAAAATAATCAAGGAAAGTCGGAATTAGATTCTTGATTTGGATTGACAAAACTAGTTGCAACAGAGGATATTCCAACGGAAACTTTAAAATATATATTACTACAATGTTTTATCAAAACCACATTTATATTATTTATTAATATATATATAACATACAAACACAATAAAAATGCACGACATTTTTTCTGTAATCAACTATAATAATGATTAAATGAATTTAACTTTAAAGGACATCATAGATATTAGAGAATATTTTTACATTGCATATCAGAGAGGTTCGTCCCCTTAGGAATCGAACCCAAGCGCTAACTAAGCTTGCCGGGCCAGTAGCCAAACCCTTAAGACAAATCTCTCTCTGACATGCAACATATATAAGTATTATAGCTAGATTTTTCACTCCCTTCAACTCAAAGGGAATAGTGAAAATTCCTGCTAAACTGAAAAAAGTTTTCAGTGACGGACCCATGGATTTTACAGTGAAAACAAAGATTTAAGTATCTTATTGGGTGTCTTTTTGAAAAAAGATGGAAATTATTTCAAAAATCAACCCAGTATATAATATTATTAAATGAATTTAACTTTAAAGGACATCATAGATATTAGAGAAATATTTTTACATTGCATATCAGAGAGTTCGTCCCCTTAGGAATCGAACCCAAGCGCTAACTAAGCTTGCTGGCCAGTAGCCAAATTCTTAAGACAAATCTCTCTCTGACATGCAACATATATAAGTATTATAGCTAGATATCACTTTACTTATATATGTTGCATGTCAGAGAGAGATTTGTCTTAAGGGTTTGGCTACTGGCCCGGCAAGCTTAGTTAGCGCTTGGGTTCGATTCCTAAGGGGACGAACCTCTCTGATATGCAATGTAAAAATATTCTCTAATATCTATGATGTCCTTTAAAGTTAAATTCATTTAATAATATTATATACTGGGTTGATTTTTGAAATAATTTCCATCTTTTTTCAAAAAAAGACACCCAATAAGATACTTAAATCTTTGTTTTCACTATAATAATGATGTTATCATAGAAGCAAATAAAAGTATTCAGAACATTGTATATTTTTGCTAAAAATTAATAAATTAGAAAAAAAGGAACAAATTTTTCAAGATGCTTTCTGCAACTTTTAGTCATTTGGTAATTTTTTTTTTTTGTTAGCGAATGTCTTGAGTCAGAAAGTTGAAACTTGGCAAGAAAGGTGCAAGTAATTAAAACATACTTGTGTACCAAATTTCAGTCTATTAGCTAAAATCAATCGATACATTTAACAATTCGATTTTTTTCCTGATTTTTTGCATTTTTCATATAAAAGTTCTGAAACTAGAAAAACTCAAAATCTATACAATTCTTCACTTTGGAAATACAAAAATTAAACATTGATATAATCGTTTCGCATTCATTTTAGCGCTGGGCCGCCTGCGGCCCGCGGGTTGGACTGGACACCACTGATCTAAACTTTGACGGATCTGATATAAAAGTCAATCTGCCATTGAGATTTTTGAGAGGAAAATCCTTTAACGCGTATTTTCTATTATTGTACCAATGCATTTACAAATTAATTTAGACAGGAAATCCTAAAACCGGAAATCTGCTTTTGAATTTAGTCTCTAAAGCATACGAGACCTACAAATACAATTTAATTTGAAAATATTGCTATTTATTCACTACTAAATTTAATTAACAAGTAAGGGTGTTGTCCGATAGTTCCAACAAGATTTTGCTATTTATTCTTCCAAAAACTGCCAAATCTCCATAAAAATGATAACTTCTCTAGAAATCTTCAATTAAAATTGATTGATTTGTTCTGGTATTTGTAATACCTACTTATCAGTCATCACACTTATAAAATAATTCTTAATCTTATTAGAAGAATTTTCTTGGAGACTGGCTGGTAGATCTAGAAACGTCATTTCAAAAACCTATGTTTCGGAGGATCATCCCACCAATTTCAACGTTTAATAGGGTCAATGAAGGAACCTTTAACAAAGACAAACAATTCCACAAAAATCCGAAACTTCCTAAAATAATCAATTATTTAATTTACGAGCTCCACTGATCTGATAGATGGACAGACATTGTATCAACATTTATAGGGTTTCGCTTTTTGATTGTATGGAACCCTGAAAAGCATTCGAATAGATGAGAGGGGTGAACCGCGACCTAATATCGTGTACACCTACTTCCACTTACACTTTCATTTCCAAGTAGAAGACAATAGATGAAAGGGCATTATCTAATGGATTCCAAAATAATTCCACATAATTCGAAAGACGTGTACACCTAATTCCAATCGCGGTTCACCCCTCGGTTTGATGTTACTCATCAGTGACATCGAATCCTCATAATAACTGTGATGTAAAAGAGAGTGCTCCTACAATGAGAGACCTTTCCAAAATGGACCATGACGTTTCAGCAAGATGATGAATCCGTATAAAATCATAGATTTAAATGGTATATTACTTATCTCATCTTCTTACCAAGAAATCGAATAATTCGAAAAATAATATGTTTTTCGAAATCTTGGTATACCTATAGTTAAAATTCTGCATATATTAAGGTAATATGAAGATGGAAGGAATTGTTTCTTAGGATTAGTAAAAATATATTTTATGAAAGCCGAATGTGTCCTGATAAATATATCCAACTTAAAACACTTAAACACTTAAAAAGGTCAAGTTCGAAAAAGTAGTAAAAGCTAATAAGGTGATGCCAAGTTAAATTCGCCAAGAATAATTAAGTCTAGTAAATAGTACTTTCTTTTAAAACGTAAGTACTCTTTACATTTTAAATGTCGATCTATGGATTCTATATTTTTGATTTAAATTATTTTTCTAAAACTTGGCTGTTACGCATTAGGTATATGCTATTATGGTAAATCAATTAAATTCGTGATCAGCCAAGTTTCAGGAAAATAATTTAAATCAAAAATATAAAATCTATAATTCTAGATCGTCATTTAAAATGGAAAGGAATGAGTTTTAAATGATTAATTAACGAGATCTCTGTTAACTACCACCAAGCATTATAGATTTGAAAATCTACAAGCAATCATATTAGTGTCAATACAATGTCTGGCTGGCTGTCAGAGCACTGTAGCCCGTAAACTAAATTGATAAAATCGTGAAATTCACAAGTACATATATATATATATATACATATATATATATATATATATATATATATATATATATATTTATTTATTTATTTTTCCGAAGATTAAAAATTTTAATGGAATCGTTATTTTTAGGAAGGTCGAATTTTTCGTGGGGTTGAAAATAAAATAAATTTTTTATCTGTTAAGATCTTTTGAAGAAGAATTAGGCTTAATTTTTAAAAATTTATTATTCTTTAAAATGATTGTGTGAGCGGGCCCCAAAGTGGTGATTTTTAGGTGAATTATGTACTTGTCTGCGGTTAAAAATGCCTAGACTTAAAATTATGAAAAATCCCACAAATTCCCTCATTTTCTTCCCATCAACGAAAAATAATAATAAATTTGATATATATCTCTTGATATATGTTTTATACCAATATTTTTATTCTAATAAATTCCTATATTATTTTTATAAAATTTCCATTTTTTTTTTTAAATAAAAATTTAAGCCTCCGGAACAAATATCTGGATATGTGTTTGCCTTATACTTAAGGTACATGGGACAGTCCCCGAAACGAAACTTGTGTGTCATAGTTTATTTTGGTGCCCAGATTTGTCCCCAATTCTCTACTTTTTCCAGAAAATTATAAAATAAATAATGAAAATGAAACCTGAGGTATATGTTACAATTTTGCATTTTTAAATCAAAATGATGCTAATTTACAAAAATAAAATAAATAAATAAATATGAATATTTCCTGTGAGTCGTTAATGAGAAGTTTTCAACAAATTCTGATAGATTAAAAAAATTCATACTTTTATGACAAATATTGCGAGCTATGATTTTCATATAATATGGAAAAATAAAATGTTTATTATTAAAATGGAATTATTATTATTATTATTGAGTACCCACTATGTGTTCTAAAATGAGTAGAACATAAAAAAAATTCTGTCGTCCCGAAGCCTCAAGAAAAAAATGGTCACCTTACTTATACTCAATGGGGTATTTTAATAGGGAATTTTCTCAGGTGGGGGGGGGGAGGGCAGTGAAACCTCACTATATAATATATATATATATATATAAAGTGATTTGAATAAAGTTCTAATTATAATAAATATAGTATTTAATATATACTAATACAAAAGAAGAGAAATAAATATATTACATATCCAAAAAACAATATTTTTCCTGATAATACATTTAAAAAAATCAGATCTTGAAAGCCAGGGGTGGTAGAGACCCCCCCCCTCCTCTTGCTGTACGCCATTGCTTATATTAATGGGTTTTTTACTTTCACATTTATATTCATAGAATATAATGGGGAAGTATTGCGATGGCCTGTCTGGGTCTGCTTGTATCTCAGAGATGAAAAAAGTTAATTTCATTTTGTAACTTCTAGGTGGTTGACTTGCATCATTAATAATTTTTAAGGATTTAGGTGTCGGTTCTAGGTGAAACATTATAAGTAACTTATGAGGAGAATTTTCTAGGTTAGGTTTGATAAAAAGGAAATATTAATACAAATGTATGTTTATTTGAGTTTGATTCACTTCAAATGAACTCCTGAAGATGGGCTAATAACCCGAAATATACATCGAGTGAATCAAACTCAAATAAACATACATTTGTTTTAATATTTCCTTTTTGTGAAACCTAACCTAGAAAATTCTCCTCATAAGTTACTTCTAGGTGGAAGGAATCGATGCCCTTAATAGTGGGAAATCGGGTTTAGGACATAAAACCGGAAATTGTGGTCCCCAGAGGCCAAAAAGGGACCAAAAATTCATTGGTCAGTGTGTATGTACGTATGTATACCCCCCCTGCGTTTCGCAGCCATAAGTCTTAGAGCTACGAAATTCGAAACTTAAGCTAAAAGGAGTACAGCAAGCTTTTGGTTGAAATCGGAAAACCGGAAGTGGACATTTACATAAAAGATTTTTCGTTTTTTTTTTTATATTTAATAAGCCGCTATTTGTGCAAAATATTTTTTTGAGAACATTGAAGATTAGATTTAATTAATGCTACCAATTACAACCTTGTTATAGATAGAGAAAGTGGGCAGCCGGTCCTCGACATCCGGCGCTGATCTCATAGTCCCCTCATTCCTCATGACGTGCTGTGGAATCGAAAGCTGAAAGCCAACTGACTGTGACACCTTGAACTCACATGGCTAGTATATAACTACTATCCCTTCTCTTCACCATAATAAGGCGAATGCGATAGAGCGGAAGAAGAATTTTCATTCTAAGAATATATACATGACTAATACGAATTATATTAAGGTGAGTAAAAGAGTATTATTTTTAATTATTTATTTATTTAATTATTGTATACAGAGTGTTCGTTCAACTCAAGTGTGTACTAGTGCATTAATATTATTGTAATTACGGAATTGTATAATTTTTTGAGGCGATTGCTATAGTGCAAACACAATGATGAGAATCGATTTTTTTCTTTAGTTTATTTTCAAATACAATTTTTACTTTACCCTACAGGGGATGGTCAAGTATAATAATCGTGCATCAAAAAAGATTTTTTTTTCGAAATATTTAAAAAGCGCCTGAAACTATTTTGATAAAAAAATTGAGCGAAACCATGACGTTTTGGTCTACAAAAAAGCTTTAACATCGAAAAATGATGTTTTACGAGATATTAATTATTTTATCAAAATGTCTGTTAGTAGGTATGTTCATTAGTACGTTACCACATTTTGTGTTGTCTAGCGCAAAAACTAGTGTGAATATCAAAACAAAATTTCACATGTAGTTTTAGAGGATTGAGTTTAAGAGCTGATTATATTTTGGTTGAAATCGAACAAAAAATTAAGGGGATATATGTACATATATTTTTTTATTTTATTTTACTTATCTCTTTTTCTTTCTTTTTTTAAACTAGTGACGTACCTAATTCAATTTTCATTCTATTATAACTAATTTCTATTTTATGTTTTAACTTAAACTTATCCGTAAACAGCCAATAAATAATATCTAGGTATTGTAATATTGAATTAAAATTAGAGAATAAGGAAATAATCTTACTTTAAATAAGGATAAGCCGGGGCTCGAATTGGGTGTATATTTGAGAGAGTAAATTTTATCCTGAGAAAAAATCCCTATATATACTTATTATATATATACAATATACATCATTATATAATTTTATTTGATATCAATTATTATTGTTTTTAAAACTTGGGTTTCATATTCAGTCTTTTTTAAATATAAATATTTCATTTGTTTTTCCTTTGAACATGAATACCTACCGGATTGAATAAAGATTTCTTATTAAGTTATTTCATTCCTTTCAAGGAATACTAGACAGAGGCACCCTCCTTTCTTTTAAAAATCAACAACTATGCTACTCTCATCATGAAAATCTTTTTAATTTTAATAAAGAGGTTATTATTGAAATACCTACTAGAATATTGTGGGTTTTTGCAGTGGTGAAGCGAACATAACTGGCGCCCTGGGCACGACACTTTTTGCCCCCCCCCCCCCTCTAGAAACACATATAGTAATATAATATATCTACTCTTATTAAACGAGCAAAAATTGTTTGTATATATATATATATATATATATATATATATTGGTATCTTGGTTCTATTTTTAAAACGGCTCTACCGATTTTGATGAAACAAATTCTATTAACAAGTTTTGAGGATGAGAAAGCGATCTGGCTAGGTCTGGACCTCGACAAATTTCATCTTATTTGATCTTTTCTTAATTAAAGTAATTATTGATAGATTAAAATCTCAATAAAAAAGTTTGTTTACATTTTTTTTCAATTATCTTTTATTTTTAATTGTTTTTTTAATTTTAAAACCCACGAATAATAATAATAAGCCTTTTATTTAACATAATTACAAACGAAACTTCAATTACAATTAATTATATGAAACTAGGCCCTTCCGGGCATAGGCCTCTCAAAGAATTGCCATGCTCTTCTTTGTCTCGCAGTTCTACACCAATCCCTACCCATCATCTCCGCGATGTCGTCGCTCCATCTCGCATTTTGTCTTCCTCTTTTCCTTTTCATAGTTATTGGGCACCATTCTGTTAGTATCTTGGACCATCTATCGTCTTGACTCCTAACCAGATGACCCGCCCATCTCCATTTGTACCTTTTAATTATTATTCTCAGGTCCTCGATCCCTGTTCTTTTATACATGGATTCTGTTGTTATGCGATCCATTCTCTTTATCTTCAAAATCGATCTTATCATGGCCCTCTGTATTCTCTCCAATATAAGTAGAGTTTTTGCTGTAGTTGTCCAAGCCTGGGCTCCATATATTAGTATTGGTATAATACATCGTTTGTAAACTTTAATCTTATTCCGAAGAGAGATATCATTATTTTTAAAAAGGTACTTTAATCCCCAGAACTTGCTCCAAAACCCACGAATACTTTATACCAAATATTGTTATATTATATTAAAATTAGGTATTTTTGTTTGTTTTTTAATTAACAGGTGTCTAAATCATAAAATTACAAGTGGATTCATAACAAAACAGGTGTGTTTACAAATAAAGTCGTTGAAGTGGCTTTTTTTTATATAACTTGGAAACAAATCTTATTTAATTTTATGTTTTTATTTCAGATCATATACGATTGTTTTTTTTTATTATTATAACTAGCTATAAATACAACAGCTCGGCAACTTTTTGCTTCAGTTAAAAGATATATATTAATACTATTTTTAATTTAAAATTCTGATAAAAACTACTGCACCTAGGCAAAAACTAGGTGCGGGAGTGGTGCTGGGGGTGCAGGAGGTGTGGTGCAGTGGTGGGGGCCAGGTGCGGGGTTGGGGCGGGGTGGAGATGGAAGTGGAGGGTGGATGTGGGTGCAGTGGGGTCTTGAGGGGGCGAAGTACAGGGTTTTAGGGGGAGGAGGTATGGGGGTATCGGGGCGGTCCATATGTACTATTAGTATATTTGTATTTTTATCAGTATTTTAAATTAAAAATATTAATATATAGATTTTAATTGAAGTAAAAAGTTACCGTGCATCGCTAATGCATAACTAACTTTTTGCCCCCCCCCACACTCTAGAAATACATATAGTAATATAATATATAGAATTTATTCGTAATAAGAATATAATACAAATAATAATAGAATGTAGTACATACCTTAATATATTACGAATAGTCACTAACTTAAACACGCTTCTACAATACACTTTTTGTATTTTTAATATCTTTTGTTTTGATGTATTAGAAGATTAGAACTTATTTGTTCAGTAGCGAATTCTCTATTCATGCGCAATAAAACATTCAAATGTATGTGTTGGAGGAATTATGGAAGGTTTTAGTAAAATGTATAAAATCGATTTAGTATCATAAATGCCCTTTTACACGACAAGGTCTCAAATATAGATTAATAATAATAAAATTGAATATATATATATATAATGGAAATCATGAAAGAACTTCAAAAGGATTCGATTTATATAGATCGGATTATTTTTATAAAAAAAGGAAAAATTAAATAACAATACATACCTATACACAAAAAATATATTAAAAGTTCATTTTGCGGATAAAATAGTAGAATTCGAAAAAATCACGAAAGTGGATTCTACGTAATCCAAGTTGCTATAGATAATGTTTATTACCTGTCGAGAATTGAACCCAACTGCCAAAAAGCATTCCGGGTTGCCATTCGAGATGGTACCAATCTTAAATATCAGATTGTGATTATGAAACTGGTCTAAGTATATATTTTTCGTTTAAGGAGGTTCTTTCGCGACAAACCACACAAAAAGTTTTAGCCTCGTAACCACTCTATAAATATGAACGGTGCTAAAATTTTAGGTTATGTTTTTTAACGTGGCTGTACTTTTTACACTACTATATTCTCTTTATGAATGGATCGTTTCCAAGCCATTGATATTATATCCCCTCTACTAAAAATAATCGCCCAAATATGTTTTTTTTTATTTTTTATCAAAACTACGAGGTAAATAATTTCAATTTTTTTGTAAGTTACTCGGAATATATTATTCTAACAAATAATAGTTTTTCATCAAGATGGTGAAAGTCCTTCAATGAAAAAAATAAAATAATAATCATTTTCCCACCCTTTCCCAATCTACCATATGTAAAAAATTTCATTTTTAATTGCAATTATTTCATGTTTGGTGGGGTAAATCGTCTTCAAATTTTAACAGTGTGTTTATTATGCTTTTAATGACTTATATTCCAAGTTTTGAAGACTTCTTGAATTTTTGCATTTGTGAAAGAACTACCTTAAAGCTTTGGAAAATAAACAAGTTTTTTAATTTTAATTTTTTTTTTTTTTTTATTCCATTTATACATTTACATATTGGGCTTTGGTACATTACATTCAGTTTTATATCATTTGTCTTAAGTCCTTCATTTCTTCTCCTCTTCCTTTAGGAAATCCGCGATTCGTTGTCCGTCATTCCTTCGGCCAAACGCCTCTCAAGTTCCTCCATAATTTGTCAATCCTTCTTTCTTCTTCCCTTGCCTTCTTTTTTTACCTTTCCATATATTGTATTATTATAAATACTCTCCCAAAGATCTCTTGTTTACAAATCCATTTTCTTACGTATCCTCTTTACCTAAATAATCCTCCATCCCTAAATAACAAATTTTGAATTCTATATAATGATACAACTACTAATCGATCTATCATCATCAATTTTGCGATTTTTATAAAATTTAATTAATTTTTATTATATTTTACATGAAAAAGACTAAATTTCTCTTATGGTAAACAACTCAAGAATTTAGTCTTTTTGATTTTAAGTAGATTCTTCCAGGTTTTCAGTAGAGGTTGCCATTAATAGTCGAAATATAAAAAATGGAATGCAATAAGGTTATTCCTCTAGTATTAGATAAGAATCGATCGTTATTTTTGATTTTAAGACGATTCCTCCATGTCTTCAGCGATCGTTACCAATATTAGGTGAAACGTCAAAAATCCAATATAGAATTGTTATTCCTCAAGTATTAGATGAGAATCGATGCCTATTTTTTATTTTAACTCAATTCCTCCATGTCCTCACCAATGCTTACCAATAATAAATAAAACTTCAAAAATTCAATGTAAGGTAGAATTGTTATTCCTCAACTATTAGATGCAAATCGATCGCTATTTTTGAATTTAAGTCAACATGGACTGCAAATAGTAAGTGATTTCTGATTAATAATAAAGAAATAAATATATTAATATTTCAAATGACTTTGTATAAAGTTTAGCAATCTGTTGCAGTTTATTTTTCTTTAGATTTTACACTTAGTTCACTTTCATAATGACTGGCAGATCTATAACACACAGAAATATTTTCACTCAATTGCTTTTTGGCACTCGGGTTCAATTCCCAAGGCGGTGAACGCAACCATTCTGACATGTATTAAAAATTACGCAAAACAACCCGGATTATGTAGAAGACACTCGGGAAATAAAAAAAGTGTTTATTATATTTATAAAAATACATTTATTATTTTAAAATTTTATATTTAGGTAATACAAATTATTTTAAACCAAAACCAAAAATTGCGGTGGACTTAACATGTCAAGTTAGATTTTTCAAAAATTGAGACATGTAAGGGTCCATCATTGTTCATAATTATGTTGATCATTAGTTTAAAAAAACAAAACAACCTTAAATAGAGGTTGTTTTGATAAGATGACAACGTTATGCACATGGTTATTTTATATAACAGAAAAATTTTATGACAATTTTCCAGTTTTATTATAATTATTAACATGTGCATGCACTAAGTTCTTGCATAGAAGTAAAGATTATTGACTACTTCCACAGTGATTAATATTGGTAACTATCCGAGTATTTTATAACTAATCACGTGTGATGAGATAATTTTTCTTCTTCTTCTTGTAATTTCGTTTAGATATTTAATCCAATAGTAAAATGCTGTTCTAGTTTCTTTATATATTTGCCTTCACGGTTAACAAGTAGTTTCAGTGTTGCCGTTGTTGGGTAGGTATTATAAAGAAACGACACATCGTTTTTAGCTAAAAAAAATAATATATATATTTATCAGTTTATCACAAATTATGATAACATAGTTCTAACTAAAAAAAATATATATTTACGATATATATAGGTATTTATCATTAATATCACTCTCATGTTCACCGAATTATTTTTACTCGATATACTCCTAAAAGCCTGTATGCCAAGTGGACCAAAGTATTGAATTCTCGAAAATTATCAAATTTCTTTTTGCTTATCAAATTTAGAATTATCCGAAACGTAAGACTCGCATGTTGTATGTTTTTTTGATTCTACAGAGCACGTTTGTTTGTTATCAATCAACATTTAAATTGATATATGGGTATTATCAAAATTTAGCTGGTCACTATCTAGAGGTCTAGATGATTATACTTTCATTTTTCTAAAAAAGTTTTTTATTAAAAGTTAGTTTGGAATATTTTTTCTTTCAAATAATTTAATTTTTGAATAAAACTTTCAATTTTGATAGTATTTTATTTTTTTATTAGAGTTTATTTAATACTACTACTATATTCTTATTTAACATTTTTTACATTACTATACTGGCTATTGTGAAATAATGTAATCGGGCTTGAAAAAGTGTCTTTTAACCGACTTCAAAAAAGGAGGAGGTTCTCAATTCGACTGATTTTTCCGATTGGACCCGTTTTTTTTTCATTGGTATTGGACCTTTTTTGATATGTTTGTTCAGGAATAACTTCTTTGTTTATGAACCGATTTTAATGATTCTTTTTTTATTGGAAAGAGGGTACTTTAGGGGTGGTACCATATTAATTTGGTCAAATTCTTATGACCAAATAATCGAAATTATAATAAATAAAATCTTTTATAAAAAAATCTTAAAACATTCATCTAAAACCCGCAAACGTTTCAAGAGAATTTCTATATTTATGAATTGAATTTTATTTCATTTTCTGATTCATTCGCCCGACGCTTTCTCTTATGAGATGCATGCAAGGTATTATATTAAGTCACTATTAATAACATCACTAAAAAGAGAAAATAAAAATAATTTTTATAAAAAAATAAAACCGACTTCAAAAAATTAAATGCAACAAATAAAATAATAAGAACTCAAAAATAAAATAACTGGTATTAAATAGTTGTCTAATTTAGTTGCAACTGGACGACGAAATATTAACATGAAATTACTTTTTGAAGTCGGTGCCAAACATATACATTTTATGAATCGCACTCGACGGATCTTACTTAGTACGTTTGGCGGGTACGCTCGCTTATATAGTTTGTTTGGCACCGACTTCAAAAAGTAATTTCATGTTAATATTTCGTCGTTTAGTTGTAATTAAATAAGATAATGTATTAAATGAAGGAGGAGGTATCAGCCAAAGATGGAATCACTGGGTTCAATAAAACACCTTTAATAAAACGTTTCGGCCTGAATTTATTTGGCCATCTTCAGTTAATTAGGAGTTATACACAAAATGCGGTACACATATTCAGTTTCAGAATGAAAGATTACTTTCATTCTGAAACTTTTGGGTCCAGGCACGTTATAAATTTACATGAAGCTAAAATTTTTTATTTTTGACAAGGCTTGGTTCGATCACATATGTGTACCGCATTTTGTGTATAACTCCTAATTAACTGAAGATGGCCAAATAAATTCAGGCCGAAACGTTTTAGTAAAGGTGTTTTATTGAACCCAGTGATTCCATCTTTGCCTGATACCTCCTCCTTCATCTAGTACAGTTTCATCACAGCCACGAACTCTAACAATAAATAAGATAATTATTTTTACCTTTTAGTGTATTTTATTTGTTGCATTTAATTTTTTTGAAGTCGGTTTTATTTTTTTATAAAAATTATTTTTCCTTGCTTTGTATTTTCGAAATATCTAAAAAACAGCTGAATCTATTCTATTAATAAATAAATTGAGCTTATTCACGACACATAGTTTTTAACTATATAATATGTACGTTCATATACGTTATCATTAATATCATTCTCATGCTCAGGAATATACTATATTTACTCGATACGGTGACGCTATTTGGAACGTAAGACACGCAAGTTGTTTTTTTTGTTCTACAAAACACGTTACTAGTTTGTTATCAATCAACATATATATTATCAAAATTTAGCGAGTCACTATCTAGAGGTTTACATGTTTATTTCCATTTTTCTAGGAAAGTTTTTTATTAAGTCCCCGTTGGAAATATTGTTTCTTTCAAATAAATATTAGTATTAATATTTTGAATAGGATTTTCAATTTTGATATCATTTTTTTTTTTATTAGAGTTTATATATTATATTTGTCTCTGGATGAATAGAATTTGGCACTATTATTCTTATTTAAAAATTTTTACTTTACTATGAAAAAAGTTTTTCGAAATATCTAAAAAACGGTTGAAAATATTTTGATAAAAAAAAAAATAAATGAGCGAATTTGCGGCCTTTCGGTCTACAATAAAGCCTTTTCTAGTGAACATCGAAACATTTATATTTTAAGAGATTTTAATTATTTTGTCAAAATGTCTGTTAGTGCGTGAGTACCTGGGCTAACAAATTTTGTGAACGCTTCTTGCTCAACAACCTATAAAGGTATCAAAACTACATTTTATATTAGAAATTTTATATCGATATATACAATTTTAATAGCAATCGGATCAAAAATTAGGGAGGTTTATCCGATTTGGAGCAAATTTTGCACAGGTAGTCTTTAAGGCCTTAGGGAACTATCAATGGATAAGTCAGCTTTCTAATAATGGCGGGGGGGGGGGGGGGGGGGGGGCAGGTGTATAGTAAAGTCAAGAGATGTCCTCATCACATATTTTTTAATTTTTAATTAATTTTATTTATTTTCTTAGAAAGACGGACTGGTAAGCGAAATAAGTAGGTTATAATGAAAGGCAATCCATAAATTATTTACTTTTATTCAATTTCCGACTTTTCGGAGACTTTTTTCTCTCCTTCTTCAGGGTATTGAATAGTTATTGATGGGTGAGTATAACTCGGTTCCCATTTGTCTCTCCTTTCAGTGATAGCAACAATATTACAATATTTTCCAACATTATACCATAAGTGTACTTGGTTATCCAATACCCTCGAGAGAAAAAAGTCTCCAAAACGTCGGAAATTGAATAAAAGTAAATAATTTATGGACTGCCTTTCATTATAACCTACTTAATTTTTAAATATTATAACGGTTCCATATCAAAACTGGCAAAAAATGGACTTAGTTGTTCGATTGTCTGTCCTCTCTGTCACAGGCATTTAGCTTTCAAAGTCTTAAAGCTAGAAGCTTAAAATTTAGCACCAGGCTATCGAAAGAGAAGTTACGGCTAAAACCACTTAAATTGCAGATTTTTACTAAGAAAATCTCATCAAAATGCACGACATCTCGATACCTATTTTTGAAGTGCTATGAGAACTTAGTCTAATGAAAAACTTCAGAGCACTTGAAAACGACTCAACATATATATGGTCAAGACTTTCTACATTTTGATGATATTTTCTCAGTAAAAATGAGCAATCTAAATGGTTTTAGCCGGAACATTAAACAACTCCTCTACCAAAGCATCAAATTTAGAAGCTAGTTTTTGTTTTAGAAATTCAGAAATTTTAGCACCAGAATTAAATTCGTAAGAACTTCCATTCTTGAATTATCCTAAATATTTGAATCCACAAAGACAAAGAAAACTCTGTTTGAAACTGATGTTTCTCCACGTTTCACACATTTCTGAATATGAATAAACATTTTTTGAGAATCATTTTAGAGTCAGAGCAGCTCACCAAGCCAACTGAGCTATTTATTCAGATCAAGTATAAATTTGAAAATTGTATTTCTTATCTAGCATACCGTATAAAAAGACACCATGAGAGCTAGGATAAATCCTCCTAATACATCCCACCAGTGATGTCGATGATCCATAATTCTTGACAAGGAACAAGTAATACCCCACATAGAGCAGATCAGTTGTAGCCAAGGCAAAAGTAGCCAACTTTGTCCATAATCTATTCGTTGTTGAAGAAATGCCTAGAAATAAAATAAATACAATAAATTAGTTGAAGTTTTTAAATTGTTAATTTACACTTTTTGACTAAAACAACATTCTTTATACATATTATATTTATTAATCTTTTGGCAAAATAAATAAATAAATAAATAAAAAATCAGACGCTTCAATCATTACGTTATCATGATGTTGCTTATCATGTTATCATCAATCATGCTGACAGATAGCTCATGTGCTCATTTACATGTAGTGTTTGAAAAATATTGTAATTTATTTTACATGCTTTTTTAGTGATTAATAAATATAAATATATAATAAAAACAAAAGCGGCCAAGTGCGAGCTTTGGCTCCACTGAACAGTTTATGTGAACCGCGACCTAATATGCTGTACACCTACTTCCACTTGTACTTCCAAATATTTCCAAGTACTTCCAAATATTTCCAGGTACTTCCAAATATTTCCAAGTACCTTCAAATATTTCCAAGTACTTCCCAAAGAGGTGTACACCTACTTCCAATCGCGGATCACCCCTCGCCTATACATATCTAGAAATTAACTAGTGCGACTGGGGCGTCAATATAATTTATATCCATTCTTTTAATTTGTAAAAATACCTCAATTTTTTTTCAACTTTGAAGATTATACTATCATGCAATACGCCAAACAGAGGTGGGGCAAGACCCAAATTTGATGTGGGCAAGATGCATTTTGCGTGGTCCCCATTCCCAAGCGGACTTGATAGGACCCTTTTATAGTAAATTTCATTTTTCTAGGTTTTTTTATTTAGAAAATTTTATAATTTTTATTTTTTAATAACTTCCCCTATCCTTAATTTTGTGTTCAATTTCAACCAAAATATAATCAGCTCTTAATTTAAATTCAAAAAACTATGTACATGTGAAATTCGTTTTGGCACTAGTTTTTAATCTGGAGAGTACACAAAATTTGGTAACGTACTAACAGACATTTTGACAAAATAATTAATATCTCGTAAAATATAAATTATTACATGTTATCATGTTCACTCTATAAGGCTTTCTTGAAGACCAAAACGACATGATTTCATTCAATTTTTTTTTATTTATTTAAAAATAGTTAAAGCCATTTTTGAGATATTTCGAAAAAACGAATAAAAAAATTTCATGTATGATTAGTATACTTAACCATACCCCTGTAACCTGTATGGTAAAGTAAAATTTTAAAGAAACATAAATTTTCTACTTTTAGTCTTACTTAAGTCAACAACAATGTAGACACATTTTGGGAATCTAATTTAGTCAAATCTACTATGAATTTTCCAGCTCATTTCTAGATATAGAATTACTCTATCTAAAATTAAATGAAAAATAAATCAATATAATTACCATCATAAAGATGCTTGAAAAAAAAGAAGCTGAAGTATGTCCTGATGGAAATGATTTAGCTGAGTCCCTTAAGAACCAGCCAGTCCAAACTTTTGTGTTAGTACATTCGTAAGATTCAATATAGGTCCTAAAAGAAAAATAATTAATAAAATATAATAAAACCGGTCTAGCATCATTATATTAATAAAATTAGAGTTACTATTGGCCGAGTGAGTAGAGTCATTGCCTGGACAGGAGGCCCCGTTTCAAGCTCGACTCACTGTAAAAATTTGACCAGCTATAATCCGACCCCTATACTAATTTACGCACACTCACACAACCATATATATACACAAAATTATTCACTTAAAATTTGAGCAAATGGAATTTGTTCCCGAGGAAATTATAAATAAGTCGAGAGCAGCAGAATTGTTCAATTCAAGTTTAAGAATAAAATAGAATGTGTCTTTTGCTTTATGTAAAATAAGATACATTCGTTATAAATATAGGTACAAGTACATATGTAAAGAAAATTTTTGAAATTTTTTTTAGAAACTTTTTAAAATATAAAATACAGGTAAGTTCACATAAATAAAAGATCAGGTGCTATTTCGCACGACTCTATATATATTTGTGGTATAAGCGCATTTTTCAGGAGTTCACAAAGGACACTAACTCCTGAAGATGGGCTTATACCCCGAAATATATATAGAGTCGTGCGAAACAAGCACCTGATCTTTTATTTATGTGAACCTACCTGGTATTTTAAATTTTAAAAAGTTTCTTTACTTTATTTAATATGTTTCACCAAGAACCTACACCATTCTTCCTTAACAAAATTGCATATAAATATTTATATATCTAAATTTTTCATTATATATCTTTAAAAATATAAATACCGTGTATGTAACTGGGCCCAAAACAGTGGGAAGGTGTCACATAAAATTAAAATATTAATTAAATTTGTAAGTTAAGAAACTGAAGATAGCAGAATTTAGTAGAGAATAGGCCTTAATTTAAAAAGGTGTGCGAATATTCTACATAAGTCCAGAATGAGAAAGGAAGGAGAGGTTTTTAAAAATTTCAAAATTAAAATAAAAATATATATATTCAAAATTTTTTGACATTTGTTAACTTATTATATGTAGTATTTTGACCAGAATAAAAATAATATCGCGGTAATTTTTAATTTTTATTATTAAAAATTAACCCAAAAGACAACGTTTCGATACTACACCTAAGATAATATTTAAGTGAGGCTTGGAGCATCAGGCAACACTGACCTTCTCACCTTCTTGAATAATGTCTCACGTGTAGTGAATGAAACGTTATCTATTGTGTTAATTTTTATAATAAATGAAAATTAAAAATTACAATTTTGTACACTCGAGAAAAATTATTTTCAAGCATGATTTTTTTCTGTCTTTTATCTGGATATCAATAGTTAGTCATGGTAACTCAAAAATGGATGGCTGTGAAAGATGCCAAAATATTTGTATTTTTTAAACGAAGCATTGTTTAGATTTTGGGGCTTCTAACTTGAAAGCTTTCGGATAGAAAAAATGCGGAATATCAGAAAGAATCGTTTTATGGTGATAGTTCAAAGGTGTTAGTTGATGAGTTGAAAATCTGGCACAATAATCCTTAATCTTTATAACATTTTAACCAAGTTTCAATTTTCTAGCTCAAATCACTCACTGAGAAAATATTGTCAAATCTCCAAAGATTGTACAGATCGTGTCTGAGTTAAAAAAAAATTTAATTTTCCATCCGATTCTCATTCTACTATTTAAGGAGGTTCTTTCATCAATTTCATTCAATCCACACAAAAAGTTTTAGCCTCGTAACCACTCTATAAATATGAACGGTGCTAAAATTTTAGGTTATGTTTTTTAACGTGACTGTACTTTTTACACTACTATATTCTCTTTATGAATGGATCGTTTCCAAGCCATTGATCTTATATCCCCTCCACTAAAAATAATCGCCCAAATATATATTTTTTTTATTATTTTTTATCAAAACTACGAGGTAAATAATTTCAATTTTTTTTTAAGTTACTCCGAATATATTATTCTAACAAATATTAGTTTTTAATCAAGATGGTGAAAGTCCTTCGATAAAATAATAAATAATGATCATTTTCCCACCCTTTCCCACTCTACCATATGTAAAAACGTTCATTTTTAATTGCAATTATTTCATGTTTGGTGTGGTAAATCGTTTTCAAATTTTAACAGTGTGTTTATTAGCTTTTAATGACTTATATTCCAAGTTTCGAAGACTTCTTGAATTTTTGCATTTGTGAAAGAACTACCTTAAATTAAAATAAATTAAAAAAATAAATAGATATATATAATACCCAGGAACACAATTTAATCCCGTATCTGGTCGACATGTATCGAAGAAATGAGGTCGTGGCTCTCCTATGATCATTTTAATCGAACATGTGATAGCTAAAACGATAGCTAGGCCTATCATGCAGGAGTAATACCAATACAAGGCTTGCTTTATGGCTATCACGCATCTTTTTTTGAACGTACCGGGTCCCATCTCTTCTTGATTACTTGAAGTTTGATAACATGCAATCAATTCTCCAACGAACATCTGAAAATTAATTATTTGAATTAACAAATTTAGGAGAAAAGTTTGATTTATTTGCTGACGACGGACGCACCAGTACTTAGAAATTAACTTTCAAAACTGCATTTAAGCAGCTTTCTTAATTATTTTAGAGCAATCATGTATAATTAAAATCTACCAAGAATAAATACTTCAGAGAAAAAAATTACTTTTAAAAATATGAAATTTGAATTGTCAATTGTTTAAGCTTGTATTGTTGATGGTAGACACAAAATGGATTCACATTATATAATTAGTGAAAAAATAAATTGTTTTTAAAGTTTTATTCAGGAAACAGTCTGCAAATCGGGGTAATTATTATTTATTCCTTGTTATTAAATATTTTATCTTTAACTTCTCCTTTAACAATACATTTTGTTTTTTTAATTTTGTTTCATAAACGGTATTTTTCAATTAAACACGTTTTTTGGTTTTTCAACAAAAATTGGACAATGTACCTACATTCCGTATGGAAATAAATAGATTTTCGAAATATGTTTTTTATATATTTTTAGAAAATATATTAAAAATATAAAATTTTTGTGTTAAATTTATATAAAGTTTATGTTTTCTATATATTCTTAAAATATAATTATTTTTATGTCGCTCTAGTATAGATTTTTTTATGTTTTAAATATGTTATTTATTTATATATTCTTGTTATATATTTCGGATATGTTCCCAGAATATAAACAAAACATATTTCGAAAATCTATTTATTTCCATGTGGGATATATCCTTTATAGTTTTTAATTTTGTTGAATTTCAGTCTATTGTACTTTTGGCAATATAATAATGGAGCTAGGAACTTGAATAATTCTTGTATTACATTTAATTCTCTAGAATGAGTTAGTCAACACTCAGTATAAGCTGAAATGTAAAGGCAACACATTCTAGATATGATTAAGCTGGGGTAATCAAAGCATTAGAGTCCAAAATATAGATCAACTACTGGCCATTTTCGGCTCTAATTTTATTATACTTTACAACTTTGAGATATATTAGGTTAACTAATTTATCTGCCAGAAAAATATATCTGGTTCGATTTCTCACCTGGTTCTGGTGTCTATCTAAAGTTTTCTTTATTTATCAAGAAAATCAAAATTTTATAGTGTTTTGACAAGATTTCGGTTTCTTATTCTAAGGCCATTTTCAGCTCGAGGTTTTCAGCTTTTTCCTAGCCAAAAGTATTCCAAATACCTAATTAATATTTTTTCTTTGTAAAAAAAAAATTTGTAAAATAATATCGTATACTTACCTATGAAAAAAATAAAAAGAATAAAAAATGTGATAACCCCGAATGTCAGCCTAGGCAATGTAGTTAAATGGAATTTATTAATACCAGATCCTAAAATGTTTAGAGGATCTAACAAAAAAACATATGTACTTAAATTTGCTGAATAAACTAACATTTAATAAAAAAAAAGGCCATTTTCATCAGTATCACAAGTTGTGTGTCGGTTTGGCCTAGGTCAGGGGTCGGCAACCTGCGGCTCTCCAGTTCTATGCGCAAATATTAATAATTATATTATTTTATTTTCAAAACTCATAAAAAATATTATTCCGCAAAAAACAAACGAACAATATACTCCAAACAGGGTAAAAACACTCAACAGAGAACAGTGAGAATAGGTGGGATGCTCGTCGAAGACATGGAGAGCGGTAAATTACTTCATTTCGAAAATCTGAAGCAATATCGCGACGAAACCAATGCAACTATTGACACGAATTACTTCAGCATGGCTATAAACAAAATGAAGGATGGATTCGCTGAGAGATTTGAGCAATTCAAAACAAACGCAAGTACTCTGGCGTTCATAGTAAATCCTCTCAACACAAATACAAATGAGATCAACATTGAGCCATTTGGAATTGATGCTGGTTCGCTTCAAATGCAATTGCTGGATTTGAAAACCAAACACTTGTGGAGTGGCAAGTTCACAGAACTCAAGAGCAAGTTAGAAGAGTTGGAGGTCCAGAAAAGCATGCACGTCACGCTGCACAAGTGGACAGCTCTAAAAGAAATGCCGCGAGTTGAGGCACTCATATTTGACGCATGGAATAGTCTTCCAGAATGCTACAGTGAGGTGAAGAAGTTGGCATTTGGAGTGCTGACGATCTTCGGATCAACATATTCGTGCGAGCAAGCGTTCTCTTGCATGAATATAATAAAAAGTAAAGTAAGAACCAACTAACAAATAAAAATCTAGAGGCGTGCTTGAAACTGAAAACACAAGTTATGAGCCAGATTTAACCAAACTTTCAAAAGGCATGCAAGTCCAATGCTCCATTGATGTAACTATCTATTATTCAATAATTATACTTAGTTATATTATTTGATTACTAATTTTATTATTCTAGCAGATCTAGCTAAAATACTTTAATATGTTTTGTGCGAAACATTTGTATGTTTTTATATGAATAAATATTATTTCATATTTAAAGCTATTTATTTTAAATCAAAAATCAAAATTATATACCTAATCCTAATCAAATACCATAATATTGAAACAAAAATGTTAGTGGCTCTTTAAAAACTGGGAAATTTTGTAAATTGTAACGTTTGGCTCTTCCGTCTCAAAAGGTTGCCGACCCTGGCCTAGGTGGTAGTGTTCGGGCTTTCCAAGCCGTAGATCCGAGTTGAAATCCCGCACAGACTAATTACAAATTTAAGCTACTATACACTAATTTACACAAAAACTCATAATAAAAAAAGTATTAGTATAGGGATCTTAAAAGTCCAGTTTGAATCCAACAACTAGTCACCAAGAAATTCTTTATTATCCCTTATGAAAATAGTTTTAGAATTGTAGAAACCGAAATATGAAAAAATAGTAGAAAATTTAAATTAATTCTAATTTGCAAAATAGAAAAATAAATAAATAAATAAAATATTCACCAAAATAAGAGGGAAGAGTATTGAGCCTGAGACCAAAAGCTCTGCAGATGATAGTGTCTCCTCGATACTTATGACTGTAATTAGGGTCACCACAATAGAATCCTGACTTGGCACTTGGAATGACACCTAATTCGGTCAATAAAAATAAGAGGGATGCTGAAAAATTATACAATTATTATATACATTATCAAGTGATTCATATCTTATTTTTTCTTATGTTCTTAAATGTTTTCATAGTATAGTCAATCTCAATAGTGATGTAAACAATTTTTTTTTTTTAATAATAATATTAAAAATTAATTTTTAAATAATTTTTAGTAAAAAATAATATCTCGATACATATGTGGATAATTTTTTTTTAAAACTATGCTTATAAAAAAATCAATTTTTTCTGGCTCTTTTTCTTAAAATTTCATCAATTATTCCAGCTACGAGTATACAATACTCTCCACGGAAGGAAAGATCCGGAATGGCCACTATTTTTTTGAGCTTTCGTAGATTACAAGGTTTCATCATCATTGATCTTTCCTTTTTTTACTATTCTCGGCAAACTAAATCTTTTCAATTATATCATTTCTTAGCTATCAATTTGTTAATAAATTAGTTTTTAAATGAATATTTGTTTATTTACAAATGAAAGAAATAAAAATAATTACTTATCACTGTAATCACGATGTCACCCCAGTACAAGCGCCATGTATTTTTGCACTGGGTTTTTAATTGAGATTCAATATCAAAATGTTTCGAAGATCGTAGAGCATTTGAACTGCTTGCATCTTCCACCTAAATCAAAAACATAATATTATAGTGAAGAAAAAAATGAAAACTATTTTAAGTCTTGACATATTTGTTGTAAATTTGAGGGATACTTTTTTGATAGCGAACAGTTTGAAATAAAAAGTTGAAATTCTGTACAGAGGTGTAGTTTATTAATACAAACTTGGTGCCCAAATTTCAGATTTTAGCTTTCGATAGTCCATATGACAATGAAGAGTTTTTTTTTAATTTTATGCATTTATCAACCTGAAGTTTTAAAGCTAGAAAACTCAAAATCTTTCGTTTTGGAAAGAAGAAAATTTTGACAGGTACTAGAACGAACTTTAAACGACTTTTTTACTAACAGTCGGTGTCTGAACGCCAGTGCAGGATTTATGAATAAGCTACTACAAGCTATAGCTTAGGGCCCCCGCTTTTTGTGGGCCAGTAAAAAAAATTGTCCGAGTGAGCAATTGTCATACTATATACCTACTTAAATATACAGCAGCATTATTAGTCCCAATGCCTTCTTAATTGTATTACAGTTTAACCCTCTAGGTATCCGAAAATCATATTTGGAACTGACATATAATATCTGAACTAATAAAGGTCCCCATAAATCAAATAGCTTAGGCCCTTGTCAAGTCTAAATCCAGGCCTGCTGAATACAAACCCAAGCAGAAAAAATTATGCTTTAAATATTACTTTTCTTTGTGTTGCAGACCTTATCGATTATTTTAAATCGTCAATTGTAAAATAGGGAATGAGTATCGCCGGAAAATAAAAGTTGAAACAACAGATCAGCTTCTGTTTATCTACTTTATTTTGGGCGAACCTAATCGATATTTTAACAACGTTTCGAATATAAAATATCGACCCGTCTACTGGCGCCCTAAATAGAGCTTTCATTTCAACTTTATTTGACTAATTGAGCCACCAAACACGGTTCTTTTTAAAATATTTCAATATAAATAGACAAATTTAAATCAAGTCAATACTTTGATCCGTTTCTATATTTCTTTCCAATTTCTATGTCCTGTTTAAGATTTATTTTCTTATCAGATTGTTTTATTCTGTCTTTAAAGAGAACCAAAACTTGTATACATTTTGTAGGTATTATTAATTCTTACTATCAGAAGAGAAAATAAATCAACAAGTTCGTAAAAGTAATTGATTGATCCACTTAATGGACAATTTAATCGAGATATAAATTAAACTTGACAATGACCCTAGCTTATAAAAGAAGCAGTTTCTAACTAATTATAAAGTTAAGCTATAAGCTACATATGACACGCACATGTAATTTATTAAAACAGCTATAAAAAGTAACTTTTGGGTTTGTTTATCTTCGGAATGATTGGATCTCGTTAACAGGAAAAGGTCCATGACCTTGGAATGGCCGCAGAGAAAGTTTTAAGGGCTGAAGATGGAATGTAGCCCATCTGAAGATCTCAAACCCGAAAAAAATAATTGAATTTCTAATCAACCAATTTTATTCGTTATTTTATTCTTTGTCCTGTTCTGTAAGTTTGAGAAAATGTGAATATTTGTAAAAAAAATTATAAAAAAATTTAATTTCTTAGATTTTTCTTCATTTTGCATGGATAAGGCATATATCAAAAGTAATTTGAAATCAATTTGAATATTATTACATTTTTCTTTTATTCGATGTTATTTTCAATTAGATATTATTTCATTTGATAAACATTTGAACTTGAGATAAGATTAATTGTGCGTAATACCTATGTCACTTATTTATTCAGTGAAACTTCTTTTCAGAACTCGACGCTTTTTCACGCCTACTTAACTTCTTATCCTATAAAAGGCTCAAATTCGCCCCTGTCTCAAATATAGGTTGATAGGAGTCTTCATGGATTATCTTGCACCTCTAGATGCTATTCAGAAGAGAAAAAATAAAACTAATAGTTAATCCTTTTCTAGAGCTCATTCGGTTCTTTGTAGAACAGACTCTATCTTTGCCTGTGTTATTTGTTCTGACGAATTGAAGTCAACAATTCCCCCGACAGCCTTGTTTGCGCAAAACACACGAATTTCTAACGCTTAACACCTCTTTACTGTCGAATTGATATTTTTATTGATTTTGAACTAAAACGCATATAAAATTTATTTATTCACGAACAAATGAACAGACATTAAAAAAAAAATTAATATCTCTTAAAATATTTTTTCGTGTTTATTATTTAATTGATTTTTTATCAACATTTTTTAACCGTTTTGAGAAATTTTGAAAAAAAAATATACAAAACACCAATTTTCTGGATTCAGATTAAAATGTAAAACGGGTCGTGTTAAAATTTTAATCGAATGAATACTTTGGGAAGGGTCTAATTTTTGGTGGGGTCCAAAATAAAAAAATATTTTTTATTATGGGGTGTGAGCTATCTATGTAAACATCTTTTTACATAGAATTAGGCTTAATTAAAATTAAAAGTAAAATGACAGTGTGAGAGATTCAAATTTCCAAATTTTTTAGATGATTTTTGTACCTCTCGACGTTTATAATTGACTAAACCTAAAATTATGAAAAAATTACACAAATTCCCGAAAGCTCACCTTATTAACAACAAATAAGAACACATTTTATATCTCAAGAATTTTGGAAGGTATACTCATTTCTCTGCTTTTGGGCGGGACGAAGTATTGAATTCACGGAACAACAGGTTATTCAGCTAGTAATATATATATATATATATATATATATATAGGGTGTTTCAGAAGGAATAGTAAATATTTTAGGAGGTGGTAGTATAGACGAATTGCGATAAAAAATGTCATATAACATGTGTCCAATTTTTATTGAGTACAGTGATACAGCTGAGTTTAATGCATTTTCGTTTCGTGTTTTGGTACATCGGTTGCTATGGGCGTATTTATCGAATGTCAGCAGTAGAGTGTTGATGTTCAAGTTGTGAAGTTGTGCTTTAGTTTACATTGAAGTTTTCATTGTGATTTGTTGGCCAAGTCTACTGTACTGTAGCGTGTAAACATGCCGCACGTATTTACACATGCTGAGTATGCCGATATTGGGTTACATACTAACAGCTGTATCTCTGTACTCAATAAAAATTGGACACATGTTATATGGCATTTTTTATTGCAATTCGTCTATACTACCACTTCCTAAAATATTTACTATTCCTCCTGAAACACCCTGTATATTTATATTAGGTACGAGGTATGCAGAGTCAACTCATACTTATCCGGCTTATTTTTTTCTTGAATGATTTCAAAATATTTCGACTTTCTGTAGGGTGGTAAAGTCAAACAACAACAAAGTTCTTTGTTCCAATTGATGGGAATTAGCCATCAAAACACTCATTAAATAACTACATAATAAATGCATTGGGTTTCATTAGATCTCTAATTGATATGCTATGTATTTACCTTGTTATAGGTTGGAAATTTCGGCAAGGCTCTTTTCGATTTCGGGGTCTGACTCCTGGGTCTGACATGCTCTCATCATGTCGAGTTACTATTCAGCCGGAAACTGAAAGCCAACTGACAACATGCTCTCTCTAATAAGCTGAGGATGCTCACTAAACCCTTCATTCCCCGCCTCTCTCCAAACACACCTGATCTTATTTAGATTGACGGAACTATTTTGGTGATTATCTTTTATCATGTGCTACCTCGACCGCTTGACACTATTTCATTATATAATTATGTATCATTAAAATAAATAATCAACAAAGTTTGCCTAGTTATCAAAAGATATGTTCAATTTCATATGGAATCATTTTCTTATTATATATTAGTCACTTGGTATATTGATTATAAGATTAAAAAGAACACAATACATTTTGCAATTCATCTTAATGAATCTTAATATGCATTATAATACTAGGCTTCTATTTTTCAGACGATGGAATTGAAACTGCCTGCACTAGAACCGCTTTTTTTATATTACAATATAGAAGAAACATATCGTTTAACACAAATTTAAATTAAATTGGAGGAAAATTTTTAGACTCAGGTACACTTTTTGAAATTTGTTTTGATAATTCTTTTGTAGAACGGTTTGACCTAGAAAGATGGAACTTGTCACTCAGGTGTAATCTATCTATATCTACTCTTATTAAATGAGCAAAAATTGTTCTCCCTAAAATATTTATTTATATATTTGTATCATTGTTCTATTTTGAAAACGGCTCTACCGATTTTGATGAAATTCACGGGTTAGGGGGTTTTTGGGTTGACAATTCGATCTGTCACGATCTCATCTCCGGCTAAATTGTTTTTGATGGGTTTTTTCGTAATCAAATTAATTATTCTCAGGTAGAAAAATGCCAATCTTGGAGTTTTAAAAAAGGTTTCTCTTTTACTTTTGTACCCAGGCAGACAATGGGTTGGGTTAATTCATTGTTCTCATAAGTCTTGAAGAACTATTGTGATTGTGGTTTTTAACATATTTTGTTCTCCTTAAACGTTAGAATTGAATCGACATTTTTATCAGAATTTTAAATTAAAAATAATATTAAAATAAAGCTTTTAACTGAAGGAAAAAGTTACCGAGCATCGCTCGGTGCCTCCAGGTACTATATATATAAAAGCGAAATACCACTCACTCACTCACTCAACACGATATCTCCAAAACTACTAGTAAAATATTTTGTTAAATATGTAATAATAATAAACTATACTTAGAAATTTTTTTTCAAGAACTAGCCTGTCATAAAATACAGATGCGTAGGCATGGGGGTCAGAATCCCCCCCCCAGGGCCGGACTCATGGGATGAGTAACGGCAACGACAAACTGTTTATTATGGCAAACTAACCTTAATTAATATATTTCATATGTTTAATCAAGAATTATGTTTTTTTTTAATTTCTTGAAGTAACTTTTTAGCCAGTTAAATTGTTCTCTAAAGGGTCCCGCGCTGGAAAGTTTTGGGGTAGTTTTGATTTCTTGATCCTAAATGTTTTTTGGTATGCTGAATCCGAATCTGGGATTTGCTAATAAAATTTAGTGACGGAACATTGTCAAAAATGGAAAAAAAGTAAAAAAAAATTCATTTTTTGGCGGTTTTTTGCTTATAACTTTTCCTAAATAATCTTCCTATTCAAAATGTAAGTTCATAAAATTTCTCACAAATTTCATCAATTAGGTTTTTTCTCCGACCAACCGTTCGGGCTCAAGCACTAGTTGAAAATTGGTGTATTTTTTCTGTTTCCGCAAATCCCAAAAACTCGCACTTATTTCGATTTTTTCCCATTTATAGCATGAAAGAGCACGTTGTTGACCACTCAATACATTTTTAAACTATATTACATTTGCTACAATTCAAACAAAGTTTTATTTTAATTGGATAATGGTAACCAGTGCCGCAATGAGGTTGAAGTTTTGAAAAAACTGCAATTTTTTCCTAAAAATCTCAGTTTTTCCTTTTATAAAATGAAAACCACTCATCCTAGAAACATGATTTCTATTTCATTCTCTAGGAAATTTTGTTTCCTTAAACGTTTACATGAACAACTTTTTTGTTAAAACTCTTAAATATATAGATATCCAGCATTTTACATGACAGAAAATGATCCGTTTTTTCTTTTGAACATACATTTGATTGAGACAATGCTTTAAAGAAAAAAAAGTTTATTATTTATAGAAAAAGACTGAATATAGAAACCAAGCCTTCACTACCATAATCTCATACAAATATAATAATAAAATTGGAGTAATTTTTGGAGACGGACTGATAAGTGAATTAAGTGGATATTGATGAGGCAGTCCAAAAAAAGAAGAAGATAATTTACACTATCTTTTTATTCATATAACCGATCGGAGGCTATTCCCTCTTCTTCAGGGTCTTGAAAAGTCAGTGAAGGAAATTCAATGCGGGTGCCACTGAAAGAGGAGACAGAGGGGAATGCCGCATTGGATTTCCTTCACTGACTTTTCAAAACCCTGAAGAAGGAGGGAATAGCCTCCGAAACGTCGGTTTTATGAATAAAAAGATAGTGTAAATTATCTTCTTCTTTTTTTGACTGCCTCATCAATATCCACTATAATAATAAAGATATATGTATAATGTACTTATATATGAGCCGTTTATTTTGAAAGTGGCTTAAGTCCAATTTTGAAAAAAATGATTTAATGACTAATTTAGTTAGACATACATAGATATCTTCTTTTCATATTTATAATATCACAGCTAATGAATTCGTCAAAATAAATACATCAAATATATATATATAAATATTTGTACATATTTATAAAAATATAAATACAAATATCTCAAAATAACAAATAATGAACTTACCCCACTTTCAAAATTTTTTTTCACATGTTAGTATTTAATATTAGTATAAAATTTATTGGAATAAAAGGTAAATTGATTAACATTTTAAAAAGATTTTCCTGGATTTTTTTTATATATTTATATGGTGATTTATAAAGGTTTATTTTTTTATTTGAAATACTAATGTTAAATTTTTTATTTGCCGTTAGATTTTTTCCCTTATTAATTTTAGAACAAAAGTGTAAATACAAATGAAATACAGAATTAAAAACTGCATCAAATTTATTGATACATTCTTGCGAAAAAAGCTAATATCTTACAAATCAAAGTAAAGATTGTTTCATTTTTAGTTATCACTATCTCTCGGAACTACTGGAGCTTACAGCTTGAAATTTGGTATGAAGATTACTTCTAAGATGTAAATGCTTTCTAAGAAATTTAAAATCAAATTTTAAAGAATTGAAACTTTCTAAAATCACGTTTTCATCCTGTTTCAACAAGATTTTACGTCTTAAAAGTAACCTGTAAGCACAACTTTAAGTTTCTAGCCCTTGTAGCTCCTGAGAAATCGTGATAAAAACGCGATTATTGAAGTTTTCCCTTGTTTTTATCCTTTAATTTTTTTTTTTTTAATATCTGTGGAATCATTTACGTCTTAAAAACTTACCTTTATAGCAAAGTGCTAGTTATTAGCTCCTGTAGTTTCTGAGAAATTGTGTTATCATTAAATGAAAATGTTTGTCTATTTTTCGAATTTTTTATCTCTCTTCTATCTTCATAAAATATGCATAGAAACCTATCAATAAATTTGATATGCAGTTTTCAATTTTGAACATCTTTTTGTATTTACCACTAGGACAAATCCGAAAACTAATAGGGGAAAATCTATCGCCAAATGAAAAACAGAAACCCGGTATAATTTGGTATTTTGTATATGCTTGTACATTTATCTGTATCAAGCAGAATACAGGTTTAATCTCCTATTAGTTTTATTGCCCGCTTCTGAATTGCATACACTCTAATTAAGCAGACCCTTTACATATAATTATACATAACCGACTACTAAGTCATAATATTAATTAGAACTCTATACTTGTTGCTTAAGAAAATATTGAGATTTTTGAATTTTAATGTTAATTTTATTTTTAGAATGGGTCGGATAGAAACAAATCTGGAGAAATATTTTTACTGATTAACAGACAAAGATGAATTGCTTCAAAATAAAAAAAAGATAGAAGAAAGATAAGTCAAGATATTAAATTCAAATGAGTAAGTACATATATAAAACAACAGTCATTGATAGTTAAGCGCGGGGTGAACCGCGATTGGAATTAGGTGTACACGTCTTTGGAATTATATGGAATTATTTTGGAATTCATTAGATAATGAACCTTCATCTATTGACTTCTACTTGGAAATGAAGTGGAAGTGAAGTAAGTGTACACGATATTAGGTCGCGGTTCACCCCTCGATGTTAAAGGAGTATTAGTTATTCGGCCAAAAATAACACTTTAATTGTTTATTTCCGAGCTTTCAATTATTTATTTGATCATCTTCCCCTGATATCACACTCAGTCTAGACACCAATATATCTTCTAGACATCTTCAAGAAAATATGATCTGAATAAGACATCTTCTAGTGCAAGGGTGGCCAACCGGAGGCCCGCATGCGGCCCGCGGAGCTGAGTCTAATGAATATAAATGTTAACTTTACTGTGCATACCACCAAAAGAACATTTACATCATGACTCTTTCGTATCATATATTTTTAAATTATAATTAAGAGAAATTTGAAATATTTCGCATATTTTGAAAAATTCATTGGTTTGAGCCATTTTAATTATCCCGTTAATATTCGTCTACAAGGAAAAAGATCATTTAATTAATAAGATTTATGATCATATTTCTGCATTTCAAATGAAACTTGGCCTTTGGCAACAACATTTGAGAACAACAAATTATTGGATAAAAAATACTTGATAGGTTTCACATTAAGATATAAAAATAAAACTTTCTGTTGCTCCTGAAGATGGGTTAGCCACCCGAAATATATATATCGAGATTTAAGTCTTTCCAAAAATAAATTCGTTTTATTTTTATATCTTAACCTACCAAGTATTTTTTATCCAATAATTTTAAAAAATGTTTCACCAAGTACCAACACCAAATTCCTTAAAAACTAGAGAACAACAAAGTTTACGCACTTTCCTACATTGTCATTGCAATTAGAAGTCAAACAGGAGGAGGCAGATATATACGCTCTTTTGATATCTGACTGAAACCTCGAATTTTAAAATCATCATGTAATAACATAAAAAACATCATGTGCTTTTTTGAGCACTTGCAACACCATTCGCGGTAGACGTGACTTTATTATCAGGAAGATTACACATGGAACACTGTGAAACTTGTTGTGATACACAGTGATACATTTGGTTGAGTTTGCTACAAGGGCAAGAATTTACATTTTTTCACCCTCCCCCTTTTTTGGGTGTTTTTTTGGGGAAATTTTTTTAAACAAAAGTTGTCAGAAATCACATCCTCTACAACTTTGTTCATCATAAAATTTGCCGTAGGGTTAATAGTTAAGGAGTTATTTGATAATTTTCATTCGTGTGCCCCCCCCCCAAACCCCTTCTGGGGTCAAAATATCAAAACGTTATACCTATAGCTAAAAACTTAAGTTAGAAGACATCTGATGTAAATATAAAATTTCATAATAATCCCTTCAGCCATTTTTACGTGAATCGTGAGCAACTTTTCGGAAACCACTGAAACAGACATACAGACAGACAGGAATTTTGTCGAGGGTTTTTTCTTTCATAACTCTGCTTGAAACGTATGCAACCAAAATTTAGGCGTGATTTGGAGCAATGTACAGACAAAACCTTAATTTTATATAATATATACATTAAGGCGACTCTCTATCTGGTGGTCATACGGAGTTTTGAAAAGGTTTAAACTTTTTCTTCCATTTTTGTTTAATTTCACAGCTAAAAGATACAGAAAAGACATTTAGGTGAGGTTTTGACATAATTAAGCAAGCCTTTGATTGAAGTAATTCAGCGCCGCGCCTGTAAAGTCAAGGCTATGCATTCGAATAGAACACCTTGCATTGTGGGTTGCGTTGACAGGCGCTGAGTATCTGTATAGCATATATTTTTTCACAATCTTTGTATGTAGCTAACAATGTCTTTTATATGATTTCCGTTTCCCTATCCAACCAAAATTTACCCAATCATATATTTCTGAACTTATGGATTAAATACCACATGCAATTTGGTAGAATTCGACTACCATTTGAAAATATTCTACATACCACGCGAATCATAGATTAATTGAGAACCATTGATACTGAAATATAATGAAATTGAATATTAAGAGGTCCAAATGAAACCACTTCTTTTTTAGCTCCAAGTTATCCAAGAAATGCCAATAAAAATTGATAATCATCTTGCGATATTGTTCCCTACTGATGGTAAGCGCATTATCGGGACTTCCTTTACATATAAACTTGATTTATTACTAACTGAGTACTAAGGCATAATATTAATTAAAGCTCTAACATGAAATTTTTGAACTTTAATGTTAATTTGGAAGACACGGACATAACAAATCTGGTATAGAAATATATTAAATAATAGTAATTATTGAACAAAACATACGCGAAAACGAAGAAAGAAATTAGATTTATCAAGATATTAATTTCTAATAAAATGAAAATTATGAAGTATTAATTAAAACAAGAATAGCAGGGAATTGGACAATAAATAAAAAACAAAGTTTTTATTAAATGGGCCAGACGTTTCGTGGATTTATTTCGACTTCCTCAGTGGCCCATTTTGGCTTTGTCTGTTTGAAAGTAAAAACAACATAAATGATTTTTATAAGTATTTTTATTTTTTAATTAAAGTAAAATTTCAAATTTTTTACCAATAGCTAAAAAATCCTCTTAGACTATCACCCATCCAAGAACTAACAAAGAGCTTGAAGCTTAATGCCAAGATCTTGGGATACGATTATCTATATGAATAAAAATAAAAAATTTCAAATTGTTTGCCAATAGCCAAAATCTCTTAGACTATCACCCATGCAAGGACTAACAAATAGCTTAAAGGTTAATGCCAAGATCTTTGGATTCGATTATCTATATGAATAAGAATAAAAAATTCCAAATTTTTTACTAATAGGCAATTTCACTCATGATCAAAGAACTAACAAAGAGCTTGAAGCTTAATGCCCATATCTTAGGATTCGGTTATCTATCTGAATAAAAATTTCAAATTTCAAATTTTTTACCAATAGCAAAAATTTCTTAGGCTATCACACATCCAAGAACTAATAAAGAGCTTGAAGCTTAATGCCAAGATCTATTGATATTCGATTATTTAAATGAATAAAAAAAAGTTCTAATTTTTAGCCAATAGCCAAAATCTCCTAGACTATCACCCATGCAAGAACTAACAAAGAGCTTAAAGCTTAACTGTCCAGATTTTAGGATTCGATTATCCATATGAATGAAAATTATTTTGCCAATAAACACTTTCTCTTCGAAAAACTTATAGGCACAGTCCTGAACGGCCTAGTCTTTTAGACGATCGCCCATTCAAGAACTAACAAAGTTCTTGTAGCTTCTCTTATTGATAACTTTTAAGGAGTTAGGTGTTGGTTCTAGGTGAAACATTTTAATATAATAATAAAACTTGAGCAAGATGCGAGGTAGGTTTTTCTTATTGGTTCACCATACTATGAACCCTGGTATATTTCATTATTTGGGTAAATAAAAGATGGATAAAATAGGACAGGAATAAATTTGTTTAAAAAAATCTTAACATTTTTTATTAATTGTTCTGTAATTTATCTGACCAAAAACATTAATATGAAAAAGGGGCCAAGTTCGGTACAAACAGCTTCGCCGACAAGAGTTGAGATCTAAACGGGTTCCAAGTTCCATAACAGTTGCTTAAATCATAGCTATAGGGATGAACAACGTTCTTCAATTGATTTAAAAGAAAATTTGTTACGTTCTTTGATATTAAATTTATAACTTTGCAAGTTGTAATAGTCAATAACTTACGTTTAACGTGATGATATTTAATACAAGCTTAAAATTTAGCTTTGGTAGTTGTTCTATTTTATACTACAAACAATTTACTTGGATATAAAACTTGCCAAGTTATAAATTTAATATCAAAGAACGTAACAAATGTTCTTTTAAATCAATTGAAGATTGTTATTCATCCTTATAGCTATGATTTAATCAACTGCTATGGAACTTGGTACCCGTTTTGATCTCAACTCTTTTGTCGGCGAAGCTGTTTGTACCGAACTTGGCCCCTTTTTCACATTTATGTTTTTGGACAGATATAATTAATTTTTGAAAAATTTTATCCTTTAATTTATCTAAATAATTACATTTAAACATTTATATTAATAATTATTAAATATTTCTCATAAAATATCTGTTAAAAACCCACCCCTTCATTTCGGGACCGGAAGAAGGGAAAGTTTCGTTTTTTCAATTTTCTCTTTTATTAATGTGCCAAGCTTTACCAGTATGGCAAATTTCAGCATTCTATAATAGCTTTATTGTATTTTCACTATATGTTAATTAAGCCTATAAACAATTTCACCCCTTCATTTTAGGTACTGAAAAAGGGAAAGTTTCACTTTTTCGATATTTTCCTTTAATTGTAGCCCAAACTCTATCAGTATGCCAAATTTCAGCATTCTAGGATCAGCGGAAGTACTTTAGGTTTTTGATATGTCAGTCAGTAAGTGAGTCAGTGTTAAAAAGTACACTTTTCAGACCTTAATAACTCAAGAACTATAATAGATTGATTTATGAAATTTGGGATTCTAGGTGTTCCAGTGGGCCTTATTAGGCATGCAAAATTTCAAGGGTGTAGGTCTAATAGTTATTGAGTTATGGGGGGGTCGAAAGTAGCTCGAAATGGTTCGTGTAAATATACACATTACACATGTCCGGTGGGTCGCCCACTTTTCCGACCTTGGCTGACATACTGCCGCGAGTCTAGATTTATTATAAATTTAAATATAAGTATTTAAATTTAAGTATATAGTATATCTGATTTGTATTTATTAGATACTCTTAAAATAATTTAAATGAAAGCACTATTTTTAAGTGGCGAATTAGGGAGTAGACCTTATCTCGGAAAGGGAATTTCCAGAAGTGTTTATTTCTTCACACAATTAATACATATTTCCATAATTGTCAATAGGGCGAGCTACGAATTATCAACAAATTTTTTTAAAATTAAATTTCGAATTAAAAAGAAAAATAATATTAACATATTTTTTAAAATAAGATTTATTAAATTTTTAGTAATTTAGATTTAATTTTAATGAGTGTAGAATTTTGTTTTTGTAATTTCAGGACTCGATCATATAGTACTTATATATATATATTTATTTTTTGTGAAAAATTAAAAATAATATTACAGTAATTTTTAAAATAATTTTTAATAATTTTTTGGTAATTTAGATTTAATTTTAAAAGTGTAATTTATTTATTATTTTAATTTTTTTAATTTAAAGTCTCACTAAAAATATTTATAATTTTTTCGAAAAAAAATAAATATATCTTTACCAACATTTTCAAAATAATTTTTTAAGAATTTTTTGCCAAGATGAAATTAATTTTCAGGTGAGTTAATTATTTTTTTAATTAATCCTAGGTGTGTGACGTCACACGCGAATCCTCCCGCTTTATCACTCGGCACCAGTACTTGTGTCATCTCGGCTTCTGCATCACCTTCTCCTTTACAATCAAGTAAGTTTTTATTGAATTTATTATAATATTGAAATTGATTTGTTTCTATAATAATCATCTACTTATTATATTGTTGTATTTAATCTAATAATCAAAACTTGATCGTGGCCAGAAACTTTTAATAGGGCAGGTTACTTTTTTCGAGCAAACTTATTTAGATTTCTCTCTATACACTTAAAATGTATAAGTTGAATCTTGGTATATTTATTGATATCGAAATCATATTTTAAATTTGAATTTGTCCATTGTTTGGACGATCTATTCTTTGAACCGTAGAGACTCTTTGCTCAAGCTCACCCTCACATTTCCAACTTAACCTCTTTTTAAATATTACTCATAGAATTTGGCAGAGAAGTTTAGTTTTTGAATTTTTATAACTATTTAATCATTTGAAGGATCTTCTATAAAGTTAATCAAATAGAAAGATGAAAATTCGAAGGTTAGCTTCCAAGATATTAATCCAAGTTCTAGTATTAGGTGTGTGTGTGTGTGTAAGACTAAACTTAATCCTAGCTTTCCTTATTCCTATACAGATATCTTTTGTTCTATCTTTTAATTCTAATATGAATTTCTTCTTTTCTATAGGCAAATGCAAATGCCAGTGGAGAGACAAAATGCATTGATTGATACTTTCTTTCTATCTGCCTGAGTGAAAGTGAAATTGAAATTGACAGGCTCAGCTCATCTCTTATATCATGTAAATTTCCATTTAATATTATTTTCTTCAACTAACTCTTTGAATAAATAATTAGATTTTCTATTAATTTGAAATCCATTTCATAAAATATTTCCATTCATGTGTATTTGATTATTGTTTGTAATATTAATTTATTTATCTCCGAATAATTCCCAATGCAATTCGATTATTATGTCCCCACCCAAATGGCATTTCAAATGTAATTGCTATCTTATTCCAAGGGCCAATATAATAGGGATGTTGCTTGGGGTGACGTCATAGGTGGCGAGGGCTAATCTTTGGAAAATTTTCAAGTCTTAAAATTGTTGATTTCAAAGTCTTGACTTATTGAAAAGAAATAATACTAAATTGACAGTTTTTTTTGCCGAGAGTAGCAGAGTTTTTATATATTGAAGGAGACAACAAAAGAGTGTGTTTTCTGCTGGAAAATTTATAATTCCAGCAGAAGACACACTCTTTTATTGTCTCCTTCAAGAAATAATACTATTAGAGAACTCTAATATTAAACAATTACTTAGATGGGTGAATCTCATTTCTCACATAAAATCATCTAGGTATTATTATTTTTTAGGAGATACACCAAAAAGGTGCAACCCCTAAAGGCCTGGGTTGGCCCCTCTATCGTGAAAAGAAGAAGAAGAGGGGATTTTATGGGCTGCTTAGAAGTTGAAGGTACTTGTGGATGCGGGTCTTAAACAGCTGAACGTTATAAGTTGAGAGGAAGAACGTGGCTGGAAGTGAGTTCCAGTCTCTTGAGCTCATAGGGATAAAAGAGTTGGCGAAAGCGTTGGTTCGGCTTTTATCCAATTTGACAGGAAGGGGTGCTGAGCTTTCGAAAACCGGGTGTTTCTCTTAAAGAGGGCTCTAGGGGGGGATAATTGATTTCATCTCTACTGAACAGACACCATGATAGTATCTGTAATACAGGGAAAGGGCAGAAACGGTTCTTCGGTGAGCCAGGGAGTCGAGTGGGTTTATTAGGGCCGGGTCTCCTATTAGTTTAATTGGTCGTTTCTGAATTGCATCCAGTGTGGCAAGAGAATGCTTGGAGGCCCCTCTCCACAGATGAGAGCCATATTCGAGGCAGGGACGAATTTGAGCCTTATACAGTGTAAGAAGCTGACTGGGAGTATAATAGCGTTTAGACCTAAATAGAAGACCAAGCTTGGTTGAGGCGTTTCATGACTTGATGAAACGACCTATACTATAGATCTCAAATATTAAACAATATGCGGCGTAGTCTAACTTTAAGATCTAACCTATAAATTTCTAAAGTTAGGGTACAGTTAGTTTTGGATGGGAGAGCATTAGATTAATAAAATATCTTATAATAATTTATTTGTTTTATATTTCGATCTTTGTCATGTTGAAAGGATTCTATATGTTTTAATTCCTTAGATCTCTAAAGCTGAACACGTTATATTTTGGATAGGTGACCTTTACATAATAACACAATTTCATTATTTTACTATAATTATTTTTGCATATTTGTTTATTGAAAGGACTTCAACTTTGAAAATAAAATATATAAAAAATTTAAAAAAGTCTTGATAATGTCTTTCAAGATAGTTGTTTAATATGTTTAATTCCATGTCAGAAGGGGTCATCCCATCACAATTTGAAAACAAGGGCTATCTTTCTATCCTGACAAATGCTTTTATTTCCATTATTTAATAATTATTATAAATGGTCAATATTAGATCAATTTTTAATCTTAATTAAATCATTTCTCAATATAGCGTTCATCAGCTAACGGCTTCCCCGAGGTCGACCAGCTTCCCTACCAACAGCATTTCATCATCTTCACTTCCACTACGGTTAGAGAACTGCTTCAACTACTCAACATATGTCATCTGGACCTCTACTAAAAAAGGTTTTCCTAAAGCATTGGCGCAATTAGTGTTGGGGTATAAATTTCAAAATTCATTTAAAATCAAAATAGATTCTTTCCGACTTGTTTTTTATGTTTATTCAATTCAAATAATAGATCATTAGCTTAGCTCCAGGATAGGATGTTCTTCTCTTTCAGTATTTTTTCCTCTTTTCCCCTTCTCTTATAAAATTCAATTAATAACTAAATAATTAAAATAATACATTTTTAATATCAATAAGAAATATTTTAGATAAAATAAAAACTACATATAAATAAACAGTAAATTAATAATGAAATATAGATTCAGTAAAGTAGAATAATTTTACACCAATAATTAATTTTTAAATAAAATTTTTATAATAATTTTTTTTGAAAATGTACTTTAAAATAAAATATATTTTATTTCAATATTTCCACATTAATCATATTTCTCTTCACAGGTGTCAAATGTATAATAAAATCTTTTAAAAACTATAAACACTCTACTCTATTTATTCAAATATTGAAATAAAATTATATTTTTTGATCGAAATAATAAATTCACTAGGCAGTACTTATCAAAGATTTTAACTAAATTTATTAGTAAAATTATTCTTTTAGATATAGCTATTGAATTATTTTCGGCTGAATTTATATAGAATGTATTTTTATTTTAATATGAACCTCACCTACCCTTAAATAAAATAGAAACAACCCTTCCGCTAATTATATTAAAATAAAATACAATTCTTTTTTCAAAATTACAAATTCTCCTTTTGAGTGAAATTAGGATTTTCAGAGCCCCGTCTGCATTTAGGTCCTCCGAAGCTCTTCGAGGCTGAGGGTTGAAAGAAAGGTCTTCGCTTCGCAAAGTAAGAGTGCTTAGGGCTCGTTCTTGAATATCCTACTCGGAAAGGGCGATCTCGTTGTTAGATCGTTCTTTCCTCAGTTAGGTGTTGTATTTAATGTGCTGCAGAGATTCTCTTTCAGAAACACAGCCCTCTACCTCCGTGGGATTCATCATCAACTTGGTACATTCATTAGCTATGCTTAGGGTCGAGATGTGTGTCCATAAATCCCATATTTTAGGGATTATTTTGGCTAATTCTTAGAATTCTTTCAAAAACACCTTCTCAGGTGGCGCACATCTCTTAAACAGTAGTCTAGACTCTTTTTATATTTAAATAAAATAAAATAAATTCAGAAGGCTAAGATTCTGGGGGGAGCGCCAATGCCAACGACTGAAAACTGATAATAAAACAAATATAAAAAATATAATAAAAAATACAAATATAATAGAATTAAAAATCTTTGACAGGCCGATTCAACGTTTTGATTTCTCAGAGCAAATAAACTATCTCCACATAAAATCAAAATACCAAACTTCTAAGATATAAATGTTTAAAAATTCCAAACTAAAATAAATTTTTAACTTAAATTGAAATTTTTGTCACTAAAATATTTCATTCAAATGTATACATTTTTTTTTCTAATTCATTCATAATGAAATGCAATAATAAATAAATATTTTTAACATAATCTTCTCAATCTTCAAATTGAATTCACCTTTCTGTTATAGTCTATGCGGCCTGTTTTGACTATGATATAATCAGAAAATACTTTCTAGGGCTCTATCTCTTTTTTGTATCTCAATGGCCTACTGATTTAAATTAAAAGCTCCTTTTATTCATTCGTCATAAATAATTGTATAAAACTAAATTAAATTAAAAATTATACATTTTATTAATTTTTTTTTTTTACTTTTGATTAAATATATCTTAAGATGTGGAGATACTCTTAATTAAGTTTAAAGCTAATTATTCATAATAATTATTTAAAAAATTTTTTGTTTAATGAGTTTGTTTTTATTTTTTTTATACTCTTAACTTTAAAATATCAAATAACTTAAGATTATTTTCTAGAAATAATAAATGGAAAATTAATAATATAATAATAAATAAATACTTGCTCTGAGAATTCATTATCGAGTGGATCTGAGTCTGTCGCCCGGAGCCTGCAGGCTTTCCTCATGGGTCCATTAGTAGCGATCTCATGCACTGCGTCAGGCCTCTGCTGGTCACTTATCTAGCTTTAAGTTTATCTCTCAGGTTGCCCACTAATCTAATCTTAGCTAGTTCGCTATGGATAGGTCCTTTTATATGTATGCATGCCTTGTTAACTGCAGGGTCCAGCAGAGAACTAAGATGGAAGGTGCAGTCAGTCTTGTTTTGGCCATGACCGAACCACGAGGGAGTCGACCAGACCGGAATCAACGGTTGAGGTCCAGGTCTTCTTTAATCTTAAGTTACGATGCGTTCTCGGTAGTTCATTATAAGATCTCACACAATGAATGCCTGTTAGGGATGGTTTGATGATAGATTTTGCCCAGTGAACGAGTCCAGGAGGAGAGCCTCTTCTTTCCGGATCTGCCCGGAACCCACCTTTATTCTTATCTCCAAATTTTGCGTGATACTGACAGAAAGATCATATACCTTTGTAAACCCTTGTACATCTCTCTTACGGTATTTTGCGATTGCGCTTTTGGTCTTAAGTAGAGTAAGAGGCTCTTCTGTTGCTAGGGACTTTCTGCGATGCATTACCCCCTCACAATTTAAGTATTTCTTTCATCTTATTTATATATAGGTTAGGTAGGATCTCTTTCAGAAGCCCTGGGCTTCTTTACTGGGGTATTAAAAATCAAGTCCATCCTCTCACTGGCCGGGTGCCGAGGTCCGCGTTTTCCGATTCCAAAAGACCAAATCATCGTTTTTTAATTCAAATTATGAGAATTTGATTTCGAGCGATTGATTCTTGGACTTCGTGATTTTATTTTAATAAATATTCAGACCAAAAATGTTTATTATATAATGATAAGTGATTTGATTGAAAGAGTTTGGCCTTTGGTTTCAGAGCAGATTGCCTCGCAAATTAATTATTTTTCTTCTAGCTGCTTATTTTTCCCCCACTTCCAATTAAAAGAAATTCTGGCTTTTTTGTTAATTAAAAGTTTTACCTAATCTCATTGAAGATTTTATTACTCGGAACGTCCGGGGGGCTGGCAAAGCAATTAGGAAAATAAAATTTAATCTCCCCGAGGGTTAATACTTTTTTAATAGACTTACCAATCGAGCCATGGCCGACTTACAGTGTACTTGATTCCTATTTTATACAGATAAGCACACATCTTTCCTAATATTATACATATAACAAATTTATTCATAAATTGACTTTAAATAAGAATTATAATAATAAATATATTATAATATAAATATTATTTGGGTGTAGTGAGTCAATCAGTCTCGGAAAAGTTATGGGAATACGGAATCCTCTTATCTCCTCAATGTAGTTTTATAATTCCTAGCGAGAATATTCCTTTTCAAATTTCTCAAAATATAATCGAAGATCAAGTCGAAAAGACTTATTTTATTAACAATTAATGATGAATAGACTTATATCTATTTTTTGATTCCTGTGAATCCGCGAATGAAAATATGAGAAAAATCTATCCCATATCGATGCCATGGGCGCCAGTCTTGGTGTGCGGCCCATAACAAAATATTTTCCCATTTATTTCACTTAATTTAAATAATTTTACGGCTCAAAACTAACTTTTATACAAAATTTCAAGATTTTAGCCCCAGACCATCTGGAGAAAATGTTAAGAAACTGAATGAAAACGGAATTTTACTAGCTTATTCACCCCTTTAAAATTTGAAACTTTCTTAACAAGCATTTACATGTTAATACTTAAAACTAACCAAATTTCCAGCTATTAGCTCACGGAGGAATCATGATTTCTTAAAATGAAACCATGTTTCTCTTTGAATTTTTAGCGTTTTTCTCATCATCATATTCATCATCGAGTAATAAAGTCCTAAGTGTAGAGCAGTGGTTCCCAACCTTTTGTGACCCATCTCCCCTTTCTGGAGGTTGACTAACACCTTTCGCCCCCCCCTTTTCATTTTCATTGTATGCCTAATTTTTTTTTTTTTTTTGGCTTTTCGGCCTTTCTAGCCATAAGTCAATTTACGATACTAATTATTTTTTATTAAATTTGTCTCTATCCCCCCGGGGTCAGGTTTTAGCCGGATGCCTCGAGTCGGATTCGAACCCGGGGCCATTTGGTTAGGAGGCTGACATGATAACCCCTAGCCTACCCGACCCCCATGCCTAATTTTAATTTGAAGTAAAGTGTAAATAATAAAGCAGTTTTATTATTTTAAACACTTTTATTACCTTATATAAAAACAACCAAAGCAGTTTTATCCGGTCATTCTTAAATAAAATAGAAAAAAAATTAAAATCTACATTTTTTACAGATTTTTTTAAGAACAAAGAAGGGAAATAATTAACTTCTACTGTACAGGTTCTACTGTACAGTACTATTTTAATTTTCCCCCTTTGAATACTCATCGTCCCCAAATTGCCCCCACTTATTTATTGCCCCTCTGATAACCCAAATCGCCCACTTGGGGGCGATCGCCCCCAGATTGCGTATGATCCAACCAGCCGTCTCCCGGGCATACCGACTAATTAAATAATTCTTGTATGGAGGGAATTTAATTTTAATAGCAAGGGAAAGAAAGCATTCATGACAAAGTGTTTAGTAAATATTAATGAAAGCATTCATGACAAAGTGTTTAGTAAATATTAATAACTTGAAGAAGTCTCAATTATAAGCAATTTTTATTTTTATAATTAAATTAAATATTATAATATAGACATACCCATGACAAAGCAGCATCTAAGCTAAGAAACATGTTGTGCGGTTTATTCTAAATTGGGTGACCTTCATCATGAATAAATTTTAATCCGATTGAAATAAAGGAAGGAGGTGTAAATTAGGAGTGTCGCGATGATTTGAAATAAGTGAAAATGTGAAAGTTGTGTGATGAACAAACCAGTTGATTTTTTCTTTGTTTGTATGTATGTCTAGATTCCGATATTTTAAAAGAAAGCTTATAGAAAGTTCGTTCTGGTGCCAAATGTTGTTTTGTGGGTGTGGGAGGGGGGGGGGATTTCTAACTCCAGAACTTCCGTTTCCTAAATTCAGGAAATATCTTTTTTTGAATGACTTTATTGAAAATTTTAATTGCTGTCATGAATAAATACAAACAGATGTTTTTCAATATCACTTTATTAAATTAATTCTTTTTTACTTTTTATTTTAAAACTCTCTAATTGTTTATTACTAATTATTAATATTATGATTAAAATTAAGAAATTTGAATTATGTCAAGTTAATTAAATCAAAAATGAAGAGTTAAAATTTTGTTTAAATCACACATAATTAATTATAATTATTTATTGAACACAAAAAATAATACGATACAACTACAACGTTTCAATCGGATTATTCTGCGATCCTTCTCAAGTATGAGCACCGAAACGAAACTTCGTAGCTATATTTTATTATTTGTTTGTGTTCAATAAATAGTTATAATTAATTCTGTCGGATTTAAACGAAATTTCATGGCTCCTCTACACTATGGGCCAACTTGGGCATGATGTTGGCTCATCTTGGCCACCAGTAAAACGAGATAGCTTGACGGTGCCTCCACACAATGGCCCAATAGATGGGCCAAAGTCGATTGCCTTTGTGCAACATTGGCCCTCTTTGATGTGTCGAAAAATCCGCTCCGAAGGCCATCTATTGCTACTCTCATTGGCTTCGTCAACCAATATCGGCCAATACAAGCCAACCCCCCTCTACACATTGGAGTTGACTTGAATTGTCCCAAGTTAGACCATAGTGTAGAGGAGGCATTAAATCTTAATAAATTTAATTACAAAAATACAAGCTTTAACAGCCACATATCTAATAAATCAAAAATTAAAAATTAAATTTGAATTGCTTATAGATATATAATATGTAGATAAATATAATTATTACTGGGACAGCTTTAATTCTAGTTAGCTAGGATAGTTTACTCCTCCTGTTACCATCTGCGAAATTTGCGGAGAGCGTACTGTGTCTTGAAAAAGTTTTCACTTTTTTATTTACCTATACTTTTGTTTTGCTTTTAATATTTTTCTAAATCCACTATTCATTAGTTCTCCGAAATGTTTGTAAACAAGTCGTAAATACCTTTCTTCACTAGGTCAGTCGGCCAAGTGATGATATATTGAGAGTTAAATTTAAAAGGACAAAGGAATTTTTATTGCAGCAAAAAATAAATTCTACTATAAATTAGTTCATTCATGAATGAGAAAGATTTTTTTTGAATGAAAGGGATAGTAACATTTTATAAAGTATTTTTATAAAATCGAAAAGTATTTAAGACTGTTTTAACAAATTATTTTATCCTCTTGATTAAATTCGCATATTTACGACCGCATTTAAGACCTTTTTCACATTAAGAATTCGAGTATTTAATTTCATGAGAAATATATAACATATATTATAATAATTCGAGGAAGAGGGGAAAACTATTTCAAGACTCAATAATACTTTGCAAATTTTGGGGATTTTGCAATTTTTTTTTATAATTGAGTACATTTTGAATAAATTTTTTTATAATTTTTCTAATTAATATAACAAAGAATAATTGCTATATCAATGAGAATTGTTTTGACCGCGCTTTTTGAAAAATATATTTTATCGCGAGACTACTGCGGATTACGCTATTGAAGTCTGCGGGGTCTTAAGTCTGGACCAAGAGAGAAAAAGATGTGATCCACTTAGCTACAATCCAACGTCATTTCGCGTATAGCCCGCTAGACATTCGGATGGATCACCAAGTGAATTTGAAATCTCAGATGTTATATATTTAATCTCCCAGTCCAGAGCGCTCGGTCTATTAGCATGTATGTTAGATGCTTGCCATAAATTAATCGAATGTTTTCTACATTAACTCTTGAATACCTAGAGCTTGTGTCACTTTCTTCCTGGGCCATGAATAATTTAATCTCTGTTAATCCTCTAAAATCGCAGGCTATTATCTTATTCAAAGAATGCCTTCCTACTAACTTACTACCTCCTATTCTCTACAATAACAATACTATTCCATTCACTCAGCTAAGAATCTAGGATTGACATTTTCGTGCAATTTATCTTGGAAAGTGCAAATAAATAATATATGCCGTAGTGTTTATGGAACCCTTCACTCACTGAAGCGACTCTCATATCACACGCCATATAATCTTCGTCTCAATTTAAGCAAGAGTTTATTAGCACCCCTTTTCCAGTACTGCGACATAATCTTTTCGAATTCCTTCGACAGTAAATCGGGGAAAAGAAATAGCTTTGAATTCATGCACCCGCTATGTCTTAAATCAAAAACCACGTAGCCATCTTTCGGACCAGGATAAAAAACTCATCTTAAACACAGATCTTTCTAAATTTTACGCTTGGCGGTGTTGTGTGATTATTTATAAGCTATTAAATTCTGAAAAATTCATTTGCCCGTCTTACTTAGAAAATCTATTTGTCGTCGGTCGCTCCACCAGGAAGACAACGCTAGTGCAGGTGCACTATAAAACTAAACACTTCTTTCATTCCTTCAAATTGGCAGGTGCAAGGCTTTGGAATGAACTTCCATCCAAATTTCATGCAAACCCGACTCTTGGTGCTCTCAGGTCTTCGTTCTTTATGGATCCCACCCAATAACTGATACTCCTTACTCTTATTTCCTTTATGTCTTCTAATCTTTCTCTACTTTTTTTTCTCTTCTTCCCCCATAAAATTTGTGTATTGGTGAACTCTTTTGCCAAATTTGTAAAATATTGTTGCTAAATTATGTATAAACACTAGGTGGGACCTAAGGTCCTATGTTTGTATACTTTGTTAAATAAATAAAATAAATAAAACATTTGATTCAATCGCCAATCAACTGTAGGGAATTTTTGTCAAATATTGAGTGAAAATAATATTTGAACTTATATATTTCTAACTTGAAATAATGATCTTAAATAAATTTTTTTATAATTTTTCTAATTAATATTATATAACAAAGAATGGAATTGGATGTGGCGAGTTGAAAATAGGTACACATTCCTAAGCGCACAAACTTTCGGAAAACCAAAAAACAATTATAAGTTTAAAAATAATTTGCTTATATGTGCAATTTTGTTTGCCACACTGAGATCTACAAATTTGCCATTGACAACTTTTTTTGTAAAAAAATTATTTTTTTCAAAAATCAGTTTTTTTTTTTAGTTTTCCCGGAAAGTTTATGCGCTTGGAATGTGCGGCTCTTTTCAACTCACCGATTCAACTATTCTTTGTTATATAAGGTTGGCAACCAATCACCATGGCTACATCAATGAGGGAATTGTTTTGACCGCGCTTTTTGAAAAATATATTTTATCGCGAGACTACTGCGGATTACGCTATTGAAGTCTGCGGGGTCTTAAGTCTGGACCAAGAGAGAAAAAGATGTGATCCACTTAGCTACAATCCAACGTCATTTCGCGTATAGCCCGCTAGACATTCGGATGTTATATTATTTTCACTCAATATTTGACAAAAATTCTCGACAGTTGATTCGCGATTGAATCAAATGTAGAAAACATTCGAGTACATTTTGAGCTTGAGAAACTTGAAGACTAAAGGGCTATTTCTAGTTCTTCAATTCCAACGAAAATCTTGACCTATTTCTTCTAGTCAATATCTAGCTTAACTTTAAATATTTAGTGAGTAATAGAAATAAAATTATATTAGTGTGTATTTCATAAGATGGGTAGGGGTCTGGTAAATTCTTCCCAGATTCTTATACCTAATTAATTTCAATCTCTTCGTCATCTGGGAGATAAATACATAAGTACTGAAGCTTAATTGAACAAGCTAAAACAAACAGAAAAAGAAATCAAGAAAACATAATTAGGTATATCAAAGAGAGAAATAAAATATCAATATTATTTGGAAAATATAAAATGAAATTAAAAATACTTTTTGCTTATCTCCTTCGTAAAAATACAATTTTTTTTTAAAGTTTAATTAATAAATTTTCAATCATATATATGTGGCGTGGGGCAGTTTGTTGTTATAGAAAGGAAAAATTAAACATCTTTTTAAATAAAATAACAAGGAATTTTACTTATTATTATTATTATTATTATTTAATTGAGTGAATATTCATGAGGCAGTCCAAAAAAAGAAGAAGATAATTTAAACTATCTTTTTATTCATAAACCGACGTTTCGGAAGCTATTCCTCCTTCTTCAGGGTTTTGAAAAGTCAGTGAAGGATGTCCAATGAGACATTCCCCTATGTCTCCTCTTTTCAGTGGCAATAACGATAATATATCGTATTTATTCTCAGCAGAATTATTGTGTTGTAACTGCATCAAGCAGAGGACAACCTCTTTGTTTCCCTTTGTAAATCAACAACTCTTCTACTCGGCAAAACAAAAACTTTTCACTTAAAATTGAATTATTGGTGGAAAAATAAATGACCGAAAATGAGAGCAAAAAATTAAAATTTCTTGATTCTTTCTCCAATCTTAGCCAACCAAACTTTGCATAGTCATTCTTTAAATCCTGCTAAAGTATTGGTAGCGACAGCTTGATGGAATGATAGGGATGGTGTAAAACAGAATAACTTAAAGTAGGACCCCAAAATTCTGCTTGCAGCAAGCACAGCGGAACAATCTTAGACCAGGGGGGGGGTCTAAACATGGAAAGTGATGTAGGCCTACCGGGGGGTCTGGGGGGTATGAAATAATTTGAACCAAATTGGTACAATTTAACCCATTTTTAAGCAGTTTGTAGCTGTGGTTTTATTGAAAACTGAAAGAAAAAGAGTTCAAATTTTTGTTTGTAGATACATATGCTTGAGTTTAGGTTCAAAAGATAATAAAATAAAACGAAATTAATTATCAATATATATTTGTATTATCAAATATGAGTAATAAACTTATGTAACTAGGAAAACAAAAGATTTGTTCATAAAAAAAAGAATTAATTAAGAAACTACTGGTAACCGGTAATTAATTTTCAATAAATTGGACATGATCTTAAGATACTAAATTAATCTACAATCATGTTCATTGGATTATGCCGAATATTGTAGCTCTTGTAGATACATTGTTGATGAATTTCTTAGCTAGATATTAGTATAATATTAATTTTACAACCAACAATTTGGCAACAAAGTTGTTTTTGGGTAAAGTAACGGTAAAATTTTATCTTTAGGAGGTCCGCTGACCCCCTTGACCCCGTAGACAAATTCCCAAGGGGGTCAGCTAGATAAATAGTATAACATTAATTTTAGAACCAACAATTTGGCAACAAAGTTGTTTTTGGGTAAAGTAACGGTAAAATTTTATCTTTAGGAGGTCCGCTGACCCCCTTGACCCCGAAGACAAATTTCCAGGGGGTTTAACTGACGCCCCTGACCCCACGGTTCCGCCGTCCTGCAGACCTGACGAACAGCAGTCTCTGCTATGTCATTACTTCCACTTTACAAATTACGCATATACTGATATAGTACTAGTATGTATTATAATATTTTATTTATAAAATAGTACAATATTATGTTACTTTTAAGCTCTTAGTAATTTATGAGGGAATGAGAGATCAAATCTTGTCATAGAAATTTATATGCCTCAAAACATAAACAAGAGCTTACTTATAACTATTATAGAGTGCCGGATTCTTATGCAATTGCATATTTTGTTTGCCGCCACATACGATCCAGGGATCAATTATCTATCCGAATCATGCATCTAGGATACTGTAGGTTAAATTTTATAGTGCATATTTTTGCATATTTGAGTAATATTGCATAAAATTGCATATTTGAAAAATATTTCATAAAATTGCATATTTGAAAAATATTTCATAAAATTGCATATTTGAAGGATTTTTTTGTCAAATATTGCCTACTTCGCACCAAATACAAATTTTTTAAAAGTAAATTTTCGGAGAAAGAATTAAAAAAAGTGAAGAAATATATATCTAAAGTTCCTTTAAATTTGTCCCTATTAGATCTCGAGGATGTGAAGTACTCTTTTCATCGTATAAATCAATTTTAAGTGACCGTGGACATAATAACCTGAAGATCATTTAGAAAATACTTGTAAACATAAATTATTCACAATTACAATCAAATTTTAATTATTTTTGACATCCTTTGTTAATTATTTCTTTATTATTATTACTATTATTATTATTATTATTATATTATTATTTTTAATGGCCTTCGGTAACTATAGACCATTTTGGCCATTTAGTGTTCATGTGTGTTTGTGAAAGGTGTGTAAATTGTAATTTAGTGTAGTGATCAGATTATAGCCGGACAAATATTTGCATAATTTATTAGTTTATTAGTTTATTATTTGCACGTCAATAAGAAAAGCTTGTCAATATAAACCCAGACTGGCCATCCATCGCAATACTCTCCCATTATATTCTATAGAATATAAATGTGAAAATAAAAAAAAGCAATACAATACAATTGTGTCTGTTAAATATAACTACCCCCTCCCCACCCCGTATTTTTTTCGTTTACATTTTTTGTAACATTATTATATTTATTATGTTGATTTTATTCAAGAGCACCTATTATTTCTTTGAGTTTAAAATTTTTTTAATATATTAAATATAATGAAAATGATTAAACTTCAAACTTAAAAAAAAAATATTTTGAATTTTATTTGAAGATAGACAAAAACTTTCTTTATTATAAATTTTTTTAGAAATTTTTATAAAAGTGGGTGTGTGATTTTGTTCAGTGAGCATGGTGTTAGTTCGAGATAAAATAATAAAATTAAAATTATATTGCTAGCTAGGTTTCACAAATAATAATAAATAAATATTTCTGAATTTATTCTAATGATTTGATTTTGTTTACGGTTGGTTCGAGATGAAACATAATTAATAAATCAAAAGAATTTAGTTTTTAAGGTCTTAATTTCTTTGATATAAGTTGAAATATTTTTATATTGCATTATCAGAGGGATCGTCCCACCAGGAGTTGAACCCAGGTAATAACTAACACACTGTCCCGGCATTTAGTTCGACCCTCAGGACAAAATTAGATTTTATATCGGTTTCACAAATAATAAATGAATATTTATGAAACCTATCTAGTAATTTAATTTTAATTTTATTATTGATTTAAATCCTTAATAATGAAAAATATTTTTAGAGCATTTTTCATTTATAAATTCACAAAATAAAATTGAATATATCTTTACATCAATCATGAGTGGAATGTTGATGATGTAGAAGGGACCTCCATTGAGTTGAATTTTTTGTTGGGCTCGATGCATAATCATTAGAACTCCTAAATGTTCCATTGAAGAAATACTCGTTAACCAATCGGATAAATAGACGGCATCTGCTGTCTCCAAACTCTGCAAACAGTTTACATTTCATTAGATTTTATATATAGAATGACTAGCTGCGCGTTTCGCCTTCGGCGGCCCTCTAGCTAGCCAGGGGGCACGCCCCCTGACCCCCAGCCCTCGAACCCCACCTTCACCCCCTACTCCCACCCACCACACCCCCCGAAACCCACTAAGCACCCCCGCACCATGCCCACCCCCACGCCCCCACCCACCACCCCAACACTCCATTCCGCACCCTAACCCACTAACCCCCATCACCCCCACCCCAAAACCCCTCCAGCACCCCCATCCCCGCACCATGCACCCGTTCCCAACCCCCGCCCCACACCACCCGCACCCCACCCACCTCGGACCCCACCCCGTGCACTCCAACCCTGGGCACCACACCCCCGTCTAGCCCCCTGGACCCCACCCCCGCTATGCCCCCTGGACTCCAACCGCGCACCACCCCCTGCACCCCCACCCTACTCCGCCTCACTCCCCACCCCACCCCCATTCCACCCCCGCACCCACCCTCCGCATCCAGTTTTTGCATTTCTAGCCTTCTAGTGACCCACAGATTATGTATACAAAATTTGGTTAAGTTTGGCCCAAGAGAAAGAATTTTCATTTTTTGACCCTCCCCCCATTTTGGGTGGTTAGTTTTTGCATTTCTAGCTCTCTAGAGGCCCAGAGATTATGTATACAAAATTTGGTTGAGTTAGCTCCAAGGGCAAGAATTTACATTTTTTCACCCCCCCCCCTTTTCGGGTGGTTTTTTGGGAAATTTTTTTAAACAAAAGTTGTCAGAAATCACATCCCCTACAACTTTGTTCATCATAAAATTTGCCGTAGGGTTAATAGTTTAGGAGTTATTTGATAATTTTCATTCGTGTGCTCCCCAAACCCCTTCTGGGGTCAAAATATCAAAACGTTATATAGCTAAAAACGTAAGTTAGAAGACATCTGATGTAAATATGAAATTTCATAATCATCCCTTCAGCCGTTTTTACGTGAATCGTGAGCAACTTTTCGGAAACCACTGAAACAGACAAGACATACATACAGACAGACAGACAGGAATTTTGTTGAGGGTGTTTTCGTTCATAACTTTGCTTGAAACGTGTGCAACCAAAATTTGGCGTGATTTGGAGCAATGTACAGACAAAACCTTAATTTTATATATATATATATATATAGATTCACGGTATTCATGCCATTCTTTAATTATTCTGTGGAATTTGAATATACATTTGTAAAATTGATTCTATTATCATTCGAATTTTGAATAAACTCAACACTCAAGCATTTTTATTTAAACTACATGGAATGGCTATTTTTAAAGACCGCGAAATTTTACAAATGAATATTTAAATCTTTGAGTAACATATTTAGTGGTTTTACATATGTCAGAGTATCACCTCACAGAGTAACCTATTACACGGATTGCTAATTTTAGTATTGGGGTTCAATTTCCGAGGGAGGTAAAAACAACCCTTCTCACATATAATTAAAAATAATCCATTCATCTCGGATTTAATAGATAACATCTTCTTGTGATCTTTTTAGAGAATTTAAAATCTATTTCCATCGACAACTTGAAATCTTATAAATGATACAGCACTTACCTTAAAAGTGATTTCATCTGCGAACCAAACAAATAAAGAGAATTGAGTCAGATAAGTTGAGAGAAATATCAGTATATTAATATAGAAAGAAACCTGAAAAAAATAATTTCAATTCAATTTTTACAATTGTCTAACATAAAACCCTCAAGCTTGAATAATATAAGCTACATAGTCACTTTGAAATAATTATTTTAATAAAGATTTTAATTAAATACTAGTTGCAAGGCTCGCCTTCGGCGGCCCTCTTGCTAGCCATGGGGCTAGCCCCCTGACCACCACCCTTCGAACCCCACTCCCCCCGAAACCCATCCAGCACCCCCCACGCACACCACCACCCCAATGTACAGACAAAACCTTAATTTTATATATATAGATAATTTCATTTAAATTGGTATTGGTATGAGATTGTTTATGTTGGGGGACGGACATATAGGTACATAGATAGGTACATACAGAGGCAGGCACAAATGCGCTTTAGTAGTATAGGATAGGATTTTCACATAATTATAATTAACACCAATTCAAAAATGTATTCTAAAAATCTGCCCCTCTTAAAAAACAGATTCATTATCTTATTTTGTCCAAAAAGCTAATTTTTATTGAAATAAATTGACACGTTTTGATGTGGCCATCCACTTGTCTTGACTTTTCTGGTTGAGTTTGGTACAAGGGCCTAAATTTTCATATTTTTTAACCTTAGAAACCCCCCCCCCCCCCTCATTTTGGGCGGTTAGTTTTTGTATTTTTAGTCTTCTGGTAGCCCACTGATTATGTATACAAAATTTTGTTGAATTTGGTCCAATAGTCTAGATTTTCATTTTTTGACCCCCCCCCCCTTCCATTTTGGGCGGTTTGTTTATGCATTTTTAGAATTCTGGGGTCCCACTGATTATATATACAAAATTTGGTTGAGTTTGCTCAAATGGCCTAGATTTTTAATTTTTAACCCTCCCCCTCTACCCCACTTGATTTTGGATCGATATGCACGAAAATCTAATCAGCTCTTAATATCAATGCATCAAAGCTACGTGTGAAATTTGATTTCGATATCCACACTAGTTTTTAAGCTAGCTCGTCCACAAAAATTTGGTAACGCACAGACTAACAGACAGAATAACAACCAGACTAACAGACAGACTAACTAACAGACATTTTGACAAAACAATTATTATCTCGAAAAATATAATTTTTTCGATGTTCACTTATCAGGGCTTTTTTGTAGACCGAAATGCCACGGTTGCGTTGAATTTTTTTTAATCAAAATAGTTTTATTTGTTTTTGAGATATTTCGAAAAAAAGAAGCAAAAAACACTTTTTTCATGCACGATTACAATACTTGACCATACCCTGTATGTTAAAGTAAAAACATTTATTAAATGCTTACAGTATATTTACAAACGTTCGTTTTTAATTCGTTCCACGTTTTTACATATTTTATTGTATACTGCTTTTTTGTATTTAGCGAATTTATATTATCAAAATCAAATAAGCACTTTTTGAGAAATTTCCAAAAATCACAACTTTTTTATTCATTAGTACAATATACTACGCCATACTTTATATGATAAAGTATGTTGTAATAAAAAAGCAATTGTCCACAAACATGGAGCAAATTTTCATTACCTAATGCATCTTAAAACAATTTGTTTCATTTTAATTTTTCTTTGTACATAATTAATAAAAATTTCCTAAACTAAAAAGCCTGAAAAATGCAATTTGTGTACTGGCCTATCTAGTTGTCTACATTCAGGCGTCGCCATAACGTGCTGCCCTCTTCTGTGTTTTTATTGGGTTAAAACCTATGAAAATAGTTTGATGTTGAATATGAAGAATTGTAAATAATTAATTATGCATCGGATGTTTTTTGTGATATAGAAAATCCCAGGGCCGTGCCAAGCTATCGTAGTCATATATCTGAGAAAATTACAAGATCTCCTACCTCCTTCCATATGTATAACAATTAAAAAAAAATTGAAGCGAAACTTTTTTAGCGATGTTTCGGTTTGAAATTTTTTTTTACAATAAAGGGAAAATGACTCAATAGAGGGGAAATTGAAGATTTGTAAGAATGCCAGAAAGTAATTTAAAAAAAAATGATATGGGGGGGGGGGGGGGTATTCGAACTTGAGCCTCTCAATTCAAACATACACTGTTAAAAAATTTGTAAAATTTACTATATGTTTACAATACAAATAGATAGGAAATTTACACGATTGAGTATAGTAAAAAAAAATATTATATTATATTGGTAAAATCACATTAACTCATTACAAAAATAATATTACATACCATTATTGTAATCTTTCAACATATTTTTTACTATCTAATTAATACAAGAAAAAAGTAAAGTTACATTTTTTTTGTATTTTTTTTTCAATGAGTTGATGTGATTTTACCAATATAATGTAGTATTTTTTTTACTATACGCAATCTTATAAATTTCCTATCTATTTGTATTGTAAACAAATAGTATACATTTTTTTAACAGTGTGTAACATAAATATATATCAACACTAGGTGCTCCTTATTTTGGATATTTTCTAATATTTAAGCTAGCAGGGCTCATATGGTTAGAAATAAATAAAAAAAATATCCCCCGAGTTTGAAGTCTCTATCTCAATTTTAACCTAGTGCTACAGAGCGATTAAGTTTCCCATCTAAAAACATGGGTTTTTGGCATTGAACGATCAATTTTTTATTCCGGCCAAAGTAATGATTCAAAAAATTTGAAACTCTGTAGACTTTATCCTTATAATAGTAGCTATCCTTCAGAATTTTTACAGATTTTTAGCTATTATAATTTTGGAGACTATAACTTACTAATACTAAGATATAGCAGTATTTTATCTAGATGTAACTCCAAAATTGTAATAGCTAAAAATCTGTAAAAATTCTGAAGGATAGCTACTATTATAAGGATAAAGTCTACAGAGTTTCAAATTTTTTGAACCATTACTTTGGCCGGAATAGAAAATTGATCGTTCAATGCCAAAAACCATGTTATTTAGATGGGAAACTTAATCGCTGTGTAGCTCTAGGTTAAAATTGAGATAGAGACTTGAAACTTGGGGGGGATATTTTTTTTATTTCTTTCTAACCATATGAGCCCCTGTCTGCGTAAATATTCGAAAATATACAAAATAAGGAGCACCCTAATCAACACCTACATAAAAATAATTAAATGTTTACATAAAACATTTCTTAAGCTTAATATATGTCTCTGGGGTGTGAATTTTTAATGGGGATAAACTTTTTGAGTGTTATATACTAATAACATCTACGGCTAGAGTTTTACTTTCCCCGTGAGCTTATCTGGATGAAGCTCACACATTTTTAATTTGTTTTCCTTAAAAAACAATTAATTTGATTATAAATTAAAAAATAAAATAACCTGTTTTGAAGCAAGAAAAGCTAATATTACAAACAAGATGAGATTTCTGAAGTAGAGTGTGAAAAATATGGGACTCATGAAGCTGCCAAAAGATTCATACATCCTAAAAAAATGAATCATAAAATGAATAAAATAATCTGCAAGTTCAAATAATATATAAAATAAAAATATATAGTTAAATTTTTCAAAATTACCGAAGGATTTTTTGATGCTGTCGAATATAATCTTTAATATTAATTTTATTTCGATGATCTTTTTCTTTAAATGTATTTAATTCAGACATCTTTTTATTCAACTAAAACAAATTCTTATTAGACATTTTCAACTATAAAAAAATTAAATATAAATGAAAAATATTTATTTTGTCGAGAGTACCAGATTTGCTACAATGAGGTTGTCCTCTGCTTCGAAATTACAGTCTTTAACAAATAAATTATATATATATATCAGTGGCGGGCGGTGACTTTTCAACCAGGGGATGCTGTCCAAAAAAACATTCATTTTTTTAAAATTTTATTTTATTCTTGTATTGTATATATATGAGGCGCCAATAGAGCACTGGATAAGGCTTGACTCGGGATCGAATCTCGCCTTGGTCAGAACAATTTTCCTCTTTGAAAAAAATGCAAGTCACCTCACTAATCCAACGGGAAACCACCCTTGTGTAAGATTTCCTTAGGAAAATTACAATAGATACATTCCATATACGATACAATTTGCTTAACAAAGCATCTCCGTCTAAAAATCTAATCAAGCTAATTATTATATTAATAGGCATATTTGGCTTATGTCTGTGGATTCTTCAAAATGAAGTGAAAATATTGTGGGATTCATCCAGCACCAAGAATTACGCAAGTGCTGGACCACATGTTAAGCATATGCCAGCATATTTGTCGCCCGCCAAATCTGCCTTTCCAGGTGGCGCATTTTCCAGTCTCAGCATCGACCAAAAACATCCGACGTCCAACGCACTCCCTCCACAACAAAAAGTAGCTAATATATTCAATGTATTTATAGTTTATTGCCCTGCAGGTTGGGCATAGAATAGACCCGCAGTACTCCCTGCTTGTCGTAAAAGGCGACTAATAGGGAAAGGGTGGATGGGACACTTCAGCCTTGATAGGCTACTCGTCTAGGGAGAAAACCCCCTAAACAAATTAGTAGTGAATCAACTTTAGGCGCTTGAGGGTCAAACATGACTCTCCTGCGGTAGCTTCTGCATCCTGGCTGACTCCAGACGTGTTGTTCACCTTCCCTCTGGACCCCGCCTGCTCGAACAAGAGCTTAGCCTTTGCTTCTATAGATACAGCCATTGCACAGGTGTTTGGTAATGAGTAATCTAAGAGCATTATTATTATTATTTGAGTTATGACACTTACTCAGCACAAGTGCTGGTAAAATTTCACCTACCCCTGTTGTTCTTATGGGGTTAGGCTCAGACGCTGTGGAAAGGGAATTCACCCTGGCCCTCAGTTACTCTTCTTTTGTTCATTTAATCGTTAGGAATCTTCTTACTATATAGCAGGTCTGTAAAACGACAGCCTTTTGCACGAGAGGTGTTATTTCGTCTGATATCCCTAGCGATCTGATGTTCTTTTTTAAGTTGTTGCTGGACACACCCTCCACAGACATCACAATCGGAATAATTTTTACCTCGTTGAGCTTCCACAGTCGCTTCAGCTCGAACGCAAGGTTTTGGTATTTAGAGATCTTTTCCCGCTCTGTCTTTGCCAGGTTATGCGTTAATGGGACCGCAATGTCAATGATAATAGCCCTTTTCTCACGATTGTTTATTAATATGATATCGGGTCTATTATGATCAATTGTTCTATCCGTCAACACTGGTCGGTCCCAATAGAGAATTAGGCCATTGTTTTCTAAGACAGATGGAGGGGCGTACTTGTAATAGGGCTCTGGGTCTTGGATAAGTTCACTTTTGAAAGCAAGCTCCCGATGGATAATTTTTGCTACTTGGTTGTGTCGGCTTGTGTATTCATTATCAGCTAATGCCCCACATCCGCCGGTTATATGCTCTATTGTTTCGCCCACATTTCCACACCTTCTGCACCTGTCATCTACTTTGAATTTTAAGATGTTCTTTTCATAATTCCTCGTTCTCACTATTTTATCTTGGATGGCGGTGATAAATGCTTCAGTTGCAGGATAAAGATGACCTTTTTGAAATATCATAGTCGAGGTGGTTTTATCAACGTTAGCGTCTTCAAGAAATGCTGGGAATCTGCCGTGTAATGATTTTAGCTTCCAGGTAGAAATCCGGTCAGACACAGACCTTAGGTTTTGTTGGTCTTCCGTTGATTTTAGTTTGAGCGGACTATGTTCATCTGCCTGAACAATTTTTAAGGCTTTGATGTGTGTTTGACTTTTGAAATATGAGCGCATGTTATTTTTTTGCCCTTTGCACAACTCATGGATGTTAATCAGCCCTCGTCCTCCTTCCTTTCGAGGGAGATAGTCTTTATCGCAGTCTTTATAGCAATTGAACTTAGTGAGTAATCTGCGAGTTAACCTGTCAAGCTCCTCCAAATCTGTTTCGCTCCACCTAACTATTCCGAACGAATAGGTGAGTGTTGGTTGTTATTATTATTATTATTATTATTATTTATAGTTTTAAACCAAAATATTTTGACGAACCGCTGAACGTTTAATAAATTCTCCTGATATCATCAATATTAATAATGATGTTGTTATGCACATTAAGAATTGCTAATTATTTAACCTTCGTGTCCATAGTTGATCTTAAATAAGATTTCAATCTACGTAATGCTGAAAAATATCGTTCAGCTGTACATGAAGTTGTTGGGATAGTTAAAAATAGCTTAATATATTTCACAACTACAGATAACATTTTCACAAGTGGGGTTCTTTTTAAAAAATTGAGCCACATCCCAAAAATCCTTTCATTTTGTATTTTCTTTTGTAGCCAATAGTACATCATATCGAAGTGCAGTTTTAATCTTTCTTTATCAAAATCATTCTTGTAAGAATCGCATATAATTTCAAGCGTTCTAATCAATTTGATAAGGGTCCCCCTTTGTATCAACTACTCTTCCATGAGAGACTTAAAAAAGTAATTTTTTTTCGAGATATTCATACCAAAATATACTCTTTTAAGTCTTTATCAAATATACTATTTAAAATGCGTTTACTTTTTTGAAAATTAATATTTTATTTTTTCTCGAAATTCTCAATCAAGTTGATAAGAGTGTCCTCTCTTTGTAACAATCTCCCTTTTTAGAGAGGGTTTGCTAAGACAATTACAGTTTAATACATATCTCACCTTTCGATTCTACATTTCATTTTTTTTTATTTTTAATATTTTTTAACATTAATATTCCATTGAAAGTATATTTGTTTGTAAGTTGATTAATTCAAATTAGTCTCTTACTCAAGTGAAAAAAAAACAAATTTAATATTTATTCAGAATTCTGATGAGATGAAGCCTTCAAAACTATAGTCTCTAACAATTATATATTGTATATGTTTATTTGCATCTAACAAAGGACACCCTCATTGATTTACTTTTAAAAATCAGTAACTCTGCTACTGCCCTAAGTAAATTCTTTTCACTATTTTTTAATGTTTCAGGTCATTTTCTATTCTGTTCTTAAATTAAGATTTCTAATAAAGTTTATGTTTCTGCGCAGTTCTAGAATAGTTTTAGGGTAGATTAGATTTTAGAACAATAATATATCAATTTATGGAGACAATAAAAGAGTGTATCTTCTGCTGAATTTTTTTTTAATTTATTTATAACGAATGGAAATTTATTTTTCCAGCAGAAGATACACTCTTTTATTGTCTCCATAAATTGATAAAAATTCTGCTACTCTCGGCAAAAAGAAACTTTCAATTTAATAATATATGTCAATTTTTTCACTTACATGTAATAATAAGGATCGGGTTGTGATTAGAAATGACCATTTCATACAATCAAGAATAGAGTAAAAAAAGACAGCAAAAGTCATGAGAGAAAATTGTAAGACCATGGTCATTTCATAATAAGGAGTTTGATATTCATCCACAAAAAAATATAATTTATTAATATGGTCGAATAATTCACTTTCGGACGTTTCAAAATGTGTTGCATTTATGTACTGGATGAAAAGAAAAATACTTTCAGATAAATAAAATTATTTCAGAAAACATTCATAAAGTAAGTCTTAAAAATTTAACTAGCGAAATGTTTATATTCTTGAATAATATTCCAATTTCAGCCAGTGGCGTAGCTACCTAGGGGCTAGGCGGGGCAGTTCCCCGGGGCTCTCAAGCTCAGGGGGCCCTCGAATCCTTACCAGAAAATCTCGATCGAACTGAACTTTTGAAAATTTCTCCCATTTTCAAAATAAATATGATATTTTGCAACCTGACTTTAATCATGGCAACTCAGTTGAGAGAAATTCGAAAGTTATACCTAGGAATTCCCTAAATTCTTTCTGTGGGTTGGCAGTGTTGTCAATTTGACGGATAGCGATATGTGCGTTTTATTATTCATCGATGTGCGTTTTATTGTGAATTCGAGTCAAGATTTTTTTTCGAGAACGGTTAAAAAATTAATGCTGTATCAGGAGTAAGTAAGCTAATGTCAATAAACTTTTTAGTACTGGTCAATATAGTGGTTCAATTTTATTTTATTTTGGTACTACTCATATCGATGTCTGTTAAGTCAATAAATCATGTCAAATCTATAAATTTCGGCTACTCATTGTATAACGCGAAATAATGCGACCTAACGGAAGTATTTACAGCAATGTTATTATTCTTTACAATTCTTGTCACTTCTTTCAGCAGCTGAAAGGTCATTTAGCAAATTAAAAATAATAAAAAATTATTTAAGAAATAGTATGGGCCAAACTCGACTCCGACATTTATCGCTAATAGCAATTGAAAACAAAACCGCATCAAGCCTGAATTTAACCGAAATCATTGATACTTTTGCGAAAACTAAAGCTAGGAAAAGATTGTAAATATAATTGTTATTTAGTCAGTTGGTAGCCTTGGTAGGTCCAACCTTTATATAATAAACCCTTGAATCTTTTCTATTTCGTTTTATTGCCCAATACCTACACCAAGTATTAATTGTAATTTATGTTGTTACTGTTTAATATTTTTATTACCTGCCCTGCAATGAACGAAAAAGAGCTGATGATAAAGTAGCTTAGCATTTTTAAAGTATTTGTATATTTAATATTTTTACTTGATAAAACCTAACCAGTTTAGATAGCAGTGGGGCCCCATTTTTTGATTTGCCCCAGGGCCCTTGGTTACCTAGCTACGCCATTGATTTCAGCACCCAAATACAATAGAAATTGGTGTCGAAAAATATCAGAATTTCTTCTCACTTTTCCAACTCCTATAATTTACTAAAACATTAAGATCTTATTTGAAACTTTATAATGGGAAAATAAGGACAAGTTTTTATGAGTGATTTTTTTATTTATCAGCCAACGTTTCATCGACTTTGCTGACTTCTTCAGGGCTTCTACAATTACAAGAACATTATTAATATCAAGTTACAAAACTACAATTACAATTCCAGAACAAACATGTATTAATAGTTTACCCACTAAATAGTCATGTCATACATTCGTCTAAATTTTCTTGTTTTCATCGTTACCATTGAAGACCACCAGAACACAAATTTCAAAAAATATTTGGCACATTCACATAAATAATTTTTCTTTCATTTCTTTTTATATTAACAATTACATTAGATATAAAACAGAAATAACATTTCGTCGCCTTAAAGAGTAAACCTGCTAACTCACAACAAGGAAATTTTACAGGGCAGAGAAAAAACAAACAAAATTTAATATTGTTGTTATGGAAAAATCTATTTTTCACATTTTTTTTTCTACAACTTACGATCGTAATTTTAAGTAGCAGTTTTACTTGGACGATGCTGCATCTCTTTTTCTTTCGAACGGTATTAATATGTCATATATGATAAAAAATGGAGTTAGCAGGTTTACACTCTAAGCCGACGATATATAGAATGAGGCAACACTGTTCTTAAAACCAGAATAGAATATTTTTTTTCCTTTTGATCCTTACATAAAGAAATCTCAAATTTGAATAACAGTAAAATTATACTATCTTGCAAATTTATCTACTTTTATCTTTGTATTTGTTGAGTAAAAAACTATAAATGCCGCTTAGATTTTGGATGTCCGTTCTAAAATTCACCGTGTTGTTTAAAGAAATGTGAATCATTTCATTTATTGTTCTTTTGAAATATATTGGTTCGAAATCCAATATCGATGTATCATTAAATTCGAATTGGTGATTAAAATTAAAATGATGGACTGCCAGGGCGTTTTTTTCATTTTTTAAAACATTAGACAGTTTACAGTCATACATATGTTTTGTTATTCTTTTCTTTAAATATTGCGATGTCTGTCCAATATATGATTTCCCACAAGAACAGGGTATTTTATAAACAACACCTGACTTTCTATCGTTCTCTGTTATATCTTTTATTCTATTATAAACTGAACCCACAGTTAGGATGTTATAGAAAGCCAGTTTGGAATTTGTTTCCTCAAGACATCGATCAACTTTATGTGAGATTTCTGGAATAAAAGGAAATTTAAAGAAATTCTTTCTTTCGTTATTTGAAATGGTGTTTTCCATCTGGCTGTTAATGCCATTATTATCCATGCTACCCCTATTATTCATCAAGAACAAATCAAACGCTCTCCTTATGAAAAACTCGGGGTAATTATTTTTACTTTACCATACAGGGTATGGTTCTTTTTTTTTCGAAATATCTCAAAAACGGCTGAAACTATTTCGATTAAAAAAATTGAGCGAAACTATGGCATTTTGCTCTACAAAAAAGCCCTAATAAGTGAACATTGAAAAAATTATATTTTTTGAGATAATAATTTTTTTTGGCAAAATGTCTGTTAGTCTGTGCGTTACCAAATTTTGTCGACGAGCTAGCTCAAAAACTAGTGTGAATATCAAAACCAAATTTCACACGTAGTTTTGGTCCATTGAGATTAAGAGCTGATTAGATTTTGGTGCATATCGACCCAAAATTAAGGAGGGTGGAGGGGGGTTAAAAATTAAAAATCTAGGCCATTTGAGCAAACTCAACCAAATTTTGTATACATAATCAGTGGGACCCCAGAAGTCTAAAAATGCAAAAACTAACCACCCAAAATGGGGGGGAGGTGCTGGGTCAAAAAATTAATATCTAGGCCATTTCACCAAACTCAGCCAAATTTTGTACACATAATCAGTGGGACCCCAGAAGACTAAAAATGGAAAAACTAACCGCCCAAAATGGGGGGGGGGGTAAAAATTAAAAATCTAGGCCGTTTGAGCAAACTCAACCAAATTTTGTATACATAATCAGTGGACCCCAGAAGTCTAAAAATGCAAAAACTAACCGCCCAAAATGGGGGGGGGGGGGAGTGCATGGTCGAAAAATTAAAATCTTGGCCATTTGACCAAACTCATCCAAATTTTGCATTCATAATCAGTGAGATCCCAGAAGTCTAAAAAGCAAAAACTAACCCCTCTCCCCTACAAGATTATAAATAATTTGATTAAATATTAAATATAAGTGAGGGGCCAGGTTGTATGATGAAGTCAAGTGGATGGCCACATCAGAACACGTCAGCTTATTCTTTAATATACCTCTAATTCTCTCCAAATTATCCTTATGAAAATCCTTAAGATCTTAGTATTTTTTTTTTATTCTTCTGCTGATATAAATAGATATATTTTTAAAACAATGTAAAATAAGCTGACGTGTTCTAATGTGGTCATCCACTTGATTTTACCATACAACCTGACCCCTCACTTACATTAATATTTAATAAAATTATTTATTATCATGTAGGGAAGGGGGGGGTTAGTTTTTGCATTTTTAAACTCCTAGGGGCACACTGATTATGTAAACAAAATTTGGTTGAGTTTGGTAAATGGCCAAGATTTTCATTTTTTGACCCCTCCCCCATTTTGGGCGGTTAGTTCTTGCATTTTTAGACTTCTGGGGACCCACACTGATTATGTATACAAAATTTGGTTGAGTTTGCTCAAACGGCCTAGATTTTTAATTTTTATCCCCCCCCCACCCCATTTTGGGCGGTTAGTTTTTGCATTTTTAGACTTCTGGGGACCCACTGATTATGTATACAAAATTTGGTTGAGTTTGGTAAATGGCCAAGATTTTCATTTTTGACCCCCCTCCCCCATTTTGAGGGGTTAGATTTTTCATTTTTCGACTTCTGCGGGTCCACTGATTATGTATACAAAATTTGGTTGAGTTTGCTCAAACGACCTAGATTTTTAATTTTTAACCCCCCCCCTCCACCTCCCTTAATTTTGGGTCGATATTCACCAAAATCTAATCAGCTCTTAATGAGGGGTTCTTTGATGAATTTTTATAGCTTCAACAGGAGAACTTATAGGGAAATCGCCATGCGCTAGAGAAATTATATAAAAAAAAAAAAAATTGTAAATATATTATGTAAATGTTCCTATAATTATGTAAATACTCCTATAATTAAATTCACCCGACTATGTAAATATTTATTGTTAGTGGAGGCCCCCACCTGCGTGGCCCAATAAACGAAAAATCAATGGACCAAAACTACGTGTGAAATTTGGTTTCGATATTCACACTAGTTTTTGAGCTAGTTCGTCCACAAAAATTTGGTAACGCACAGACTAACTAACTAACTAACTAACAGACTAACAGACATTTTGACAAAACAATTATTATCTCGAAAAATATAATTTTTTCGATGTTCACTTATTAGAGCTTTTTTGTAGAGCGAAATGCCATGGTTTCGCTCAATTTTTTTAATCGAAATAGTTTAAGTCGTTTTTGAGATATTTTGAAAAAGAAGGAAAAAAACACTTTTTTCATCCACGATTACAATACTTGACCATACCCTGTATGGTAAAGTAAAAAATAATATAGATATGCATTTTTACAGGCCAAAATAGCGCGAGGCCACTTATATATCTACCTTTGCAGTCATTAATTCTTGCTTTGTGAAAAAATGTGATCTGATACGCAAAAAATAAATTTATTTCGGATTTAATAGCTAAAAATTTACCTATAAGAATCTTGAAAGATTATTTAATTAACTTTTTTATTGCAGACTTGTGCTATCATTGCTACTAAATAGTACAGAAATCAGTGTTGTTGAATAACTATTTAGATACATGCATTTAATTTATAATTTTCTGGTTACGACAAGGGTGGATCTAGATTCTTAGGTGCCCTGGGCTGGAGGATATTAGAAGCCCATTCTTGACAAATTTACTCTTTTACAATAATAACATTAAATGTACATAAACATTGCATAGTTTAGCTTTTTTAATTTTCTTTTTTTAGCAGCAGAAACTTTAATGATTTAATTGTAAGTTAACGATTTAGGCATGGGAATATTGCAAAATAAATAGCATCATAAAATAATTTAGAAAAAATATGTACCTTTTAAAAATCATACTTTACTTTATGGGCCCTTTGATACGTCGGGGCCCTGGCTAAAGCCCATTAACCCTTACATAGATACGGACTTGCCCTGGGCCCAGATACCCCAAAGCACCTTACCTTATAATTTATGACCGTGTGTCCTTTCACAAATACCACATTAATGATATAATTAAATATACTTCCAATCCATAGGCCAGTCCATAAATATGCTAGTAATTTAGCAGTTTTATTTCCTTCAGCTAAAGATTGCCGCACTTCCTAAAAAATAAAATATTTAAAGCGTAATTTTATATAATTCTTAAAAAAATAATGGCTGGACGTAAACACACCACATGACTTTACTACTATTTACTATACAACTTTTCTCTGCCCTTTTTCGTACAGTAAAACAAAAGTCATTTTTAAAAATATATTACTACTAACAATAATTGAATCTTTGGATACTTTTCACGGAATTTATCCAAAAAGGTCCTATATTTACCCTTTCTCTACATTTTGGTTATCTTATCCATTTACCCCTCAGGATCCTACAGAGTAATTGTGGGAAATATTGTACAAATCTGCAAAGAAGGCTTTGTACTTTTTGATAAATTTACATAGATTCAAGCAAAAACACTACTTTTTCGTACACGATTACAATACTTTCCCATAAGTAATAAAAAGCGGCGTAATATAAAGTGAGATTTTCATTACCTAATATAAAACCATTTTTTTTTTTTTTTTTTTTTTTTTTTATTTTTTTTTTCATTATTTTATAAAAGTTTTCTTACTAAAAAGCCTGAAATGCTATTTACGTGTGCAGGTCTCAGTTGTTGTCTAAATTCAGGCGCTTCCATAAAGTGCTGCCCTCTTCGGAGTTTTACTTTATCCAATTCGAAGCAGATAAAGTAATAGAATTGGTCTCGCTGTAAGCGCTACTCCAAAAGGGTCCTCAGGTAAAGGCTACGGACCCCATGGCCTCAATGAAAGTCACAAATTGTAGTATTCATTTAGGTTGAATTTTAGCACGTGACGGTTTTGCCAAAAATTACAAAGGGTCTCGTCTTTAACAAAATGATTAGTTTTTTGAACATATCCTCACAAACATTAGTACTTTATTCCAGTACTTTTTTAGATTTTTCTAAATATCTTGAAAATGTCTTTCAAATTTTTATGAAATTTAATATTCTAATTCAGTAATGAAAAAAGGCTCCAAATGGCTGTCTGTAATACTGGCTTCATTGCCAGCTCAAATTACACAGATTAAAAAAAAAATATTTATTGATCTATTCAAAAACTCGAGTAGGAAAAATTGTTCAAAAAATCCATATGAAAAGAAACGATGATTCGTGAAATGAAACTCGATTCTACTGTGCTTACTGATTTCTTCCATTTCACCTACTCTTGAGATGCCCAAAATTTTTTTAAATATAAATATTTTCTTAGTCTTATGGAAAATTATGATCTTGACACTTTCTCTTGAATTATAATACTATTAGTTGATTATATAACGTTAAACAAAAACTAAAAATTAGCTTTTTGAAACATATAGGTTTCTTTTTTTTTCAATAAAATATATCATTGACCGATGAATTTACTGAGAAATTTACTTTAAAAAATCACATAAATGCTGTTTGGATGTAAACATAAACATGTCCGCCTCCGTGGTCTAATGGTCAGAGTAACTGACTGGCAACCCGGAGGTCTCGGGTTCGATTCACGGCTATACCCAGACATTTTTTCTCTAAGTATAGGGTCTGGTAATAAAAATTAAGTGGAGATAAATTTAACCGAATTTATCGCGCGGAGAATTTACCACTGCTCGAATCCCCTAAAACCTTAGTAAATTGGATATTGAATTGTATCTAAGTTTCTGAGATCGGCTCGTGATCCCGGCTTCTTTTCCTTCTGCTCTGTTCTTTTCACGATGGAGGGGCCAGCCCATACTGGCCTTTAGGGGATCCACCTTCTGGTGTATCTCCTTCTCACATCAATATCATTAAAAAAAAAGTATTAATGTTGTATTGCCAAATCATACAAGAGTTATTATCAGCTTATTTGAATAGATCAAACTAACTTTTGTATTTAATTAATTTTTTTATAATTTTTTTTTATTTCAAACATTTACGGCTTTCATACTATATATTTTTTAATTCTCTTATTTTCAATTTGTATTTTAACTTATTTTATTAAATATTAGATACTACACTTCTTTTTAACCGACTTCAAAAAAGGAGGAGGTTCTCTATTCGACTGAATTTTTTTTTTTTTTTGTGCCTATGTTACCTCATATCTCCGCCAATTGTCAACCGATTTTGAAATTTTTTTTTGCATTGGGTCCAGCCTAGCTTCCGATTGGACCCATTTTTTTTTAGTTTTTTTTTCATATGTATTAGACCTTTTTTATTAGGTTTGTTTTGACCTAACCTCTTTGTTTATGAACCGATTTCGATGGTTCTTTTTTTATCCGAAAGGGATGTCTTAGGGATGGTGTCATATTAATTTGGTCAAGTTCTGATGATATCATTACTATTAATAACATCACTAAAAAGAGTAAAATAAAAAAATTTTAAGAAAAAATAAAACCGACTTCAAAAAATTAAATGCAACAAATAAAATACACTAAAGGTATAAAATAATTATTATCTTATTTAGTTACAACTAAACGACGAAATATTAACATGAAATTACTTTTTGAAGTCGGTGCCAAACAAACTATACCTATAAGCGAGCGTACCCGCCAAACGTACTAAGTAAGATCCGTCGAGTGCGATTCATAAAAGTTATATGTTTGGCACCAACTTCAAAAAGTAATTTCATGTTAATATTTCGTCGTTTAGTTGTAACTAAATAAGATAATAATTATTTTATACCTTTTAGTGTATTTTATTTGTTGCATTTAATTTTTTGAAGTCGGTTTTTATTTTTTTCTTAAAAATTATTTTTTGACTCAACTGGAACAAATAATACAATATAATACTTTCAATAAATAATTATAATTAATCATGTGTGATTTAAATTAAAATTCAAACTTTAATATCGAGAAATCACCCCCTCCCTCTCTCTTATTTCTTACTTGTGAAACAAGTGACTTAGGGCCGGTTGTATGTCGCAAAGTAAATGATTTTTACCACTAACCAAGTGGTAGATAGTAAATGGAGAGGCTGGATGGCCAATCAGATGACAGGCACTGAAAGTTCCTGTCATCTGATTGGCCATCCCAGCCTCTCCATTTACTATCTACCCTTGGTTAGTGGTAAAAATCATTTACTTTTCGACATACAACCGCCCCTTAGTAAACAACTCATAGTAAATAATAATTTTCCAAAATATAGTTTTACTTTTTCTTTTATTAAAATATGTTTCACCTCGGACGAACAATAATTATTAATTTATAATGATATTCTTACCTTTTTTCCGAATAGTTGGCAATTGAATCTAAGATAATCCTCCATTGATTGCAGTATTATGGCAAAGGCAGGGCGTCGGAATAAAAACATAGCATATTCTCCCGCATTAAAATAAATATTGAAAACTAAAAGTATCGTGAAAATATAATCATAGATATCATCTTCCATTGGCTTAAATATATAAAATGTAAATCCCAAAATGGAGATAAAGTAGGAGATTTGTAAATATTTGACCCAAAATGCCAAGAGATAGTCGAGGATTCTGTGGGAGAACCTAGTGGAATACCAAGCGCCAAAAAGACCCATCATCTTAATATTCACCCTGAGGAAGGTCAAATCCCAAATCTCAGTGTCAAAACGCTCCATTCTGCCTCAACTCCTAGATAGCACTGACTTGAGAATATGGATTGCAACATCGATTAATATTTTATAATTTTAAAGTGATAATTACCTTCATAATGGCTGTATTAAATGTTAATCATATTTGACCATATTTTTGTGGTTTTCGATATACATATAATTTTAGCCATTTCAAGGTATGGGAAAATACTTTCTTAAACAAATGTTAATTATTTATTTATTATAGTCCAAACTCGATTACAAAACAATTTAATATTATTAATTATTTACAAGCTCTAGTCTTTTTTGAGAATTTTCGAAAAATTGATTAAACAATAGGGATATGTATATTAGAAGTGTTTTCTTGGAGGCGGCTTGGTAGAATTTTAAGAGATTTGAATTTTGCTCCTCTCATTTACTTCTTTTGGAAAAAGCTTATGAATACTAATCAATGATATAAAATTTTTAAGAAAAAAATAAAAACCGACTTCAAAAAATTAAATGCAACAAATAAAATACACTAAAAGGTATAAAATAATTATTATCTTATTTAGTTACAACTAAACGACGAAATATTAACACGAAATTACTTTTTAAGTCTGTTTTTATTTTTTTCTTAAAAATTTTTATTTTTCTCTTTTTAGTGATGTTATTAATAGTGATTATATCATCAGAACTTGACCAAATTAATATGACACCATCCCTAAGACACCCCCTTTCGGATAAAAAAAGAACCATCGAAATCGGTTCATAAACAAAGAGGTTAGGTCTAAACAAACCTAATAAAAAAGGTCTAATACCTATGTAAAAAAATCGAAAAAAAAAATGGGACCAATCGGAAGCTAGACTGGACCCAATGCAAAAAAAATTTTCAAAATCGGTTGACAATTGGCGGAGATATGAGGTAACATAGGCACAAAAAAAAAAAAAAAAAAAAAATTCAGTCGAATAGAGAACCTCCTCCTTTTTTGAAGTCGGTTAAAAATACATCCACATTACGTTCTTTATAGAAACAATAATAACTTAGAATTCGTGACATGGGGTCCTGCGTCTTTCACTAGCTTATGTTCTAACTATATAAATATAAATCCACGAAATCTAATATAAAATATCATTTAAAATTATATTTAATATTAGATATACACTTTTATTTTACAATGTTTATGTTAATATATATCTTAATTACTTTTCCAAAAAATTTGGCTACGTGGCTGGATAGAATAATAAGTTCTTTTTACTTTACCATACAGGGTATGGTCAAGTATTGTAATCGTTCAAGAAAAAATGGTTTTTCCATCTTTTTTTCGAAATATCTAAAAAACGGCTGAAACTATTTTGATTAAAAAAAATTGAGCGAAACAATGGCATTTCGCTCTACAAAAAAGCTCTTAATAAGTGAACATCGAAAAAATTATATTTTTAGAGATAATAATTGTTTTGTCAAAATGTATGTTAGTTAGTTAGTCTGTGCGTTACCAAATTTTTGTGGACGAGCTAGTTCAAAAACTAGTGTGAATATTGAAACCAGATTTCACACATAGTTTTGGTCCATTGAGATAGAAGAGTTGATTAGATTTTGGTGCATATCGACCCAAAATTAAGGGAGGTTGAAGGGGGGTTAAAAATTAAAAATCTAGGCCATTTGAGCAAACTCAACCAAATTTTGTAAACAATCATTGGTACCCCAGAAGTCTAAAACACAAAAAATAACCGCCCAAAATGGGGGGGGGGGTCAAAAAATAAAAATCTAGGCTCTTGTACCAAACTCAACCAAATTTTGTATACATATTCAGTGGACCCACAGTAATCTAAAAATGCAACCCTAACCCGTGAATTTCATCAAAATCGGTATAGTCGTTTTCAAAATAGAACCAAGATACAAATATATATATATATATAAATAAATATACAAACAATTTTTGCTCGTTTAATAAGAGTAGATATTATTCCACTCCTTCAAATAGATAGTCATTTTGTCTTCAATTTTAATTTTTTAGAGCATAAAATAATTTATTTAGCCATCTTTTATTGCACATCTTTTCATATTTCAACGTATTTTGCATATTACTTGCATATTTCAGCATTTTTAACTGCATATTTTATGGCATATTTTGGCACTTTTTACTGCATAAAAATCCGGTCTCTAGATATAATTAATTATTCATTTCAAATAGAACTTATAACATTTTAGTAAACTTTAAATAGAAATAGATAAATATATATAAAATAAATATCATGAATTACCTAGGTACATATACAATTTTTTTCTCGGTGCGGCTCGCAATTAAAAATAAAAAATTGGATAGGCACAAATAAATATTCAAATAAAAATGCAATTGAACTAATTACCTTATATTTCGCCACTTGATATATAAATTTAGCTTTTAGTCCATTGACTCAATATAATACAAAAAAATTCAACTTGTGTTCTTGTGTATCACTTTAAAAATTATAATTAATCACTTTTGATTATGGTCATCAATCACTTATTCAATGTAATTAAGAAATAGATACATAGATATATATGTAAAATAGATTGGAATTTTGTATAATGAAATTGTTAATTTCATTTTAATTTCAAATATAATTTTTTAATATGCCTATAACCCATATAAACTATTGTCTAAGACTGTTCTCACGTTTATTGTATTTGTACTTGCCATTATTAATAAATAAAACTTATTTTATCATAAAATATTTATTCTTAATCATTTTTACCTCCAATATTCCCGCAACATTGGCAATGTTGCTGCAATATTGCCGCATAGTTGCTGCAATGTTCCTGCAAGGTTCAGAGGCAGACAGGAATATTGCTGCAATGTTGTTGCAACATTGCAGATTGCAGCAATATTTTTGCAAGGTTTAATAATGCAATGTAATATTGCTGTATCCTTCATTTCTGTCTGGGTAAATGCATATTTCCTAAATTCATAAATCAAAAATTGTATCTTAGTACCTACTATCAAATAACGCCACTAATAGAACTTATGATTTTCATAATGCTTTCAAGGTAAGATGGCGATCTGTTAAATTATTTAAGAATGTACCATTTCATGGTGAAATTAGAAAATTAATTTAAAAAAATTCTCATGAAGCTAGGGCGTCTGTTTCTGAATCCATATTCAAATGAAACTAATAGGTATACCTAATCAAATCATAGACTGATTAAAAATAGATCGATGATTTGAATTAACTTTAGATGTATTAACACTTGAAAGGCGCTTCAAAATACCAAAAATTGTATTATTTAATTTTCTAATTTCAACATATACCTATACCCTAAAACACCTCCCAGATCTTCTAATGGTATAGTATTTTATACACATTTAATTTAGTTGACTTTAATTCAAATAAGACTCAATGTTGTCTAATTTCTAGGCGCGAAAATAGAGATTTCCCTGATATTCACTTCGATTCGAATACCCTGAAAATGTGTGACAGCCTATCCATGTTGGGTGTCTCTGTCGCATCTGACCTGTCTTGGAATGAACACATCTCCTCTGTGGCGAAATCTGCAGCAATGAAGATTGGCTTCTTATTCAGGTCCAAGCGATTTTACAAACCCCCACAACTTCTCACCATCTACAAGGCCCAAATCCGCCCCTGTCTCGAATACGGCTCTCATCTGTGGAGAGGAGCCTCAAAATATTCTCTTGCTACCCTTCATGCAATTCAGAAACGAGCCGTCAGGCTAATTGACGATTCTACCCTCACCGACTCCCTCGACTCGCTGGCTCATCGAAGAGATGTCTCTGCCCTTTCCCTTTTCTATAGATACTATCACGGCAGGTGCTCTGATGAGATAAAATCAATAATTCCCCCCAAAGCATGCTTTGCACGCAGCACACGTTTTGCCGACTCCCAACACTCTTTCGCGGTCAAATTGGAAAAGTGCCGGACCACTTCATTCGCGAATACATATATCCCCATGACTTCAAGAAACTGGAACTCTCTCCCAGCCTCTATCTTTCCCAGCACCTATGATCTTCAAACCTTTCATAGAAAATTTTTAAGAAAAAAATAAAAACCGACTTCAAAAAATAAGTGCAACAAATATAAAAATACACTAAAAGGTATAAAATAATTATTATCTTATTTAGTTACAACTAAACGACGAAATATTAACACGAAATTACTTTTTGAAAGTCGGTGCCAAACAAACTATACCTATAAGCGAGCGTACCCGCCAAACGTACTAAGTAAGATCCGTCGAGTGCGATTCATAAAAGGTATATGTTTGGCACCAACTTCAAAAAGTAATTTCGTGTTAATATTTCGTCGTTTAGTTGTAACTAAATAAGATAATAATTATTTTATACCTTTTAGTGTATTTTTATATTTGTTGCACTTAATTTTTTGAAGTCGGTTTTTATTTTTTTCTTAAAAATTTTTATTTTTCTTTTTAGTGATGTTATTAATAGTGATTATATCATCAGAACTTGACCAAATTAATATGACACCATCCCTAAGACACCCCTTTCGGATAAAAAAAGAACCATCGAAATCGGTTCATAAACAAAGAGGTTAGGTCTAAACAAACCTAAACAAACCTAATAAAAAGGTCTAATACCTATGAAAAAAAATGGAAAAAAATGGGACCAATCGGAAGCTAGACTGGACCCAATGCAAAAAAAATTTTCAAAATCGGTTGACAATTGGCGGAGATATGAGGTAACATAGGCACAAAAAAAAAAAAAAAAAAAAAATTCAATCGAATAGAGAACCTCCTCCTTTTTTGAAGTCGGTTAAAAACCAGACACCTACGTCTACACCCTCTCACTTAATCAACTTTCCTTCTCTTCGGTAATGCAAGGGTCTTTCGAGATCCATAGGGGCTGCATCTTTACTGGTGCACCCCTTCTTGCATTCGATTGCATTAAAAAAAAACATTTATTTTGAACATCTTGGTATATAAATATATACACATAGTATATGTTTCATATGTATATATTAGGTTGTTTCTCCTACATGTTAAGGTAGTTGTTTCGCGACAATACTAGCAAAAAGTTAATGCTAGAGTATATAGAACAGACAATAAGGATTCATAATTCATAAGCCCAAAACTTTTTTGCTGTTTATGTACCGATTCTAGCCAATCCCATGCTCGTTTGACAAATCTGGCACCATTGTAAGAGATTGAATATTTTTATATTAAAATGACAGATAAAATACATTTCAAAGGTCGATTTATTTCTATAAAAAATCGTTTTGTTATTGTTTAACAAATGTAATCAACGCCTACGTTACAAATTTCGTTTTGCCACCAATCGATGCAGATATATTTAAATAATAATCTGTCTAAATTTCAAAAAATCCTAAGAAAACCCATTTGGCGGAAGAACTACCCTAAAATAAATATTTTTCTATTTTATAATTAGTTATTAATTTAAACTCGGCTCGTCGCCCGCTCATTAGCAATTATTTCTTTTATTTGTGAAATCTAGCTGGTAATTCATTTTTAATTTTAATTTTATTTTATTTATGTTTCACTTTGCACCTACACCATTTTCCCTAAATAAAATTAGTTATTTCTTAAAAAAAATTCAATTGTGAAAATTTTATAAAATATCCATATGAAATATGATCTCAAATAATTAAATACCTACCTATTGAAGGAGACAATAAAAGAGTGTCTTCTGCTGGATTTATAAATTTTTAATTTATTTATAACGATTTTTTTCCCTAATATAATATTATATAAAACAATTTATTCTTATCCAGCTATAAAGTAAAATAACAAACTAATTTAAAAAAATAAAATTGGGTTGATTAAAAAAATTGAATTTTGTAAAATATCGCACTAATGATCAGGCACATCTGTTAGTTAAGAATTAAAAAAAAAAATTGTTCCTTGTTTATTAAGAAAAATAACTTAAAATATTAAATACTTTTAATCTAAAGTTAGTAAAAAAAAGTGACTATTTTTAATTAATAAAATAAATATTCAAATAACGTTTCAGTTTGTTTTTTATTAAAATCAAGTAATATCAATACATAGAAAATAATTTATTTGAAAACATTTTAAATAAAATATTACAACCAGGTATAATTTTTCTGCTTTCCTCTTGTAAATTTGTGGAATGGTCGAATCGAGTTGCCCATCTGAAAAAAAAAACAAGATTGTAATTAATATATTTGATAAAATAGGGAATAGTAGAATATTTTATATGACGAATTAGAATTATATTAAAATATTTATTTATTTAATTTAAATATATTCTAATAATTTTATGTATTTCTTTTACAGATCCCTTGGTGATTTAATCTCCTGCTTACTGTTCATCTTCAAGAAAATGTATTAACTTTTGAATATTATGTATTATGTATAAGTATAAATAATGGAATTATATATTATGTATATGTAAAAAAAAAATTGAATAAATATTATTATTTATTAAAAGAAACCCCCCTTTCATTTCAACATTCCTAATGAGATCCTTTCAAAGCCCCTTCCCCACCTCTAACTCCGCCGGCCGGCTTCCAGACGAGTCGCCTGACTCCCGCAGGAGAGGCGAGCCTTGGAGGGAGGGACTTCTCCCCCGCCCGAGCCGCCTCTCCGCTGGGACTCGTGCGACTCCGCCGACTTTCGGCGGCCGGCCACTTGGAGGGGAGACTCGGCTATATAAGTCGTGTTCCGCGTTGGGTGGTTGGTTGGGGATGGTGGATGGCCAAATCACACTTCTTTCAAAGATTCTTTATATTTGTCTATTATGAATTATACTTAATTAGTATTATAAATATATATTTTAGTATATATTATAGTAAACAAGACTATTATATATATTAATAGTGTTATATATGCAAATCTCCTATGTATTATTCTTATATATTTTATATATAAGTATTATACATAGGAATATTATATAAGACGATTTGGGAGATTCTTTAAGATTGTACAATCAATGGTGAAATAAGAAAAAAAAATATAATTTCTCCATAAATGAAAGGTAAATACCAAAGAATCTCGCATATGGTCAGACTTACCTTGAAGACACATATCTATGGGACATTCCAGTGCCAAATCGGACGATTTGAAAAATTTTAATTTTTGATTTCCTTCATTTTTTTGACATTTTTTAGTATCCATCAAAAATCTCTCCCTGGCAAAATATGAAAAAATTTTCATTGCCTATTTAAAAGATATCAAATTTCGATTTTTTGCTCATAACTTCTTCAAAAATGGTCCAAATTCAATTTTTTTTTTTTAATTTTTGTTTTTTACATACTTTTTAGAAAATACTACACAAAAATTATTTAAAGTGTTTTTATATATGATTTTTGAGTTTGAAAATTTTAATCTTGTTTTTGAAACTGTAGGTACTCTTTGATTTTTTTGATAATTTTTTTATTTTATACTTCTATACATTCTAATAATTTTAAGACCGGGTTGATAGTGGGCCAATGATAATTACTATTTTTTTGATTTTGATTTTCTTTCAACAAACTAAAATAATAATTATTTATTTTAAACACATGTTAAAGTTAAAAAATCAATTCAAAATAACTAAAAAAGAGAACTCACTACCAAAAAGTGGTTTTAGTAATGGTTAATAGCGAATAAATTTTTTTCGAAATTTTCAAAAATAGAAAAAAAAAATAGTAATTAGCCTTTTAAAATAAAATAGTAATAATATCATAAGCCCACTATCAACCCTGTCTTAAAATTTGAGGAATGAATAGAAGTTTAAAATAAAATAAAAAATTATCTAAAAAATCGAAGAGTACATACAGTTTCAAAAACAAGATTAAAATTTTCAAACTCAAAAATCGCATTTAAAAACACTTTTAGATAATTTTTTGTCGTTTTTTCTAAAAAGGATGTAATAAAACAAAAATTAAATTTGGACTATTTTTGAAGAAGTATGAGCAAAAAACCGAAATTCGATATCTTTTAAACAGGTGTCAAATCACCGAAAAAATTTCAAAATTTCCCAGGAAGAGTTTTTTGATGGATACTAAAAAATGTCAAAAAATAAAAGAAATAAAAAATTAAAAATTTTCAAACCGTCCGATTTGGCGTGGAATGCCCCCTATACAATTAAGAATAAAGAAAATTTATTTCAATATATTTATTTTAAAAATATAGTCAAATTTTGAAGTTATTTATTTCTTAAATACCTACTTTAAAAAAATTAATTAATAATAAATGTTTTATTATCATTTCTAAAGATATCTGATTGTATATAAATTTTTTAATGAATTTATTTACTCAATGTATTTTAACTTACCTAGTGTATGCCTGATGTACAAGATTTTATATTTATTTTTTTAATTTTGAAATTTATTTACCTATCTATTCTCATTAAAGTGTTTAAATAATAAATAGTAAAATAAGCATAATCATTTGTATATTGTAGTTTTTTCACACATTACTTTATTATTCTCTTGTCAATAAAGAAATATAAAACAAATTTCTTATTTTTTCTTTTTAATTAATTTCCTAAACACTATTACTTTTGTACTCAAGTCCGAATTCATTTCCTTTCTCTATTCATTACCCACGCTATTTTAGAATTAAGTATTAGTATAAAAGAAAAGAAAAAATGAACAAATAAATTCAATTGCAAATTACAGATATATAAAACACTGTGGCTGAAACATTTGAAAAATTCGGATTTTTTCAAAGAAATTTCAAAATTTATATTTTTTATTTAAGCTTTTAATATATTGTATCCGTGGAGAATTATTTTTAAACAATATCACAATGAATAAAATATTTTAAAGTTTTTTTTTTTTAGATTATTTGAAAGTTAATTGAAAAAATCCAAATTTTTCAAGAGTTCCACTTTTTTTGAAAGGCATTTTATATAAAGAAGTTTTGATAATCCATAAGCACCTAATTTATATTATTTTTTGAGAGATGTAAAAGTTTTGTGATTATCTGTATTAACCGACTTCAAAAAAGGAGAAAAGGCTATTTTTGGATTGACCCATCAATATATTTATCTAATTTACTACCACCTAATGTACTTATATATTAAATATATTTATTAATTTTGGTCTTTGAAACTAAAGTCTAGCTTGGTGGAACTTAGCAGAGAAATGCTCCATGGCTGTACAAATATTGAATTGAGACTTAAAAAAAAAAAAAAATTTAAACTGAATATATGTACATTTTCAAATTTTTATTTAATTTACTTTTTGAGATGACTTGTCCTATGTATTGGTTTTAGTTATTCATTTTTTGTACAAATATATTAACTTGTCAATTTATTAATATTATTTTTCTTTATTGAAGTCACTTGAAAACGTTTCGACACAAGTTTTCTTATTATCAGTTTGAATAATTATTATTTTTATTTTACCATACAGGGTTTGGTCAAGTATTGTAATTGTGCATGAAAAAAGTGTTGTTTTTTGCTTCTTTTTTTCGAAATATCTCAAAAACAGCTGAAGCTTTTTTTTTTTTTTTTTTTTTATTGGCCTCGGGAACATAGATGCCCATTTAGCCAGCCGATCGTATTCGTTCATATTTCCATAAATTCGCCAGCCCTCAAATGCTGATCCCTAAGGCGGGCCGCTCGGGGGCACAGTAGGGCAAGCAGAGCATCCCAAACCGATCCCTCCGCAACCAGCCAAAGGGCATCACGAATGGCCGACGAATATAGAGCAATAAAGAACGTACTTGTTCATAAGTCCCTTCAATGAGGGATAAAACAGAAGACTTGTTTTAACAAGTTACCTAGTCTAACACCACTAGAAAAATTAATATATAGTAAAAATTGACTATGTGATGGAACCTATACATTTTTTATAATCAGCTGAAGCTATTTTGATTAAAAAAATTGGGTGAAACCATGGCATTTCGGTCTACAAAAAACCCTAATAAGAGAACATCGAAAAAATTATACCCCCCCCCCCATGAAAATTGTCTGGCTACGCCACTGTATATGATATATTATCAAGATTTTTCGTTGATTTATGCAAGCTGATGAGGTCAGTTTATTGGTGATGGGTGAGTAACTTACAATTTGAAATCTGTTATTAGCAGATAATTAATGCCCTTATGAACCTACTAACTCGCTGTTATTCTGGTCCTAAAGTTTACACTGAGGAAGAGATGCCGTAGTGCTCTCGAAATATTTGAATAAACCACTTAAATTAATAATAAATTACTGGAAAGAAGCAATTGAATTTCATTCATCCTTTTTTAAAAAATTAACATATCCAGTACGCACCAATCCATTTAAATAAAAATTGAGCAAACTCAACTAAATTTTGTGTACATAATCAGTGGGCCCCCAGAAGTCTAAAAATTAAAAAACTAACCTCGCGGAATGGGGGGAGGGGGGGGGGCAAAAAATGAAAATTTAGGCCCTTGTACCAAACTCAACCAGAAGTGTATGGTAAAGTCAAGTGGATGGCCACATCAGAACCTGTCAATTTTTTTTTTTGGATTATATCATTTTCCAATTTATTTAGTTTCTATTATAAACAAACTTATAACATAAATAGTTAAGTGAATATCATATTGAATAAAAATAATAATAAAAATGTGAAAATAATGTTTATACGTATAGTAAGGAGAAAAATCCAAGAACTGATGATGACAAAAGTTTAAAGAATCGTTTTCAAGGGATTTCAATAAAAAAAAAATTGTATGAAAATTGACAACTTAATCGGTTTGTACAAAATGAATTAAGTACTAAATCAATTCATAGGAAAACATAATTTGAAGAAGTAAATTTAATGAAAATTAAAAAAAGTTTCAAGTAAAGTAATTTAATATATATAGGTATAGTATAGATATAGTAAATAGTTATGAGTTCAAATTGTCGATATTAGTAAAAACTTTGAATTTTCAAGAAGATGGCAAAATGGAATGGTTAATTTTTAATTAAATGTCGGAAGAATTATAGTCACCCTCAGGAATTGAATCCGAGTTCCAAAATTAGCACTCTGGGCCAAATGGATACCCTGTGAGGTGAACCAATCTGACATATGAACCGAGCTAAATACTTCATCTAATGATTTAATCTTTATTTGTAAAATTTTGGCAGTTTAGTGATTCGAAATTTAAATACCTACATAGCCATGCCAAATATGATAGTTTAAATAAGGATGGTTGAGCGTTTCGAATTTTGAATATTTTTAAACGACTTTTCCTAAATTGAATATATAAGTTGAAGGAGACAATAAAAGAATAAAATAAATAATAAAAAAATCCGAAAATGAGAGGTAAGGGGGACCTTTTGTATCACTTCGCCATTATTGGGGTGGTTAATAAATTTAATATTTAGGAGAGATATGAAAATAAATATTATATTCGAGCTCTGTATAGTATATAATATAATATTAGAATAAAATAAAATTTCTTTAAAAGGAAAACTTTAATTTCTTAAAAAAATCCGAAAATGAGAGTTAAGGGGGGACCCTTTGTATCACTTCGCCCTTTTTTGGAGTGGTTCATAAATTTTTTTTTAGAAGAGATATGAAAATAAATATTAAATTCGAGCTCTGTATAGTATATAATATAATATTAGAATAAAATAAAATTTCTTTAAAAGGAAAACTTTAATTTTTTCCATCCATTTTAATTGGTTTCAGCAAGCGATAAAATCGTGATTTTCTTTTAAAATTAATTTTTATTTTTTACTTAATTTGAAATTATAATACTAATTATTTTTAAAAAATTTTAATTTTATGTAAAAATAATTAATTTGTTCTCAGGAATCAAAACGGTGGATGGGACTGTCAAAGATTTTTATTCATTTTCTATTTGTATTTATTGTTTTTATTTATTTATTTTTTGTAATCTTACAATCAATGGCATTGGCGCTCCCCCCAGAACCTTTGCATTATAAATGTATTTTTATAAGTTTAGTTTTTTGAAATTCTTATAAGAAATAGGTCTATTGGCTATGAGATGTGCCTCACCTCTGAAGGTGCTTTCGAAACAATTAGCCAAAATAATCCCTTAAATATAGGATTAATGCACGCACATCTCAACTAACCCTAAGCATAGCTAATGAATATACCAAGTTGATGATGAATCCCACGGAGGTCGAGGGCTGCGTCTCTGAAAGAGAATCTCTGCAGCATATTAAATGCAACACCTAACTCAGGAAAGAACTATCTAACAACGAGATCGCCCTTTCCCAGGGGAATATCCGAGGGGTGAGCCGCGATTGGAATTAGGTGTACACCGTCTATGGAATTATTTTGGAATTCATTGGATAATGCCCCTTCATCTATTGTTTTCTACAAGGAAATGAAAGTGAAAGTAGGTGTACACGATATTAGGTCGCGGTTCACCCCTCTGGAATATCCAAGAACAAGCCCTAGCACTCTTACTTTGAGAAGCGAAGACCTTTCTTTCAACCCTCATTCTCGGAGACCCTCGGAGGACCTAGATGCAGACGGGGCTCTGGAAATCCTACTTTCAATTATAGCTAATAAATTCTCAAATGGAGAATTTATAATTTTGAAAGAGAATGGTATTTTATTTTAATATTCTAGGAGTAAGGGTTGATTTTTTTCTTTAGAGGTAGGTGAGGAGAATATTTAAATAAAAATACATTCTATATAGATTTAGTTGAAAAACATTCAAGAACAAACTAGAATTATAGCTCGAATCTAACATAAAAGTTTTTTAATCTTTTATATAATAGTTAACGAATTTATTATTTTCATTGAAAAAATATAATTTTATTTCAATATTTAAATAAATAGAAGTTTTTTATAAAAATATTTTTATTTTGCACTTGATACCTGTGGAGAGAAATATTAGTAGAGTAATATTGAAATAAAATATATTTTCATTTAATAAGTAGCTAATAGATATATGAGAATTATTTGAAAATTTTAAAAATTATTACATTTTTGTTTGAATATTAACTATTGTATAAGACCTGAATCCATGTAGGTATTCTACATGATTAATTTCTGTATCTCATATACTACTACTTAAAGATATTTAAAATATACTAATCAACTATAGAAGGGGAAAAGAAAAAAGAAATGCTGAAAGAGATGTGACACCCTATCCTAAAGCTAAGCTAATATTATTTGAATTAAATAAAATTGAAAACAAAAGCCCAAAAGAGACGATTTTAATTTTTTAATGAATTGAAACCCTACAAGTATTTGCGCCAATGCTTTAAAATAAAAAAGTAAATACCTTGTTTTTAGTAGAGGTCAAGATGAAAGACCCTAGCAGACGAAGCAGTTCTCGAAGTGTGTCTGAAGCGAAGACCCAAAAAGCTGTTGCTGGAGCCCCTGGTAGATCTCGAGGAAGAAGTTAGCTGGTAGATGATCACTATATTGTGAAATGAATTGATTAAGATTAAAAATTGATCGATTCCTAGCAATTAATAATTAATATTATTAAGGAGGTTCTTTCGCGACAATCCACACAAAAGGTTTTAGCCTCGTAACCACTCTATAAATATGAACGGAACTAAAATTTTAGGTTATGTTTTTTAACGTGACTGTACCACTCACACTACGAAATCTCTATATGGATACACATGTACATAATTGCCGGATCTTATATCCCTTCCACTATATATATGTTTTTTTTGTTTTTTATCAAAACTAAGAGGTAAATAATTTCAATTTTTTTTTTAATTTTTATTTTATTTTTATTATATCAAATAGGAGACACTTGATAGGTCCATCCGTTTGTACTAATTAAATAAAGAAAATGCTCCATCTGTGAAGCTGGAATTTTTTCTTTTAACAAGAATTATCCATCCATTCTACGAGGTCCTTTTTAGTCTCAACCTTTTAAACATTTATGTTATTATATATTATGAAGAATGAAAGAATTATCCAGTAATTTTTAGCTTTCTATCTTAACCCATAACGAAATTTCGATTTTTGAAAAAAATAGATCAGTATTATTAAAATATTCATAACTTTGACAAGAATAAAGATATTTTAACTTAATAGGGGGTCAATTTTTTTTCTTTTTTAATTTACTTTTTAAAAAATTTAAAAATTGAAAAAAATAAAATTGTAATGCTTTTTTTGCCTTTTTTATACCTGTCTAATTTGCCAACGAGGGTTAAAAATGGGCCTGGCAAGGGGGTGCACTTGTAGCCCCCTGTCATGAAAGAAAAAACACAGAGAAAGATTAAGAATAAGAAAAAATTGATTTGAATTTGACATTAACTTACTAGTAATTGACATAAAATGTCTAATATTATATGCCTACCTATAATTGTAAGGATGCACTATTATAAATTATATTTTATTACTCAATAGTATAGTGTGTAAATGCAGATGCACCCCCCCCCCCTGAAAATAACCCTGCCGGCGCCCATGCTAGTATAGGGTCTTTTCAAAAAGTCAAGACTTAAATCAATATATGTGATGCTACAGAAGAATGATGAATATCAAATGGATGGATAAAATTACAAATGAAGAAGTTCTTGGAAAAATCGGAGAAAGAAGAACCTTGTGGAAGAGTCTGAAGAAGAGAAGAGGTCAGATGATGGGGCACACACTGAGACATGGGGGACTGCTTAGGGATATCTTGGAGGGGAGGTGGGAAAGAAAAGGGGAAGGGGAAGACCCAGATTAGAATATTTCAACCAAATAATTGGGGATATGGGATGCCAGACATTTAGAGAGGTTAAACAGCTGGCGGAGGACAGAGTCGAGTGGAGACGGATTGTTGCATCAAACCAGTCTTAGGACTGTATACTCAATGATGATGATGATGATGATGATGTGATGGTTCCCCTACTCAGGGCCAGTTGTATGTCGGTTTGTAAACTCTTTTTAAACGTTGACAAAGGGTAAAACCTTAGAATTTACCTTGTGCTCGTCGGGATGGCCAATCAGATGAAAGAGCATGTCATTTGATTGGCCATCCGGCCGGGCACAAGGTGAATTCTAAGGTTTACCCTTTGCCAACGTTTAAAAAGAGTTTAAAAACCGACACACAAGTGGCCCTAAAAGAATGACAAATAGGTTATGTCTTTGACTCCAAGTAAACTTTCAGGGCCAGTTGTATGTCGCAAAGTAAATGCTTGTTACCACTAACCAAGGGTAGCTGGTAAATGGAGGGGCTGGGATGGACAATCAGATGCCAGGCACTGAAAGTTCCTGTCATCTGATTGGCCATCCCAGCCCCTCCATTTACCAGCTACCCTTGGTTAGTGGTAACAAGCATTTACTTTGCGACATACAACCGGCCCTTAATATCTTGCACCCTTGGGAAAAGATGATGACTAATCTTGAAATGTCATTTGGGTACGGAAATAACAATCGAATTGCATTAGGAAAAAGCAATATACTAGTTAAATAAATTAATAATATACAAATAACAATCGAATACACATGAATGGGAATATTTTATAAAATTGATTTCAAATTAATGGAAAATCTAATTATTTATTAGGGTTAGCTGGAGAAGAAGAATAAATTAAAATAAAATAAAATGGAAACTTACTAGATTTAAAGAGATGAGAGCTGATTTGGAGAATTCACTTTCACTCAGGAAGGGTTGGAGAAAGTATGAACAAATGCATTCTCTCTCTGCTAGCCTTTAGAAAAGAAAAGAAATAAATTAGAATTATTAGAATATTTAGGAATAAAAGAAAAATAATAGTATTGAGTTTAAGCTAAGAATAGACAAACAATAAAACGATGGAAAAAGTCTTTTTTTAACCTTGGAAAAAAAATTCTGACCATGCTTTGATTATTAGATTAAATACAAAAATCTTATAAGTAGATGATTTGAAACTTCAATTAATTTGAATTTAATAATAAATACAATAAAAACTTACCGAAATTGAAAGTTGACATGTGAATATCAGCTGGATAGAAAAGTGGAGGGAATCTATGGCAGAGAGGTCGCCTGGAGTGGCGGCGAGACTTCAAGCGGAAGAATTTGCATGTGACGTCACCGATCTTTTGGAATAAAGTAAATAAATAATCAACTTGCCTTAAAATTTAATTTAATTTAAAAAAATTCATTCAAAATTATTAAAAAAATTTTTTGGAAAATAAATTTTAATTTTTTTTATTTTAGGAATTCTTTATAGCTGTAGTTGTATTAATTTATGAAGGGGTTAAAATAAGAGACGTGCCGTTTTTATTTATTTCTTTTTTATTGATGAACTCCCCTAACGTTTCGGCTATTGTTTGTATAGCCATCTTCAGAGCGAGAATTTGTCAATATTTATATAAAAAATATTTTGGATACACCAGCTATCAGATAAAACTTTATAAAAGAAATATACAAAACTATATACTAGGGTGTTCGCCAAAAGATGTAATACTTTTAAGATTATTATTGTCTTTTTCCGTTTAAGACACTTTGTATTTCATCTTAAACGGTAAAAGACAATAATAGTCTTAAAAGTATTAGATCTTTTGGCGAACACCCTGTATATAGTTTTGTATATATCACATGTATATTTCCCGTATATAGTTTTATCCGATGACTGGTGTATCCAAAATTTTTTTTATATAAATATTGACAAATAGGCGTAACGTTAGCGGGAGTTAACAAATAAAATAAACTGCAACGGATCGTTGCTAAACTTTATCCAAATTCATTTGAAATATTAATATGTTCTTGAGTAAAGTACTTTAAAATATAATTTTACTAAAAACTTTATTTAACCTTTTTTGTGGTCCCCAAGGTACTTAATTAGGATATTAAATTTCCTCAAAATTGGTTAAGTCATTTTCAAGATATTTAGAAAAAACTAAAAAAGTACTGAAATAAAGTACTAATGTTTGTGGACCGATATGTACCAAAAACTAATCAGTGCTTCATTTTGTTAAACTAATGGTAGGTTTTCAATTTCATTTCAATCAGCGCAAAGGTGTGGAAAAAATCGTGGACGAAAAAAACGATAACACACACACACATACATGCATACATACATACATACATCCCCACGCACTTCCAAAAAAAATGGCACTTTTTGGCCTCTCGACGAGATTCCAGGTAATTTTTGGCAAAACCGCCACGTGCTAAAATTCAATCTCATTGAATACTTCAATTTGTGACCTTAATTGAGACTATGGGTTCCGTAGTCTTTACCTGAGGACCCTTTGAAGTCGCGCTTGCCGCGAGAGCGATTCCAATACTTTCTCCCATGCTTCGCATTGGATAAAGTAAAAAGAAATAAAAGCTGCACTTCTCTTATTTTAGCCCCTTCATAAATTAATTTTAATTTTTGTTTGACGAAATAATTGAATACATTTTAATATCAACTCCGACCCAATCCCTGAAATGTCTTCTTTTACGATACACGATACAAGGGCCCACCCATAGCTGCCACAGAGGGGGTCTAGGTGCACCCGTGGGTCCCGGACCTGACTGTGATATTTTTTTGTATGGGTGTATGTTACAAAAAAAAAAAACAAAAAAAAAACTGAAAAATATTTGGTAAGGTCAGGTGGGGTAACTGGGCCAGCTTCTTTTGTTTTCCCAAGGATAGTACTCCATATTTTTGGCTATAACTAAGCTTCCTCACAATTTATAGATCTCGTGACTATATTAACTGAAAGATGAAATTTTCTTCAAATAATCATGATACTTTCAACTTTTGATTATTCAAAATTTTGGAATTATCTTAAGTTGAATGTAAAGTTTTTCGGTTGGCCCAGTTAAACGCGTTGTGGGGTAATTGGACCAGCCCAGCCTATTTGATGTTTTTTTAATTTTTAACATCTTTTGAGCAGTTGGACATGTTCCCCTATCCCGCAAGGCCCTGGCCGTAGGTAGAATTAGTCTCATTTGTATATGGATTAAAAATAATCAAAGATGTAAGCGATTCAGGGTAATTGGGCCCTGACTAGGCTGGCCCAGTTGCACCAAGACCTCTATTTTTTTTTTATTCTATTGAATTTTTTAAGGTAGATAAGTTTAAACGCCAAGTATAATTTTTAAAATCGATTTTTATTACAGAAAATACAAAAAAAGTAAAGTAAAAAGTAAAGTAAAAGTAAATCAAACAACTAAACAAAATAATTTCATTTTACCCATTGAAATAAAGTTTAATAAGTTCCTTATGCTTAAGAAAGCCTTAATTAAGTACTTACTCAAGTCTCAATATTTTCAAGGAACTGGGTAAGGCAACTAAGTAAGAAGTAAGCACATAACTAGGTAAATAAGTAAATAAGTAATTAACTTAACTAAGTACTTAAGTATAAAATTAACTTAAAGAAATTTCTCTAATTCAGGAACACTGAAAATTTCCCACCAATATGAAAAAGTGAATTGCGCTAAAAAAAATGCGGTAAAATTAAAAAGCTCTGGGGTTACAGGACCCCTGGCCCAGTCGCCCCCGCCCCCAGTTACCCCACCTGACCTTACCTAACTGTAAAAATTAATGTTTAATATTAATTTTTTTTTAATTTCGCTTTCATTTAAGGGCCGTCCATAAATTACGTCAAAGGAATTTTATGATTTTGAAACCCTCCTCCCACTGTGTCACATTTTCATTGAGCCCCCTGATTTGTGGCGTCACACTATCCCTAACAATAACCTGAAATTTAAAAAAGATACTTGAAAAAAATATAAAAATTTTTAATTTGAATTTTGTGACATCACAATTTTTAAGATCCTCGGGCCCTCCTGTCTTATTTTGTGACAAATCTGAGATGTCCCCTCCCCCCTTACTCTGTGACGTAATTTATGGATGGCCCCTTATAGGTTTACGCGTTTACCCATAATATGATTGGAAAGTAAAAAATTACATTTTAAAAAACTAAAAAACATGCTTCTAAAAAGTACAAAATAATGTAATACTTAATCAAAAAGTGTGTGGGGAGCAGAAATATGTACTTTTAATTAATTTCGACAAAGTGCCCCACGCTTTTTGATTAAGTATTACATTATTTTGTATTTTTTAGAAGCATGTTTTTTAGTTTTTTTTTTTAATATAATTTATTTTTTTACTTATTATTATAGTCTTAATTATTTTTATAGAGAAAAGTTTGCGGAATTTAACGGAATGAAATGTATTTATTTTTATTATTATTATATAATTTCATTTAAATTGAGTAGGTAAACAATTATTTTTATAGAGAAATGTTTGCGGAATTTAACGAAAGTCACATTGATAGATAAATAGATACATACATACATACATACATACATACCGGCCCGTTTTTAACCCTCGTGGCGCTATGGGCAAATTAAACAGGTGCGCCCCCCCCCCCCCAATCTTCTCTATTCTTTTGCGCCCCTGGGCATGTGAACATTTTGCCCAGTTATAGAATCGGACCTGCATATGTTACATACAGGTGAAGCTAATATAATAAAGCATGTAAAAATGTATCTGATTGTAGTTGAGTTTATTTTTTATTTTTTATATCTTGGTTTGTTGATATACAATTAGAATTTTTTTATTTATATATTTAAGTTAAAATTTAATTTTTTTTCAACATTATGTGGGTGGATTAAACCCCGAACTCAAGCTTGAGTTGTTTGCCATAAAAGAATTTAGTCTTTTTGATTTTAAGTCGATTCTTCCACGTTTTCAGTAGAGGTTGCCATTATTAGTCAAAACATCAAAAATGGAATGCAATAAGGTTATTCCGCTAGTATTAGATAAGAATCGATCGTTATTTATGATTTTAACAGGTTTCCTCCATGACTTCAGCAATGGTTACCAATAATAATCAAAACGTCAAAAACCTAATGTAGAATTGTTATTCCTCAAGTATTAGATGAGAATCGATCACTATTTTTGATTTTAACTCGATTCCTCCATGTCTTCAGCAATGGTTACCAATAAAAACCGAAACGTCAAAAATATAATGTGAAATTATTATTCCTCAAGTATTAGATGACAATCGATCGCTATTTTTGATTTTAAGTCGATTCCTCCATGTCTCCAGCAATGGTTACCAATAATAATCGAAGGGTCAAAAATATAATGTGAAATTATTATTCCTCAAGTATTAGATGACAATCGATCGCTATTTTTGATTTTAAGTCGATTCCTCCATGTCTTCCCCAATGGTTACCAATAATAACCGAAATGCCAAAAATCGAATGTAGAATGGTTATTCGTCGACTGTTAAATGAGAATCGATCACTATTTTTGAATTAAAGTCAACATGAACTGCAAATAGCAAGTGATATCTAATTAATAATAAAGGAATAAACATTAATATTTCAAATGAATTTAGATAAAGTTTAGCAACGATCCGTTTCAGTTTATTTTTATTGCCAGTGGGTAATCTCTTCTTTAAATTATTATTAGACACTTCTATTGAAAATATCAGCTTTTTGGGCAAGTGAATATAAAAATTTTTACTTTATCATACAGAGAGTTTGTCAAATATTGTAATCGTGGGAGAAAAAGTGTTTTTTGTTCGTTATTTTCAAAATATCTGAAATACGGCTACAAATAGTTTGATAAAAAAAAATTGAGTGAATCGATGGTGTTTTCGTATACGAAAAAACCAAAAGATTGATCATACTAAAAATTATATTTTACGAGATTTAATTATTTTCTCAAAATGTCTGATAGTACCTTTATTTTACCTATTGTAGTACGTTAGCAAATATGCTCTAGCTAAACAACTAGTCTGAATATAAAAATGAAGTAAATTTTATATTAGGTTAAAAATAAAATGAGAGAGTCTTCTATTTTTTAAATAAAATAATTTTTAATTATTTCTAGAGACTATAGTTTCGAAGGCATTGCCTTCATCATCAGTCTATCACAAATATTTCAAAAATTTTGTGATAGACTGATGATGAAGGCAATGCCTTTGAAACTATAGTCTCTAGAAATAATTAAAAATTATTTTATTTAAAAAACAGAAGACTCTCATTTTATTTTTAACCTAAAATAAAAACAATTCTGTTACCATCGACAGTGAAATCTTTTATTCAACTAATAAATTTTATATTTTTTTTTTTTTTTTTAATTTTTCTCATTAATATATCAAAGAATAATTGATAAATCATATAAGTTCAGATATTATTTTCAATAAATATTTGACAAAAATTCCTACATTTGATTCGCGATTGAATCAAATGTAGAAAACATTCGGTTAATTAATGGCAAGCATCTAACATACATGCTAATTAAGGTGACCAACTATTTTTTGTTCAAAAAGAGTACACTTTGCAAGTATTTCATAGGTGAAAAAAGAAGAAAAAACGATAAAAATTTTATTTTCTTTTAAAAACATATTTTTCTTCGGAGTGGATTTTTTTGCTAAATGAGGATGTTCGTCTAATAATGTAGCCACATCCGAACAACTTTCATTTTGAATATTAAATTTGACTGTTAATACGGGAGATAATGTTTTTACAGAAAGTTGCGACTTCTCACTGCTCCAATAATCATTCCCTAGTGAAAATACCCTTTCAACAGCAGCATTAGTGCCTGGACAACATAAGGAAATTTCGTTAATAGAGTAAAGGGAGTGTAGTTTCACAGTGAATGAAATAAAACTCAAAGAGGTTTATACAAACTCAATATATTTCGGATTATTAGTCCATCAGGAGTTTACAAGTTAATACAGTATTAACTTGTAAACTCCTGATGATGGACTAATAATCCGAAATATATTGAGTTTGTATAAACCTCTTTGAGTTTTATTTCATTCACTGTGAAACTACACACCCTTTACTCTATTAACTAACATCATGTTTCACCTAAAACCTACACCACTTTCCATAAGTAAAAAAAAATAAGGAAATTTCTATTAAAACTTTTAAATTTTCATGTGGGATATGTTCTACTCTAAAATTCCGAAAGATTTCTACCCATCTTTTGTCAAGTTCTATTTTCTCATCGTTCCATTTCTTCAATTTTTCTTCATTTAAATATAAATTTACTCTTCGAATTTCTTCAAAGAGAAAATTGTCATTAATAACAATATCTTTTATAGTAGGTACTTCCTTCATTACAAATTCGACTGCTGAAGAAACTTCTTTCCATTCAATTTTACTATTTAGAAGGGTCCATTTGAAACAATTTAATGCTCTAAAGTTAATAAAATAATCTAAAAAAATGTTTTAGAAATACAAATGAGTATAAAATTATACAAATGAGTACTTTCAGAGTACAGGATTTGAAAAGAGTACGGTTTGCGAAAAAAGAGTACAAAACTCAGTAAATGAGTATAGTTGGTCACCTTAATGCTAATAGATCTAGCGCTCTGGACTGGGAGATTAAATACTATATATAACATCTGAGATTTCAAATTCACTTGGTGATCCATCCGAATGTCTAGCGGGCTATACGCGAAATGACGTTGGATTGTAGCTAAGTGGATCACATCTTTTTCTCTCTTGGTCCAGACTCAAGACTCCGCAGACTCCAATAACGTAATCCGCAGTAGTCTCGCGATAAAATCATCATCATCATCATCAGCCTGTCGATAGCGACAATCCACTGCTGAATATAGGCCTCTTCCATCAAATGGAAGGGGTTGGCATTAAGTCACCACGCTTGCCAGACGGATTGGTGACTAGGAATCAGATTATAGCCGGTCAAATATCAATGCAGGGACTCGGACTCGAACCCGGGAGTCCTGCTTAGAAGGCTAGTGTCTTTAAGCGCTCGGCTAATCCGATAAAATATCTTTTTCAAATAAGCGCGGTCAAAAACAATTCTCATTGATTTATCTGGGGGCACGACAGTTCCCCAGCCAAGTTCGATTCGAACGGGGGTGTGTGCACTGCCAGACTACCCTTTACAGGAAACAACTCAGGCCATTTTGACGCCTCTGTAACTTCGTACTGGAAACCTCTATATGGTTGAAATTGTTTTCGATAATACTGGTCCATGAGCTTAACTAAAGTACAAAATTTCATATTTCTACTGCTTATACCCTCCGAGTTACAAGAAGCCAAAGATCTTTCTCGTCACTCACTCACTCACTCACTCATCAAAATTCTAGACTACTTCCGCTGATCCTAGAATGCTGAAATTTGGCATGCTAGTAGAGTTTGTGGTACAATTAATGGGAAAAATCCAAAAATCCAAACTTTCCCTTCTTCAGGATCTAAAATGAAGGGGTGAAAGATATAGGCTAAATTAACATATAGTGAAAACACAATGAACTTAGAATGCTGAAATTTGGCATACTGGTAAAGATTGGCACATGAATAAAATAGGAACTTGAAACACCGAAACTTTCACTTCTTCAGGGCCCCAAATGAAGGGGTGAAATTTATAGGCTAAATTAACATACAGTGAAAATATATTGATCCTACAATGTTAAAACTTGGCATGCTGGTAGACTTTGGGATACAATTAATGGGACACATCCAAAAATCGAAACTTTCCCTTCTTCAGGACCTAAAATGAAGGGGTTAAAGTTATAGACTTAATTAACATATACTAAAAATTCAATGAACCTAGAATGCTGAAATTTGGCATACTGGTAAAGATTGGCACATTAATTAAAGAGAAACTTGGAACACCGAAACTCTCACTTCTTCGGGGCCCGAAATGAAGGGGTGGAATTTATAGGCTAAATTAATATACATTGAAAATATAATGATCCTAGAATGCTAAAACTTGGCATATTAGTAGAATTTGGTACATTAATAAAGAATGAAATTGCAAAACCGAAACATTTCCTTCTTCAGGGCATAAACTGAAGTGGGTGAATTTTGAAGGATAAATTTTCATTATTTTCAGTATGGTGGTGGAGTTTGGGGCGTTAATAAAGAGTGAAATCGAAAAACCGAAACTTTCCCTTCTTCAGGACATAAAATTAAGTGGTGATATTCGTGCGAGAAATTTTCATTATTTTCGGGTTGGTGGTAGAGTTTGGGGCCTTAATAAAGGGTGAAATCGAAAAACCGAAACTTTCCCTTCTTCAGGACATAAAATGAAATGGTGATATTCGTGAGATAAATTTTCATTATTTTCGGGATGGTGATAGAGTTTGGGGCGTTAATAAAGAGCGAAATCGAAAAACCGTAACTTTCCCTTCTTCAGAACATAAAATGAAGGGGGGGGGGAGGGTATTCTTTGTTGGATAAAATTTAATTATTTTCAAGATGGTGGTAGATTTTGGGGCGTTAATAGAGGGTGAAATCGAAAAACCGAAACGTTGCCCTCTTCAGGGCATAAAATGAAGGGGGTGTATTTATTTGTGCGATAAAATTTCATTATTTTTGGGATGGTGGTAGATTTTAGGGCGTTAATATAAGGTGAAATCGAAGACCGAAAATTTCCCTTCTTCAGAACATAAAATGAATGGGTGAAATTTATAGACTAAATTAACATATAGTGAAAATACAATGACTCTAGAATGATGAAACTTGACATACTGGTAGGTAGAGCTTGGTTAATAAAGAAGAGAATCGAAAAACGAAACGTTTCCTTCCTCAGAATCTTAAAAGAAGGTGTGAAGTTTATAATATAAATTCTTATCAAGTAAAAATTCAAATGGTATAAAATGCTAAAATTTGGCATGTTAGTAGATTTTGGGGAATAACAATGGGAGAAATCGAAAAACTAAAACTTTCCCTTCTTCAGCATCTAAAACGAAGGAGTGAAACTTATGAGCTAAATTAACTAATAGTGAAAATTCAACGACACTAGAATGCTAAAATTTGACATAGTGCAATAACTTGAATCACTAATAAAGTGAGAAATCGAAAAAGATCTTCATCAGCCTTTAAAATAAATGCGTGAATCTTGCAGGCTAAATTCCCACCCAACTTACAAAAGAAGTGAAATCTCAACAAAAACACTTGTGTAAAAAAAGGCCAAGTTCGATTAATAAAATCCGTTTGCCGAAAAAAGTAATGAGATCTAATGTGCTGCCAAGTTCAACATCATCAATTTGTTAAATGAGTCGAGAATATATTGGTAACTTGAATTAAAACGAATGATTTTCATTTCACATGTCAATCTATATTTTTATTTATTTCACATTTTTAGTTGAAATTATTTTCCTAAAACTTGGCTTTTACGCATTATTATGTAACGAATTATTATGTCACGAATTACTAGTTACCATTTCATGAGATCTTAATAAGAGAGGTTGGAATGGCTAAAACGGAGAGGTGGAGACCCTATCAAACAAAAATAATAATTAATTAATGCGTAAAAGCCAAGTTTTAGGAAAATAATTTCAACTAAAAATGTGAAATCAATAAAAAATATAAAGGGACATGTGAAATGAAAATCATTCGTTTTAATTGAAGTTACCAATATATTCTTGACTCATTTAATAAATTGATGATGTTGAACTTGGCAGCACATTAGATCTCATTATTTTTTTCGGCAAACGGATTTTATTAATCCAACTTGGCCTTTTTTTACACAAGTGTTTTTGTTGAGATCAATTATTCTTTGATATATTAATGAGAAAAATTTTAAATTTATTTAAAATCATTATTTCAAGTTAGAAATATATAAGTTCAGATATTATTTTCACTCAATATTTGACAAAAATTCCCTACATTTGATTCGCGATTGAATCAAATGTTTTTTTTTACTTTATCCAATGCGAAGCATGGGGGAAGTATTGTAATCGGTCGCGCGGCAAGCGCGACTTCAAAGGGTCCTCAGGTAAAGACTACGGAACCCATGGACTCAATTAAGGTCACAAATTGAAGTATTCAATTAGATTGAATTTTAGCACGTGACGGTTTTGCTAAAAATTACCTGGGATCTCGTCGAGAGGCCAAAAAGTGCCATTTTTTTTGGAAGTGCGTGGCGGATGTATGTATGTATGTATGTATGTATGTTATCGTTTTTTTCGTCCACGAATTTTTCCACACTGTTGCACCGATTGAATTGAAATTGAAAACCTACCAGTATTTTAACAAAATGAAGCGCTGATTAGTTTTTGGTACATATCGGTCCACAAACATTAGTACTTTATTTCAGTACTTTTTTAGTTTTTTCTAAATATCTTGAAAATGACTTAACCAGTTTTGATGAAATTTAATATCCTAATTAAGTACCTTGGGGACCACAAAAAAGGTTAAATAAAGTTTTTAGTAAAATTATATTTTAAAATACTTTACTCTAGGGTAATTTAGTACTTTTTAAAATTTTTTATTTTAAATTCCTTAAAATTTATTCATTTGATCGTTTTAATATAGCTCATTCAACCTAACTTAAGTAGGAATGGCTAGGCTTCTCGCTGTGAAATGCTAAAAATTTGGGAGGAAATTTTATAAGTAACCATAGCAACTGCGTTGTTTTCTTATCCGTTACCATTGCTGAAGACATGGAGGAATCGAGTTAAAATCAAAAATAGTGATTGATTCTCATCTAGTACTTAAGGAATAACCGTGTATTTTGGATTTTTGACGTTTCGGTTTTTATTGGTAACCATTGCTGAAGACATAGAGGAATCGAGTTAAAATCAAAAATAGCGATTGATTCTCATCTATTACTTGAGGAATAACCATTCTATATTGGATTTTTGACGTTTCGGTTTTTATTGGTAACCATTGCTGAAGACATAGAGGAATCGAGTTAAAATCAAAAATAGCGATTGATTCTCATCTATTACTTGAGGAATAACCATTCTATATTGGATTTTTGACGTTTCGGTTTTTATTGGTAACCATTGCACAAGACATGGAGGAATTGACTTAAAATCAAAAATATCGATTGATTCTCATCTATTACTTGAGGAATAACAATTCTACATTAGTTTGTTGACGCTTTGATTATTATTGGTAACCATTGCTGAAGACATGGAGGAATCAGCTTAAAATCAAAAATAACGATCGATTCTTATCTAATACTAGAGGAATAACTTTTTTGCATTCCATTTTTGATGTTTTGACTATTAATGGCAACCTCTACTGAAAACGTGGAAGAATCGACTTAAAATCAAAAAGACTAATTTCTTTTATGGTAAACAACTCAAGCTTGAGTTGATTATTTTTATAGAGAAACGTTTTCTTTTGTCTTCTTCATTCTTGTTATGTTTCATAATTTGATTGTTTTTTTCCATTATAGGTTATTCGCTCTTTCACTTAGAAAGCTAGTTGGAAAATTAGTTGCTCGATCGATTTATTTGTAGCTTTGCTATCGTTTTGTTGTACAGCCCCTAGAATATTGATTTGTTAAGTGAAAAATAGAGTTTTTTAAAGAAAAATGTTTAGTTTAGTTTTGTTTTAATAATTTATTTAAGATATCAGTAAAATATTTATTAATGTTAAAATGTCTGGTGTTTTTAAAGATAATATTGTATTACCAAGATAAAAATATGAATATAAAAATAAAAATAGAACAAAAAATGTACCTGTTTATTGAGAAATATGTAGATGAAAAAAACTTCTTTAAACTAGAGATGGGTAGTTCGTGAACGAACTAGTTCAAATGAACTATTCCTAAAAATGAACTAAGATGAGCAAATATTAAGTGAAAATAATTTCCGTATTTATATATTTCTAACTTGAAAATAGTGAAGTTAATTTTCTCATTAATATATCAAAGAATAATTAATACATTAACGAGAATTGTTTTTGATCGCGCTTTTTAAACAAGATATACTATATCGCGAGACTACTGCTAGTTGAAGCTATTGGAGTCTGCTGAGTCTTAAGTCTGGACCAAGAGAAAAAGATGTGATCCATTTGGCTATAATCCAACATCATTTCGCGATTGGCCCGCATAACACTTTTTATATCAAACATTGATATGGATCACCAAACGAATTTGAAATCTGAGATGTTATATTTTAAATCTCTTAGTCCAGAGTGCCCGATTTGTTAATACGTGTGTTAGGTGTTTGCTATTAAGACTCAGCAGACTCCAATAGCTTCAACTAGCAGGAGTCTCGCGATATATATCTGTTTTAAAAAGCGCGACCAAAAACAATTCTCGTTAATGTGTTAATTATTCTTTGATATATAAATGAGAAAATTAACTTCACTATTTCTTACTTTTTGTCCCAATTTTAATTTTGTGAATCATTCGATTTAATGTTTTGTAATCTTTTTGTTTGTGCAGAATTTACCTAGCTTATCGGAATGGCCGTCGCCACGATCACCCCGTAGGGTGACACTGAATCCGAATACGATTACGCCCCATCGTCCAGCGTCTGACGCCGAGACAGCAGTCGTGTCAATTCGACCCTCGTCACCGACGCCGTCGCAGCCCTCGTCGCCGTCGCAGCCACCCCCAGCACCTCCGAAATCAGAGGGCCAGACCAAATCGAAACCGGCCTTTTATCGCACCTCGTGGCACAGTCCACCTGAAGCTGGCGCCGAACAACCTACCACACCCAACAACAACAATCCAAATGGCCATGGAAGCGCCTATGGCAAACCGAACAAGAGGAAATCGATGGAAGAGGCGGAATATCAAGTGAATTGAATAAAAAAAATCTTTTATTAATTGATTTGGATTTGATATATTTTTATACACGCTGTTGTAACATTTAGAGCCAGTTGTATGTCGGTTGGTAAAGTCTTTGTAAAAGTTGACAAAGGGTAAAACCTTAGAACTCAACATTTTGCACTGCCGGATGGCTCAATCAGATGACACGAAATTTCATCTGATTTTTTTTTTTTTTTAATGATATTGATGTGAGAAGGAGATACACCAGAAGGTGGATCCCTAAAGGCCTGTATGGGCTGGCCCCTCCATCGTGAAAAGAACAGAGTAGAAGGAAAAGAAGCCGGGATCACGAGCCAATCTCAGAAACTTAGATACAATTCAATATCCAATTTACTAAGGTTTTAGGGGCTTCGAGCAGTGGTAAATTCTCCGCGCGATAAATTCGGTTAAATTTATCTCCCACTTAATTTTTATTACCAGACCCTATACTTACAGAACAAATGTCTGGGTATAGCCGGGAATCGAACCCGAGACCTCCAGGTTGCCAGTCAGTTACTCTGACCATTACACCACGGAGGCGGACCGCGGAGCCATCCCGCCGGACACAAGGTGAATTCTAAGGTTTTACCCTTTGTCAACTTTTACAAAGACATACATTTTACCTACATACAACTGGCCCTAAGACTGTTCTAAAGGTACGGTATCCCTGCAGCTTCTAGTAGCGCCATTCACAGGAGATAATTCAGTTTTCTATTAAACATCTAGCTGGCTATTCATATATGTTTTCTTTCTCAACAGCAACTTGGTGCTTAATGATTATTATTTAATGCTTTGTTTTAAGGAGTTAGTAAGAAATAAGCTGTGTGTCAGTAGAAATTATGAAATTTTTAGTGGTCAATCAAAATATTTCAAAAGCATATGAGAACTTTTTCATCAGTGGAAGCTGTAACAATTGTTAAAGATGAGTTTATATAAGGTTAATTATCCTAAACTACTAAAGCGCATTTGTGCCTACCTCTGTATGTACCTATGTGTACCCTTTTTTGTTTTTTTACTTTATTTTTTAACAAAATGAATTCAAACTCACCCAATCATCTCACCAATATGTCAGTTCTCTACTAGAATATAATACAAAAATTAGGGGTGGGGGGTTCAGGGAGCAGTAGTCCACCATATAAAAATGGAATTTCAATAGTTTAATCTTGTCCTTGTCCATTTTCCGTGGTTCACTACTGGCCGGATTTATTAAATATAATTTAATAATATTATTCATTACTTTATGAATTGCCTAGATTTAAAATAAATGGGGGAACTCTTGCTTAAAAATAAATCTCGAATGGACACAAAATTTTCAAGGATGACTCAAAAATGTGCATTTATTTTTAAACAAGACCTAAAAATCCGAGGGGTGAACCGCGATTGGAATTAGGTGTACACGTCTTTGGAATTATTTTAGAATTCAATAGATAATCCCCCTACATCTGTTGATCATTCTACTTGGAAATGAAAGTGGAAGTGGAAGTAGGTGTACACAATATTAGGTCGCGGTTCACCCCTCGTAAATATCTAAAAATTTGCACGGAGGCAAACACAAAAGGTAACAGAATATTTGAAGACTCTTAGGTGGTTGGTGATGGGTTTTGGAAAAAATCAAATTTTACAAATATCAAAGTCTAATTTTTTGAAGTGAAAATTTTTACTGAGGGGCTACAATTTCCGAACGTTACGAAAATTCCGATTGCATAAGGGGAATAGTTAACTACTTGGTAAATTAAATGTAATTCAAATTGATTAAATTAAAAAGTAAAATTTTAATAGTTTATGATATTTTAATATATTAATAACAGAGCACTAAACGGAAAGTGTACCGATTTTTTAAGATACTTTCACTTTTTCATTCAATTTGTAAAGTAATTAGAATATTATGACTTAGCATAGAATCAACAATTCTTAATAAGAAGGTTAGAAGCATTTACTTACTCTATTTCAGGCTTGATGTCGTGGAAAACATCGAATATTCTTCTATAATGCACAAGAAAGAATCCTACTTGCCATGAGGAAGACTCGTTTTATAATAAAATATATTTTGATAAACTGGTCGAGTTTTTGTCTTTATCGATTTCCGGGAAAATGATAATTCCAATATTTGTTTTTGCAAAGAAATATATAATAAATAAAGTGAAAATAGAAATCAGGGGAGGGTAAAACGCGTACCCTATCATCCCTAATTATTTATAGTGTGAGCAAAAAATTTTAACCCATTTTTGCGAAAATTTAATTTTTTTTATGATTAATATATAGTACCTGGCCACCGAGCGATCGCTTTTTGCTTCAGTTAATAGCTATATATTAATCCCCGAACCCCCCCCTCGCCCCCCGAACCCAGCACCACTTCACCTCACCTCCCGCACCCTCCCACCTTACCCCACCCCCGAAACCCCGTACCTCCCCCGGATCCCCCACCACTGCAACCCACCCTTCACCCCCACATCTACCCCCCATCCCCACCCCCGCCCACGCACCCAGTTTTTGCATTTCTAGCCTTCAGTGGCGCACAGATTATGTATATATAGGTATATAAATAAATACGGTATAATTATTTTTTTAATTAAATAACAATTTTTGAGTTCATCAATTAAATTGTCAAATTAATATTTGTGGGATTTAAAACTCGATTTTTAATCAATTAAATTGCCAAACTTTTAATATATAATAATAATTATAATGATCTTATTGTGGGATATAAAATTAAAAAACCAATTATTTATTAAAAGGAAATTGAATAAAAATGTAAATAAACATTTTTATCGAGACAACCACCTGTGAATAATTATTTCAATTAACAAAAAACCCATCAAAAACAACTTAGCCGAAGATGAGACCGTGACAGATCGAATGTCCAACACAAAACACTCCTAACCCATGAATTTCATCCAAATCGTTAGAGCCGTTTTCGAGAAACCGACCTGATATATACATATATATATATATATACAATTTTTGCTCGTTTAATATAATATAAGATAATATACAAATATATATATATATATATATATCAGTTGCGGTCGGTGACTTTTCAACCAGGGGATGCTGTCCAATAAAGTATTCTTCATTTTTTGAAATTTTATTTTAATCTTCGCTTTTTTTTGCAAATTTTATCGAATACGGCATCATTTTCGTTATTAGATTTTTTAAAAATGAGGTAAAAATACTAAAAGTCCCCAGTCCTAGCTATCGGTCTTAGGGGTGGAAGGGGGTGGAAATGTCCCATTTTTTGGTTTTTTGCTTATATCTCAAAAACGGTGGGTCGTAGGGAAAAAGTTACTCTTAGCAAAATAAAAGCTTATAATATTTACTACAAGATTGCTTCTATTTAATTTTTCTCTATTCCTTATGGTTTTTGAGATATTCGCCCGCGAATATCGTTTATGCATGAAAAAAATAAAATTTCCTATATTTTTCGTCAAACTTTTGTCTCTATCACCTCAGCCTTTTGTTTTACAGTAAAAGTCCTCAGAAAAGAAGTTGTAGAGCATTCAATTTCCTTTAAAATGATATATACATTTATGATTTTATTTTCAAATCGTCTGGAGTTATAGCAATTTAAAAATTTCAGGTCGATTTATACATTTTGTTAGAAAACCCCGCAATAGCCCAGTATATAGGGGGGGTTTCAGCTTACATTAATTGCGGGAAAATATTTTTCTAGGATCGTTTGGTATGGTGTGGGTATGCCAAATCTAAGTTTGCGACCTCGAAAGTGTGGGGGACAACTTTTGGTGGCCGAAAAATCTTGAAATTTTCGGAGTTTTACCCAAAAACTTGCACTTTTTTCGATTTTTTCCCATTTCGACCATGATGGAGCACGTTTTCGACAAAGACCATTCTATACATTTTTAAACTACATTAAATTTGCTACAATTTAAACAAAGTTGCATCTTAATTGAATAATGGTAACCTCAATTCGTTGACTGGACTATATAAAATTAGTTAGTGACAAAAAATACGCTATTTATTTTGATATTAAAGCATGCATAACCTCCCATCTATAAAAAAATTAAAAAATTTTAGTACCATCAAAAAAAGTATTTGTTCCCTATAATTTTTTAGCCACTTTTACATTTCGAAAATATTTTAAAATTCTATAAATATAAAATTTTCATTCATTGAAGAAAATAATTAATTTAGAGAAACTCGAAACAAGCTAAAGAAAAATTATTATGCTTCTACAAACGAGAGAGAGAGAAAAAAATGAAAATAAATAAATATTTGAAGAATTAGAAAAAATACATTTTTTTCTTTGATCATTTAAAAATTTATGTATAGGATTGCAGGAAAATGGGGTCGCCAACTCCCTACGCCATAATAAAGTTTTCGTGAGAATATAATTTAAATCGCAGTAAACTGCAACGGATAGTTGCTAGACTTTATCTATAGTCGTTTTAAAATCCATGCTTCGCTATAGATAAAGTAGTCAAAAATTATAGTGAATATAGAATCTCAAAATTGAGTATGTTGGCTACATCTCAATTATTCAATCCTTTATATCTCAATAGTTAGGTTTATTAAATTATCTTTTATTTAATAAAATATTAAACATTTTATTCTGAATAAAATGACACCTTAATTTTGAAAATCGGTTTACAATTAATCGAGTTATGATGTTTTTTTATTGTCATTATTATAGGTTAGTCATAGTTAATTGGATGAGATGAAATCGGCCATCATCGAATTTTGAATATTTGAATTTAAACTTTATTCATTTTCCAATGCTGCCATCTTACATCGATTTGTTCAACTCGGTTGTCGAAATTAGTTATAAAAAATTCAAACAATCGGCACGCATCTTTTTTCATTTGCGCAAGGATAACCTAACCATAACTAAACCCACCATAACTCGGTCCTTAATTAGCCAATTTGCAAAAACATCACAGGTGTTATTTATGTGTTAATAAATAAATTATTAAAATTTTATTAAACATAAAATAATTTTAAAAAGTAAAAATTATTGATAAATAAAGCATTCGCCATTGGCAGGGCCGCCATTTTAAAAACTTAAGCCTGTGATGCACAGTCAGTTCTGACATTTTTTATTAATTTTAATTCGCAAATTTGAAAAATTAATTGCAAAGAACTTTTTTTTGTTATACCCTGCTATTTGTCTCTTTTAAGCATTATAAGTATTAAATAAAATAAAGCCTTATATTCATTTTAAAAATGTACTAGGTAATTAAAATTGTTTCATTTAATTTTTATTAAACTTAAAAGTTTATTAGCTAGTCTTAAAAAAGTATAAATTTAAAAATCGGAAGTGACATAATATTATTTTAAAATAAGATTGAAGTAGTTGAGAGACGGGCTTATAAGTGAATTGAGTGGATATTGATAAGGCATTCAGGGTTTTGAAGAAGGGGGGAATATGCCACCGAAGTAGCTATTTGAATTAAAAAGATAGTTTAAATTATCTCTCTTTTTTTGAATTTTGGAATGTGTCATCAATATCCACATTTGACCAACGATTTAGTCAAGGAAATTTATATAATCCAGAAACCATCATCACAGAAACAGTTTTATTTTTTAACATTTAAAAATTTAATTTAATTTAATGTGGTAAATCAATTTACCTTAATTTTTTTATATAAGATGAAAAATATTAGATGATAAATCCGCTCAAAATCCACCATTTAATGGAAAAAAATTTCAATCTCATCCGTTTATTTATTATAAATTTTGCATTTACTAATTTCAATTCAATTACTCTCAAAAACTATTTATATTATAGGAGTATTATATGGATCATTTCCTGTCAGGAAAATTCTGTATATCTATAAATCTAAGAGTTTTATCAAAAAAGTGGTCCAAGTAAACGTTCAAGTCAATAAAATCTCTAGAGAATGAGATAGAAATCAAGTTTTTAAGATGAGAGTGCTTTTCATTTTATCAAGGAAAAACTGAGATTTTTTGCAAAAAATTGCAGTTTTTCAAAACTTCAACCTAATTGCGGCACGGGTTAATTTAGTTTAAAAATGTGTAGAATGGTCTTTGTCGAAAACGTGCTCCATCATGGTCGAAATGGGAAGGAATCGAAAAAAGTGCTAGTTTTTGGGGTTAAAGTCCGAAAATTTCGAGGTTTTTTGGCCGCAAAAGTTTGACCTGCATTTTTCGAGGTCGCAAACTTTAGATTTGGCATACCCACACCATACCAAACGATCCTAGAAAAAAATATTTTCCGCAATTAATGTAAGCCGAAACCCCCCTATATACCGGGCAATTGCGGAGGTTTTTCTAACAAAATGTATAAATCGACCTGAAATTTTTAAATTGCTATCGTATCCACAGCATCCATGGACGCCACTGATATACAGGCAGTACTGTAGTCGTAAAATCAGCAGAAGGTATACTCTATATATCCTATACTATCTCTTCCACTACAGCTCTGCTAATAAAGCAAACTATTAAAAATAAACACTTTTTTTATTTAAATAATCTGTATTATAATGTCATCCTGCTCTGACGAACATATAACTTTTTCATTGAAAAGTTTTTGTTTTGCCGAGAGTAGCAGAGTTGTTGATTCACAAAGAGAAACAAAGAGGTTGTCCTCTGCTTGATGCAAATAAACATATACACATATATATCAAGATGATATATCTGTATATATATTATTTATTTGTTTGAGACTATAGTTTCGAAGACTTGGTCTTCATCATCAGTCTTTCTTCAATTATAAATGTTTTTCATGGAGTCAATATCATATGGATATTGAAAACTTGGTGTTCCTTCGTCACCGCTGGGTTCAAAACAGTATTCAAAACTCCAATTACTCTAGGAAAAGATTTAGGTTCAAATAAAAAAGACAAATTACCAAATATGGAAAAAGAAGGGGTTTATAGTTTGAAATGCAAAGATTGCGAAGCAATCTATGTAGGGAAGACCGAGAGAAATCTGAAAATTCGACTAAATGAACACATAAGAGATTATAAAAATAAAAAGTACGAAAATTCTTTTGCAGAACATTTAAATTCAAACAATCACTCCTTCCCAGAAGGTATTAGATTAATAAAAGGAGAAAAGAACCCAAAATTAATTAGCGCAATCGAATCTTTAGAAATTTTGAAATCATTCAATAGAAATTCAAAACTCTGTTTGAACAATCAAATTGAATTATCCAATAGTAATCTACTTAAGATGTTTGCTAACAAAAGATAAAAGGAAAAAAAGGAAAAAATTCCTCCTTTCTAAGGAGAAAGGAGAAAGGGAAACATATGGTTATATTTGAATGTGAGCCCGGAGAGAATGTCTTTGTTAGTTCCTAGCCTTCCAGCGGTGACGAAGGAACACCAAGTTTTCAATATCCATATGATATTGACTCCATGAAAAACATTTATAATTGAAGAAAGACTGATGATGAAGACCAAGTCTTCGAAACTATAGTCTCAAACAAGTAAATGATATATATACAGATGTATCATCTTGATATATATGTTTATATGTTTGTTTGCATCAAGCAGAGGACAACCTCTTTGTGTCAAAGTTATGAAAGAAATTGGTAGTATTCAAAATGTATTGACTGGAGACGCCGCGTTTGACAATAACGCTGCAGGGAAACCGTACCTTAATACAATTAGTATTATTGCTGAGTTTTAATATTGTTGGTAAATAGGCAAAGAAGTACAATTTTTTGAGGCGATGTATTGATGAAAACAGAAAAATAATTGATCGTCTCATTTTTAAGTTATTTTCAAAATACTTTTATTCTATTTTGTTTATTGGGTCTCCGAGGAGCGGCCCGCCTCTTACAAAAATAAGACATATTTACAAGATCAATATTTATTTCTACTTTACACTTTCAGCTTCAGAACAAATAAATTAAAATTTAGAGCGGGTGGCTGGGAGAGCCAGGATTAATCCTGACTCACAATTCACCTTTTTTTAGCACTATGGGCAAGTATTAGGTATTCTAAATAGGTAGGAAAAAAGTGCCGCTTTTGCTTCATTTCTTCAAAATATGTCGCGACGTTTTTTTTTTTTTTTTTTTTGGCTTTTCGGCCTTTCTAGCCATAAGCCTATTTGACGATACTAGTTATATATTTTTTAAAATTTGTCTCTGCCCCCCGGGGGTCAGATTTTGGCTGGATGCCTCGAGTCGGATTCGAACCCGGGTCCCCCTGGTTAAGCTCGCTGTCACTGCGCACACCTTCGCCTATCTGACCCCCATCGCGACGTTAAGATGTACAAAAAAAGCGAAACATAGCGAACATATTTTAGGATATGTTATTTATCAAAATGCTTACTTGTGTGTTCGTTAATCCATCCGTTTCTTCGTGAGTTACTTAATTCATATACGATCTAGGACAAAAACCCATAAGAATATCAAAATTATTTTTTTTTCTTTTTATAATAAAATTAATTATTAAATATTTTACGTGTTTGTATGGATTTCGATAATAGCTCAAGAACGAAAAGGCATAAAAAGTTCGTTCTGTTGCAAAAATAGAAAAAAAATTTGCATCTCTACCAAGTTTGAACTTTCCAGGGTCATATTTTTTACTAACAAAACAATTTCCGAATCATTTAAAAAGGCCACATCTTTAAAAAATTTGCCTTTTTCTCGAATTTCAAATTTTATTTTTGAGTTTTCCGGATTCTACTAAAGAAATACAACAAAATATCTCACTTTTAACTCGGAGTAATTTCGTTTTAAGTTATAAGCAAAATAATAAGCTATTCTGTTTTTTGACTACTTTTATAATTTTTTTTTCCGCAGATTTTAAATCCCCAAACGATGAATATTGAACCAATGTCAGAGTTACCAAGTCATAGAAGAAGTATACAAAATCTAACCACCAGCATCAACAATAACAATAATCACAACAGTAACTATACAAACAATAGTGCAAATAAGAACATCAGTGCTGAACCAATGAAAGTAAATATAAGTTAATATATATTCTATTCTATTGTAAGTATCTCCGAGGTTTAATTGTACTTAATAAAATATATAAGAAGATATTCTTTCTTCTTAAACTTCATGGAAACGAAGTCTTTTTTAAGGTCCTATAAAAATGTAAAACACTATTAGTCAGGAGTGCCCATACTGCCCATTAGGGTGGAGCGAAAAAGACTCCCACCCAAAAAAAAATGTGCTCAATTTATTAGGCTGTATGCGGAAAAGTTGCCACCTATAAGTGTAATCATGTGTGTGAAATTTGAACTTCCTACGATGCAATCTTAAGATGCCCCTTTGCCACCACGAAAATTTGGGACTTTTTTCAGATTTTTGCTTATAACTCGATAACCATGGGTCCTACGGGAAATTTTACTCTTACCATGAAAGTCCATAGAATTTCGCGTTGAATAACCTACCGAAAAGTTAAAATCAGTTTAGCCGTTTAGCCACAATCGATCGTCAAAGTAGGCAAGTTTTACCAACTTTGCGTAAAAGTGAATTATTCTCATTATGTGATCACAAGAAACCACTTTTCGAATTTTGGTGCTGACCCCCATAATAGTTGCCAATTGGCTAAAAAATGAGATTGGCAAAGTTTCATCTTAATTGGACAACGGTAACCCGTGCCGCAATAAGGTCGGATCATGTCCTGTCTTGGAAAATGCTGGATATCTTCAAATCTAAAAGTTTTAACAAAAAAGTGGCTCAAGTAAAACTTCAAGACAACAAAATTTCTTAGAAAATGAGACAAGAATCAAGTTTCTAGGATGAGTGGTTTTCATTTTATGAATGAAAAACTGCAATTTTTTCAACCTCATTGCGGCACGGGTTACCGTTGTCCAATTAAGATGAATGATTGCCAATCTCGTTTTTTAGCCAATTGGTAACAATTCTGGGGGTCAGCGCCGCAAAAATTTGAAGAGATGTTTCTTGTGACCACCTAATGAGCATAATTCACTTTGGTAAAAATTGCCTATTTTGACGATCGATTGTGGCTAAACGGCTGAAGCAATTTTAACTTATAAGTAGATTATTCGACGCGTAATGTTATGCTCTTTCATTTTGATAAGAGTAAAATTTTCTGTAGGACGCATGATTTTCGGGTTATAAGCAAAATATGAAAAAAGTCCACAATTTTCGTAGTTTTTAGTCCCTCAAAAATTTAGCACCAGCCAGAAACCGTCGAAAACTCATATAACTCTTATTTGGAATGCTTAACGTCGATTAAAATTATTTCCAGCTTGTGCAATGTGCATTTTTATTGACCAGCGCGGCATTTTTTCGGTGGTTTTCAGAGAGAAATCATCAGTCAGCGTCAAAAGTGCATTCGCGACGAGCCGGCGCAATACACACTTGAAGGGGCACCTTAAGATATAATTTGATTTAGCTGAGATTTTGTATTATAAATAGACTTTGTATTAGGCAACTTTTCCGCATACGCCCGTTTCAAATTTTTGATTTTATTTTTTGACTCCACTCTACTGCCCATCCCTAACTTCATGACTTACCCCCCCCCCTCCCCCAGCACAACTTTAGGCTTACTAGTTGTACATTACCTATATTTTATTCACTTCTAAATAATTCAAAGAGGTTTTTAGTTACTTTTGTTGAATTTTTTATTTTTTGCATATAATGAAAATTTTCATACCTCCCCCCCCATTTCAAAAATATTAAAAATCGAGCATTCTGCGTCTTAAACAGTGGAGTAACAAGAGGTCCCATGCGCTCTCCCAAAACCCCTATATTATGAAATATTAAAATTGTAATAAAAGAGATGCAAAATCTAATTTAGTTAAAATATTGTGGGATTCCAGCGCCAAGAAGCACACACGTGCTTGACCACAGGTTGGGCATTTGCCAGCATATTTGTCGCCCGCCAAATCTGCCTTCTGGTAGCGCATTTTCCGGCCTCAAGTTCGGGCAAAACATCCTGTATATTCAACGCATTCATCCACAACCAACCTATGCCCCGCCCACACGCTTTCCATGATACCCTCTCCATGCTACTTTCACCAGACCAGCTAGTCCCTGATTGGCTGAAATAACGAATGCTGGGATTGGCCGCGGTAATGGCCTATCCCAGCCTAAAGAATATTGCCTGGGATTGAGCATAAAGGACGATTCGCCGGGCTTCAAGTTCAGTATCGTTCTAACACGCTGACAGTCAAGTTCTACCACAAGCAGTCACGGTCAAGTCTACCAAGCAACCAGTTTCAAGGTCAGTCTCGATCCTACCCACGGAGTATCAATACTCACCAAGGAGCCCTAACTGGCTCACCACGCCCAAGGCAGAAATCTCTGCACCCACGGAGTATTAATACTCACCAAGGAGCCCTAACTGGCTCACCACGCCCAAGGCAGAATCCTCTGCACCCACGGAGTATTATTAATACTCGCCAAGGAGCCCTAGAGGCTCACCGATACTCAACACGTATACCAGCGCCTGCTCAATCTTTGAGGCAGACCTACAGGCAACCTTCGCTTACGCGAACTCCAGTGGGCTAGAGGCTCGCCAACGACATCAGAAGAGCCAAGAAACAAGAAAGAAGATAAGTCCTTATTATTTCAAAACCTGTATTTTCAAACCAGTTCTTTAAAGAGCTATTTGTTATTTTCTTGAAAGCATAATTCTGTAAAACCTAACAATAACTCTGTTATTATACTTAAATAAACCTATTTATCAATAATCAATTCTCTTAGATAAAAGATTATCAAGTTTTTCTCTGAATCAAAGCCTAACCTCCTGAATCCTACAAATTATGGGGGCTCAGCCAAGGGATTAAGAGCAAGAAAATTTGAAAAACTGGAATAAAAGAAAAGATTAAAAGATAAAAGCACATGGTTCGATTTTTCTGTCTCAGGTAAATTGATCATATTCAAATAAAATTCCTTTAAGGCATTTCAAAAGAAAGGTCTTTATATGGTTAAAAGGATTAAAGAGCACATGGTCTAATTGTCTGTCTCAGACAATAGCCCATATTGTTAAAATTCCTTTCAGGCATTTTAAAAGCATTTTAAAAGAGACTAAGCCTCGGTCTAATTGTCTGTCTCAGACAATAGCCCATACTATTAAAGTTCCTTTCAGGCATTTTAAAAGCATTTTAAAAGAGAATAAGCCTTAATAAGCTTATTTAAAAATATTTGTTTGACTATTTGTCTCAAATAACGAGTCACGTTCTAAACGCAGCTGAAGGATTCAAGGAGGTTAACTAACTTTCGATCATAAGTAAAAATAAAGCTCGTGGGCTACAAATCCTATTTGTATACTCAGAGCTGTAATTAAAGGAATCACAAGTAAAAATAAAGCTCATGGGCCACGAATTCTATTTGTGCACTCAGAGGCGTGATTAAAAAAAAAAATCACAAAAGAAAAAAATTCAAAAAAAACACGTGGCATAATATTCATCTTGAATATTCATCACGTCTTGAATTCTCTTCAGGAATTTTTAAAGAAAAGGGTAACCTTTTTTTTAAATAAAGCCTGGCTAAAGAATAGAAGAAGATGAACGATAACCATTGTTCAAGAGAAGAAGATTCGAGAAAGAATGAAAAGCCGTAAGAAAAAAGAAAAAATTCAAAACTCAAGATGACGATTTCACTCAACGACTTTCCAGAAATCTCCAAAAGAATAACTGAGGCAGACTTCCCGCTAATAAAAATTTTATACAAAATTTTATACAATGAAGAACCACACAGAAAAAGCCGCCACCAAGTAAGAAAATTTAAACAATATTCTTTCGACCCTTCCACGAAAGAATATAAAAAGTTTTTAAACGAACTCCACCTAACGTTTGACCTACAGCCAATAGCACAAATATTGGGCCTACGTCATCAAAGAAGAAAAGAAGTCCTCGTGAAAGCAATTCCGAAAGCTCTTTCTAACCTAGAAAAGCTAACAGAATTACAAGAAGAAGATGACGATGATGAATACGATGAAGAAGAAGATGAAGATGTAGAAAAAGATGAAGAAACGGAAGAACGAAATAACCACGAAAATGAAGTAACTTCTCCAACTCCAATCAGCTACCAAGACCTCAGAAACGAAATTAAACAATTTGATGGTGAAAGTTACTCAATTACCAAATGGATCCAAGATATTGAAGATAAAGCCACTTTAAGAAAATTAAGCGAAATACAAAAGCAAAGGCTAGCAAGAACTCGCCTCACAGGAATTGCCAAAATTTATTATGAAAATTCACGTAATAAATCTTGGACCCAGCTGGAAGAAGTCATGAAGAGAATGTTCTCATCAAGGACAGACACCACGGAAACGGAAAATAAACCAGAAAACAGACCCAGCCAAACGAGAACAGCTAACGAAACTAATAACGAAAAAATCAAAGAAGCCGCACCCGAACCAATGAAAAACGAAGAAGCACAGCTTACAAACGATAAGGTAAAAGATGAACTCACCAGAATCACACCCAGCTTAAACGAAAACCAAGAAAACCATTCCAGGCCAGAAGAAAAAGAAAATCACATAAAAGAAAAACCGAAACCAGTAAGTGAAAATTCCGACAAAAAAGATGAAAAGAAAATCGACTCCAAGAAAAATGAAAGCAAACCAGAAGAAGAAGCAAAATTTAAAAACACACCTGAATTTAACGAAAAATCCGAAACAGAAAATAAGATAAGTGAAAATTCCGACGAAAAAGATGAAAAAAGAATCGCGGAAGATGAAGAAGAAGAAAGCGTTGCAGAAAATAAAAACATTAAAGAAATTCTGAAAAATGAAAAAAGAAATATTTACCAGACGAACGACAGTAAAAACGTAAATCAAGAAAGAACTAAACGAAAAGCAGTAGATGAAAAAAGAATAGCAGAAGATGAAGAAGAAGAAAGCGTTCCAGAAAATAAACACATTAAAGAAATTCTGAAAAATGAAAAAAGAAATATTTACCAGACGAACGACAGTGAAAACGTAAATCAAGAAAGAACTAAACGAAAAGCAGTAGATGAAAAAAGAATAGCAGCAGAAAAAGAAGAAGAAAGTGTCCCAGAAAGTAAGCAAATTAAAGAAATTCTCAAAAATGAAAAAAGAAATATTCACCAGACGAAGAAGCGGAAGTTGACTAAAGAGAAAGCAAAAATGAAGACTGAAAAACACCCATCACGTTTTTTCCAGGTTAAAAGTTCACCCGCCTTCAAACGAACCCAGTTTGATCCAGGGATTAAACGAATCACGATGACCATGTATAAAGCCCTGAAGGATGATTTCTCTCAACTCCAGCCAAGTACATGCCAGCCATCAAGTTCGAAGACAGACACACGACATATTCGAGGGCGAATATCTTGCAGGATGGCCGAATTGTGGGATTCCAGCGCCAAGAAGCACACACGTGCTAGACCACAGGTTGGGCATTTGCCAGCATATTTGTCGCCCGCCAAATCTGCCTTCTGGTAGCGCATTTTCCGGCCTCAAGTTCGGGCAAAACATCCTGTATATTCAACGCATTCATCCACAACCAACCTATGCCCCGCCCACACGCTTTCCATGATACCCTCTCCATGCTACTTTCACCAGACCAGCTAGTCCCTGATTGGCTGAAATAACGAATGCTGGGATTGGCCGCGGTAATGGCCTATCCCAGCCTAAAGAATATTGCCTGGGATTGAGCATAAAGGACGATTCGCCGGGCTTCAAGTTCAGTATCGTTCTAACACGCCAACAGTCAAGTTCTACCACAAGCAGTCACGGTCAAGTCTACCAAGCAACCAGTTTCAAGGTCAGTCTCGATCCTACCCACGGAGTATCAATACTCACCAAGGAGCCCTAACTGGCTCACCACGCCCAAGGCAGAAATCTCTGCACCCACGGAGTATTAATACTCACCAAGGAGCCCTAACTGGCTCACCACGCCCAAGGCAGAATCCTCTGCACCCACGGAGTATTATTAATACTCGCCAAGGAGCCCTAGAGGCTCACCGATACTCAACACGTATACCAGCGCCTGCTCAATCTTTGAGGCAGACCTACAGGCAACCTTCGCTTACGCGAACTCCAGTGGGCTAGAGGCTCGCCAACGACATCAGAAGAGCCAAGAAACAAGAAAGAAGATAAGTCCTTATTATTTCAAAACCTGTATTTTCAAACCAGTTCTTTAAAGAGCTATTTGTTATTTTCTTGAAAGCATAATTCTGTAAAACCTAACAATAACTCTGTTATTATACTTAAATAAACCTATTTATCAATAATCAATTCTCTTAGATAAAAGATTATCAAGTTTTTCTCTGAATCAAAGCCTAACCTCCTGAATCCTACAATATTAACGAAAAAATATTTTTTTGCATCCTTCGTTAAGGGAGAAAAAAATTATATAAAGGGTCACTATTTATGTATAATTTTTTGGATTCTGATAGTAAAATAAATGTGTGATTTATATAAAAAATAGTTTCGATAAATAATAATGAAAAAAATATTTTTTGGATCCTTCGTCAAGGAGAAAATTTTTAAAAGGGATCTCTTCATATACCTAAATTAAAAGATTTGAAAAACAAGAATTTACACCAAAGTTCATTCATAATAGGTAGAATTCTAATCACATCGTCGCACAGTATAATTATAACACGTCCGCAGAAAACCCGAGTTCCCGGAAACAATGTTTAATAGCCAGTGTTCGTTCTTCATCTCTATGTCTATTACTATGGTGTACCAGATGTACAAGTATGAAATGGGGATTTTTTTCTAAAAAACATGTTAAATTCGGAAGAATGATAAAAAGTGCTTGATTCAAAGTATGCTCCAGCGCTTGTTAAACATTTTTCCCATCTTTCGGGCAATTCGTGAATACCACGCCAGTAAAAAACTTCCCCTCTTGCTGCGAACCATTCATCGAGCCATTTTTTTCACATCTTCCTACGAACCAAAGCGCTGCTTAGCAAGTGCGTGACCCATCGATGCAAACAAGTGGTAATCGGAAGGAGCATAGTCTGGTGAGTAAGTCGCATGGGGTAGAACTTCCCAGCTGAGTGCTTTCAGTCTCGCGAACCGGTTTTTCCGTATATGATGGAGAAAAATTACCTTATTTTGTCTTTTTTGATATTCTGATCGTTTTTTGAGCAGGGAACTGTTCAAATCGATCAATTTTTTTTTTTTTTTTTTAATGCAATCGATTGCAAGAAGGGGTGCACCAGTAAAGATGCAGCCCCTATGGATCTCGAAAGACCCTTGCATTACCGAAGAGAAAGGGAAAGTTGATTAAGTGAGAGGGTGTAGACGTAGGTGTCTATGCACCCTGGTTTTGAAGGTTTGAAGATCATAGGTGCTGGGAAAGATAGAGGCTGGGAGAGAGTTCCAGTTCCTTGAAGTCATGGGGATATATGTATTCGCGAATGAAGTGGTCCGGCACTTTTCCAATTTGACCGCGAAAGAGTGTTGGGAGTCGGCAAAACGTGAGCTGCGTGCAAAGCATGCTTTGGGGGAATTATTGATTTTATCTCATCAGAGCACCTGCCGTGATAGTATCTATAGAATAGGGAAAGGGCAGAGACATCTCTTCGATGAGCCAGCGAGTCGAGGGAGTCGGTGAGGGTAGAATCGTCAATTAGCCTGACGTCTCGTTTCTGAATTGCATCAAGGGTAGCAAGAGAATATTTTGAGGCTCCTCTCCACAGATGAGAGCCGTATTCGAGACAGGGGCGGATTTGGGCCTTGTAGATGGTGAGAAGTTGTGGGGGTTTGTAAAATCGCTTGGACCTGAATAAAGCCAATCTTCCTTGCTGCAGATTTCGCCACAGAGGAGATGTGTTCATTCCAAGACAGGTCAGATGCGACAGAGACGCCTAACATGGATAGGCTGTCACACATTTTCAGGAGTCAATTGTTGTTGGTAGCGTTTGGTATTAACCGTTTCAATCGTTTTTGTCCAACAATGCTTGAAATTCTGCATCTTCTTAACTTTTTGGCGGTTTTCCGTGTTTCTTGTCTGTAACATCAAAATCACCATTTTTGAAACGCAGAAACCATCTTTCACAAGTATCTTGCGATGGAGCAAGGTGAACACCATAAGCTTCTCGAAGTATTCAGTATCATTCAGCAGCAGTTCTTTTCGAATGAAAACAAAAAATTAATGCTGTTCGCGAATGCTCTTTATTGGCACAAATTTCGACTTTTTGAACACAGCAAAACAATACTATGCAAACACTTTTTCAATTTATCACTTATTCTCGTTTGACACTTGCTGATGGCGCAACAAAATGCCATCTATGTCAAATATTTATGCTACGCACTGAATTGGTACGTCATCTGTTTCTCAAATCCCCATTTCATACTTGTACACCTAGTAAAGTCGGTTTTTTAAAGGATGAATATGACGTTCTAATAAATTATTTTATTCGAAATTTGTTTTCATTCTTCTTAGGCTGCCTTTCCATCAATTTTCCATTGAATTCTAGCAGTCCGTCTCCAATAGAAAATACTTCCAATACAATTATGTACTTAGTTTTATGTAGAGTCGTTATTAAAGCCTATCAAGTGAAAATCTCAGCGATCACAAAACCAGCAATTTTTTTTACTTTGATTTAGCTTTATACTTTACATCTTTAGTATTACTGATAGTTAATAACTTGGAATTTCAGGAGCCTTTGCCATGGCTTCGTAGTCCACAGACGCGGAGGAATTTCCGACATCCGGATGATCCATTTGATGTAGCTGAGCATGGTAATACAATGACCACTTTATTACTCTCCAGATGGTTAAAACAACGAGATCGCAACACCCAAGTGTGAATAAAATATGTACGCTACAATGATTTATGTTAATTTATTTTTCGCAAAAATTTTAATTATTATTAATTATTCTGTAAACATTCATTTTACTTTAATCATTCATACGTGATCAAACAGAAGTAATTTTCAAAACAAATTGATATATTTAAGTTTTTTTTTCTTTTATTATTTTTTACCAAAGATTTTTTATAATGATTTATTTATATTTTAATTAACTCATTGAATGTAATATCACTGTATATTGTATATAATATAAATATATGTTTATTATTTAGAATAATATGTTGCATTGTTAATTGTGTACACTGACTCTTAATTTAAATCCTTAAAACAGTATATTTATAGCTATGGTTTTAATGAGTAACTGAGCAAAATTTATATCAGATTGGTAAAAAGGTTTATAAGTTTGGTTGGGGAAGCCTCGATAATACATAGTTTAATATAGTTCAGAGCAGGGGTTCTAAACAGAATGTGAATTTCGTGATTCCAGGGGTGAATCGTGCTCCACATTCAGAGCATGATTTTTTTTAATATATATTTTTAGAGCCTGAGGAAGCCTCGATTGGAGGCGAAACGTTGTTTAATAAACATATTAACAAGTATTTAGAAACTCTTTTGGTTCTTTTTTCACAAGAACCAATATTTCAGTTTACAACATGGAAGACAACACAATAATTAATTAAAATAAAGTTTTAATGTTAATATTTTGCCAATTTTGACAAGTTTTTCAACTTATAATAATTTAAGTGTTGTTCAACACTGGCAGGGACCCAAGGTCCAATGTTTGTATACATTGTAAATAAATAAATAAATAAATGTACCTACAGTGGATGAGATTATAACTTATGATTTTTTGGGGGATGAACATTCTATTTATTGAAAACCCTTTGTATTTTGTTCTCATTGGCGTAGTTAGGGAATTTTCGTAGGGGGCAGCCGCAGCGGCGGTGCTAGGGTTGAGCGAGGTGTGGCGACCGCAAAAAATCGCAGTTTTTCCTTCATAGAATGAAAAGCACTCATCCTAGGATTTTGATTCCTATCTCATTCTGTAGGAAATCTTATTGACTTGAACGTTTACTTGGGCCACTTTTTGATAAAACTCTTAGATTTATAGATATCCAGCATTTTCCATGTTGCATGAGGATTCGGATCATATCCTGTCATAGAAAATGTAGGATATCTATAAATCAAAGAGTTTTAACAAAAAGTGGTCCAAGTAAACGTTCAAGTCAACAAAATTTTCTAGAGAATGAGTTAGAAATCAAGTTTCTAGGATGAGTGCTTTTCATTTTATGAAGGAAAAACTGAGATTTTTTCAAAATTTCAACCTCATTGCGACACGGGTTACCATTATTCAATTAAGATGAAACTTTGTTTAAATTGTAGAAAATATAATCTAGTTTTAAAATGTATAGAGGCTTCTTTGTTGAAAATGTGCTCCTTCATGGTCAAAATGGGAAAAAATCGAAAAAACTGCGACTTTTAGGGATATTCAAAAGTGATCCTGGGGGCTGTTTTTGGATCCCCATTAAAAATTGAACTACTGGACCAATTTTGCATTTCTTTTTTTTTAATCAATGCAAAAATTAGTCCTCTTTAATTTACTACAGAACGGTTATTTATAAAATATTAACTGTTTTCGAGTTATGTTATAAGCGAAAAACTGGAAAAAGTCCGAAAATTTCGAGGTTTTTCGCTCGCCAAAAGTTGTCCCCCAGGCTTTCGTGGTCGCAAACTTAGATTTGGCATACCAACACCATACCAAACGACCCTAAAAAAAATCTTTTCCCGCAATTAATATAAGCTGAAACCCCCTATTTACTGCGCTATATGGGTAGATAATTTTTTTTAGATCTACATTTTTCAATCTGTATTGATTTTTTAAGAATAAAATTAATCTCATAGCATAAATAGTTATTGAATATTGACTCGATTTTTCTAGGGGGGGGCAGTGCCTCCCCCTTAACTACGCGCATGTTTGTTCTCTAGTATTTAGTTTGTAAAATTTATTAAGTAATTCAATAATTCGTTCACTGTTAATATATAATTCACACTGTTAATCTCTTGTGAAGAAATAAAGAATTAATGAAACTTAAGTTTGTTAGAGAAAATAATTTTATTTAATAGAAAATGAATAAATTTTCAAATATCTGGTACAATTTCTATATATATTTATAATCAAAATACAATGTTAAATGAGATCTTAATTTACTTTGTTTATATTCTAATATAAATATTAATTTTATTATTATTTTTAATATTAGTCATACAAACTTATTTTTAATATTTTTCATTCTCACATTCAATTTTCAATTATTATTTATTATAAAAATTGGGCTTACCAACTACATATTTCAATCAAGGTTCAATATGTTCTGTTATAGTTGGCTATTATAGTCAAAAAATAAACCGTTAAATAGATACAATAAAAATAAAATTCAGAATATAGAAGTTATCTTTTCTAAATATTTTTTTTAGCCAACTAAGAGTAGCTAATGAAGAGTGAGTGGCCTGATGTGCACGCGTATAATATACGCCATTGTATTGTGTAAATATTATTATTTGTTTCTTAAATATCAACAAGAACATCAAAAATGTATTTTATTTTATTTTATCTTGAATTATTATTATTATAAGTATTATTTTAAATAAATACAAAAATTAAGCGCTATTGACCATATCAGTCGATGCGCGTTTAAACCCCCAATAATATAATAATATAAAAATTTACAAATTAATTTTGCGTATCATTGAAGGGTCGACAATTCTTCTACACAAAGGACAGGTATTCGTAACAAAATAAAATGTATTTATTAAATATTAATATAGAGCAGCGCTTCTTATACTTTTTTCATTCGCGACGCCATATTATATTAGATATATGGTATAAGCCAGTGGTTCCCAACCTTTTGTGGCCCATCTCCCCTTTCTGGAGGTCGACTAACACCTATCGCCCCCTTTTCATTATCATTGTATGCCTAATTTTAATTTGAAGTAAAGTGTAAATAATAAAGCAGTTTAATTTTATTTATTTTCTTAGAAAGACGGACTATAAGCGAAATAAGTAGGTTATAATGAAAGGCAGTTTATAAATTATTTAATTTTATTCAATTTCTGACGTTTTGGAGACTTTTTTCTCTCCTTCAGGGTATTGAATAGTTATTGATGGATGAGTATAACTCGGTTCCCATTTGTCTCTCCTTTCAGTGATAGCAAGAATATTACAATATTTTCCAACATTATACCACAAGTGTACTGATTCATCAGATAACCAAGTACACTTATGGTATAATGTTGGAAAATATTGTAATATAAGGAGAGACAAATGGGAACCGAGTTATACTCATCCATCAATAACGATTCAATACCCTGAAGAAGGAGAGAAAAAGTCTCCGAAACGTCGGAGATTGAATAAAATTAAATAATTTATGGACTGGCTTAACCTACTTAATAAAGAAATTTTATTATTTTAAACAATTTTATTACCGTATATAAAAACAACGAAAGCAGATTTTCCGGTCACTCTTAAATAAAAGTACCTGGAGGCACCGAGCGATGCTCGTTAACTTCTTCCTTCAGTTAAAAGCTTTATTTTAATATTATTTTTAATTTAAAATTCAGATAAAAATGTCGATTTTTATTTGAAAGCCGTTTTCAAATTAAAAAAAATACAAAAATATATAATATTCGCCCACTGTACCCCACCCCCTCCACCCCACCCCCCGAAACCTCGCCCTACCCCCGGATCCCCCAACACTGCACCCCGCCTCCTGCACCTGTTTTGATTCAACCATATGATTCATTTTTATTCATCCAATTGTTAATAAATAAAACCTATCAAAATGTGTTGTTTTTTCAGAAAATTGAGACCTGCTTATGCGAAATATATTTTTAAATAAATTCTTGATTATTTTTTATTCTATTAAATAAATAAAGTTCTTTTTAAAACAATTATAAAACGTTTATTAATATTTCTAACGTTTAGGGAGAACAAAATATGTTAAAATCCACAATCACAATACTTCTTCAAGGCCTTTGAGAATAAAGGATTAACCCGACCCATTGTCTGTCAGGGTACAAAAAGAAAAGAGTAACCTTTTTTAAAACCCTAAGAATAATAATTAATTATTAAATTGAAAAGTCACAACAATGAAAATAAGTGTTTATAATGATATTAAAACTTCGATATACTCAGATTTAAGAGATTATTTTCTACTTAATAGAACTAGTTAAAATTCTTGAGTTTAAAAAAGTTTATTTCTCGTGTCAATCCAGTAGATAGTTATATTGTATTACCATAATAAAAATGTAGTATTTTTTTTTTGAAGACAGAATTGAAATTGTCTTAATTTATGGTGAATGTGGAACAAGTGTTATGGGGCTGCCATTGAAATGAATGCCGGGCGTTTTCCTGATAGGAATACACCCTCACAAGCTTCATTTTGTGTTGTAAATCTGTTAAAAAAAATAAAGAAATTGGAACTGGAATTCATCCAGAAGACTTGCGATACACTCTGGAATGTCACAGAACATAGACGGAAAATTATTAAATTATTTATTTAATAATTAAATATTTGATCATTATTATTTAATAATTAAGTTGAATAATTATCAAGAATAATTATTATTTGGATTTTTTTGGGATCTAATTGATTTAATATTTTGTTTATTTGATGTCGTATAAAAATATAGTTCTTATTCAGTTTTTTTTTTGTAAATTTAGGCAATGTAAAATATAGGTTTCCATTTAAAAAACAGAAGTTGACCTTGAAATACCCTTGAAAGCTTATTCTAAGTCGAAAAGCAATAGCGTAGTTTAGTTTCCCCCTTGATATAAATAAACTTTTATTTGAAACTTTTTTTCATATAATGCACTGTTTTTGAGTTATAAGACTTCTCAAGATAAAAAACTCACCCGATGAGCCGTTTATTTTGAAAGTGGTCCATTGTTTGTTATTTCGAGATATTTGTATTTATATTTTTATAAATACATATATTTGTATATATTTCGATACTTTTATTTTGACGAATTCATGAGAATATTATACTCTATTGACTGAGATATTATAAATATGAAAAGAAGAAAACTATGTCTAACTGAAACTGACATTAACTAATTTTTTTCAAAATTGGACTTTGGCCACTTTCAAAATAAACGGTTCATATAGAGTAAGGTGAAACACTCCTGTATAATGTTCTATTTAGTCCTATGCTCTGAAGAAACGCCAGGCGATATTGTTAAAGAGACGTCACCCAGAAACCCACAGATCACCTTATTCAAAAGAAAAACGTTTCCTATCAGATGCTACAGCAAACATTGAAATTTAAATCAATGTACATCTGCGACGAGACGGCACAGGGCATATGAAACTTAGATGTTTATATAGATAGATAGATATAAAGAAAAAAACGCTTACCGTAACTTGTCTAATATGCTGTTGTATACATTCTTTATGAAATCTATGTGTGCATCTTAATGTTGTAATTAGTCCTATTTCCCATGTACATAAACATATGGAACAACTAGAGAACAGAGAAAAACATGATTATAATTCAAGTTAATGAGAATTCATATATACCGGATGAGTTTTTTTATCTTGAGACAGTCTTATGACTCAAAAACAGTGAATTATATGGGAAAAAGTTTCAAATAAAAGTTTATTTATATCGAGGGGGAAACTAAACTACGCTATTGTTTGTCGACGTAGAACAAGCTTTCAAGGGTATTTCAATGTCAAGTTCTTTTTTTTAAATGGAACCCTATATTTTTCTATACGTCTACTTAATCTACAAAAAAAAACTGAACAACTTTCAGAAGAACTATTTTTTATACGACATCAAATAAACAAAATACATGAATCAATTAGATCTCAAAAAAATGATTAATAATTATTTTTAACAATTATTTAACTTAATTATCAAATAATAATGATTAAATAATTAATTATTAAATAAACAATTTAATAATTTTTCGACACTGTTCTGAGACATTCCAGAGTGTATCGCAAGTCTTCTGGATGAATTCCAGTTTCAATTTCCTTATTTTGGCCTGTTCCAGTTTCTTCGTAGCTTTTACATTTCCTGTTTTTTTTGTTTTTGTTTTTTTTAAACAGATTTTACAACACAATAAAATGAAGCTTTAATAACGAAGTTTTAATATCATTATAAGCCCTTATTTTCATTGTTGTGACTTTTCGATTTAATGATTATTTATTTAATAATTAATTATTTAATCATTATTATTTGATAATTAAGTTAAATAATTGTTAAAAATAATTATTAAGATTTTTTTTTAGATCTATTTGATTCATGTATTTTGTTTATTTGATGTCGTATAAAAAAATAGTTCTTATGAAAGTTGTTCAGTTTCTTTTGAAGATTAAGTAGACGTATAGAAAAATATAGGGTTCCATTTAAAAAACACAATTTGACATTAAAATACCCTTGAAAGCTTGTTCTACGTCGACAAACAATAGCGTAGTTTAGTATCCCCCTCGATATAAATAAACTTTTATTTGAAACTTTTTGTTTTTGAGTTATAAGACTGTCTCAAGATAAAAAACTCACCCGGTATATTTAATATACTATATATATTTGTCTAGATTAATTTGCCGCAACGCTGACGTAATGCTGCCGAGAGAGAGCGCCATCGGTATATTTGCGCCAAATTTGAAATATAATCGTAATTTGGACTCAAATTTCGAAATGAAAGACTCCAATTGATTTTAAATTAAGAAACATTAAATATATTGATAATTATTACCCCCCCCCCTTCACCACTCAAAAATTAAATATTCAATTCGCTTTTCTTTGCGCACAGAAAAAGAAATCAATCACATCTTATTTGATTTATATATTATTTGTTTATTTTTTAATAATTTGCCACTTTTTTATAATTTTTTAAAAATCTAAATTTTGTTATTCTTATTTTTTGATTTTTACAAAATTAAACGACTTAAGACACCCATGCCCATATGAGTTTCTCATTGCAATACTGGAGCAGCCTGTCATACAAACAACACCTGATCTCTTTTAAATATTTGGAGCCTTATATCGATTATCGATCCTAAATTTTAAAAAAATGATAATATAATTCTCCTCCTAACACGATACCACTTATTTAAATAAATCTATTTCCACTCAAAAAATATCACAATGCTGTAGATTATAGAAAAAAATACTTCCAGATTCATATCTAGAGCCTCATTTCTGTAGCTGAGTCAGGACGAAAATGAGGCGAAACTTTTAAGAGACTATGTATTTTCGGGAGTTTACAGGTATACATTTGGAGTGTGGTTTTTTAAGAGGAATAAAATTTTTGGACCGAGACGCTGCCCGCCAGAGCTTCAGCCCGGAGGGCCGAGCTTCGAGGGCGTGCCGAAGGCACGCACGAAAAGCTCGTAAATATAATAAATGACCTAATATATATATATTCAAAATTAAAAGATAATCGCTAATGGCCCTGGCAGTCGATGCGCCCTAATAAAAAAAAAAAGATAATGATCCTGTCTTAAATCAAAATAATTTAGTTTACAAAATTGATTGCTTAGATTGTATCGGAATATAAATAGCACTGAGAAAATAGTATTTAAAATCTATAATTTATGAACATAAATATTCGATTAGAACTGAAAACAATGATAGAGGTAGACATTCAACTAGCTTGGGACACAATTTTGACTTTTCCAATCGCAAAATTTTAGATAAAGAAAGGAATTTAGAAAAAAGATTAATTTGAGAAATGATTGAAATTTTAAACAACAAAAATTCAATTAACAACAACTATTTTTCTAGATTTTTCAGTGATAAAGGGAGAATTTCTCCAGGTTTGTTTTCACGGCTATTTTATCAAGTGTCTATATAAATATATAGTGATTCACAATTGCCATGCCTTCAGTGTCGATTTAAAGATCAAACGAGAAAGTAGTCCAATCTTGGACTAATGCTGGTTTTGTGATCCAAAAACTAATTTATTATTAGATAAGATATGTACCTACAATGATTTTTTTAATCAAAGTTTCTTATTGAAAGATTTATCCAACGAGACACATATTTTGAAATTTGTGTCCAATTGAAAATAATTCATCTTTGCTGGGGAAATTGAAAATCATTATTATCATCATCAAGGGGTGATAGTATAGCCAAGCTTTTTTAGTAAATCAATTTTTTTCAATATCCTTCAAAGACATCTCAATAAGAAAATAAAGAAGCGACACCATTGATGTGAATCACCATGTATATACAGTAAAAGCTCCTTATTCGCGCTTTCACTATTCGGGGATTAAAAAAATGCGACCCAATTCCTATATTCGCGGCTAAAAATTTCCTTATTCGCGGATCTAATAAGTACATACATAATAATAAAAGGATTCCAATAGGTATCCAACCCAATATCCTTTGTAAATGCCGTCAAATGGACTAATAAAAAAAGTAAAATAGATCTTATTACAACTTTGTCTAAAGTATGTTGTTAAATGATATCGCCGAGGACTTTGACATAAGCCGCCTTCGCCGCGATCGGTGTTTTTGAGAATGTAAACAAACAGAATGAAAGCAACCTTATTACTCAATGTATAAAGTATATTTTTAAATGTTGCTGTTCCGTTCTATGGTAAAAGCCGCTTTGTGGAAAAAATTGTGGTCTGCTCTGACTGCGGAAAATGACGAAGAATCTGTGCAAGTTCAAACTTTGACTGCAAACATAGCCGAAATCGCTAATGGAATAGGACGAGATGGGTTCGAACAGATAGAAACAAGTGACATTCAGGAATTGCTTGAATCGCAAGGTGAAGATTTGACTGAATCCGACTTGGAGGAAATGTTAAATTCACAGCCCATTGAAGAAGAGGCTTCAACAAGCACTGGAAACGTGACATTTAATTTGAAAAATCTTAGTGAAGGTTTAAGAATGGCAAATGTCTATGGAACGAAGTCTTATTTTTAAGAGGCAAATTGCTAATGCGACTGCTGCGTATCAGTCTGAATTGAAGGAGCTTTTAAAAACTGCCAAGCAAGAGAAAACTACAAAATTTTTCAAACCATTGCCTAAGCCTTAAGATAATTAATCAAAATGTTCAAGAACTTCAATTAAATTGATTTTTTTATATATTTTTTTTTTATTATTTTGTCATCTAGGAACGTATCCCCTATAATCCCATAAAAATTACCATTCCCTATTCACGGTTTCTGTATTCGCGGCATATTTATGGAACATATACCCCGCGAATAAAGAGCTTTTACTGTACTCGTATATACACTGTGGTGCAAAAAAGTGGAACATTTAGAAAAATTTAGTTTTTTCAAACAATTTTCAGAAAAACATATTTTATTTAAAATTTTAATATATTCTGTGATTGTACAAATATTATTAAATATTTTTAGAGTGAAAACAATGTATTACTTTAATTTAAACCCTTTAAAATTAAATTTATTTAAACTAGCATAAATTTTCAGGTTTGAAATCTGATTCCTTTATTGAATTGTATTAAATGATTATCGTCTAATATCGAATTAAATTGAATATTTTAATGTTTATCAGTTCGATTTGAATATCTCATCTTTTAATTTAATTTCATTTGAAATATTGTCCAAGCATAATGCCTCTAAAGACCGAGGAACTAGCTCAAGCTGTAGCTCTAATAAATGATGGAAGATCGTATCGGTATGTCGCTCAACGACTTTAAGCATCCACATTGGAAGTATCCATATTGCTGGAAAACGATATAGAGAAACAAACTCTTATGACAGGAGACCGGGATCTAGTCGAATTAGAACTTCAAATGAGAAAGATGACCGATTCATACCGGCATTGTACAGAGGCTCAAATTCAACAGCGCCTTCTACAAACTCGACAAGTCAACCTAAGTGTTTGGACTATCAGAAGACGTCTCCGGGAATTAGGGTTGATGTCAAGGAGACCAGCGACAGGCCTTCTTTTGACACCGAATCAATCTAAATGTTCCACTTTTTTTGCACCACAGTGTATATACTTGTAAAATATTGTTCGTATATTGCTGACTTGATCGGACATCAAGTTTTCGATACCAAATAAAAGAAAACAAAACTAAAATAATTATATTCTTTATACTATTTCATTTTTTATATTTATAGATTTTTAATTTAATATTAATAAGAAATAAAAAGGGCAGATTTACAACAAAATATTATTAATTTTCCATTTGTTTATTAAGTAACTATTTTATTTGATAATTTTTATCAAATAAAAATTAGAGATACTAATTAGTTTAACCTATACTTGTATCATTACTTATATTTATATATCTACTAGTATCAAAAGAGAAAAAAATTTACCCCATCAATGGAAAAACTATACCTACGTCTCTGTAGATGTAGATTACTTACATATCATCATCCGTAATATCACGGCGTCTAGCAGCGCTAGAAGAAGGTCTAGAAAAAATATAAATAGATATTAATTTGTTTTTTTAAACTTATAGATCAGAGTTTCCCAAACTACTTCGGAACACAAATCATGAGATTTTTTATCGCAACAGCTTGTTTATTTTGTAGCGTAAGTTGATATTATAAATGAATAAAATTAAATATTATAGTTAAAAAAACATTCGTCAAACATCGTTGAATGCCTATTCGGTATTTGCGTATTAACGCCACCGCAGCTACAAATTTGGCGGTTTTTAAGCGCCGCTACTGACGACAGATTCTTTTAGAAAATGAATATTAATTAAAAAATAATTAGTAAATACCCAAAAAAATTCGAATATGTAAAAGTAGTTGCCGGTTCAGTTAAGATATATTCAGTTCGGCTCGGCTTGACGCGTATATCTTCATTTCGGGCTGGCATTTAGGCTATTAGGTTGGCGTTAACCTAATAGCCTAAATGCCAGCCCGAAATGAAGTTATACGAGCCAAGCCGAGCCGAACTGAATATATCTTAACCGAACCTTCCAAAGTTTGTTCGGGAACATTTTTTTTATCTAAATGAACCGAGATGATGAATAGAACCGAACCTTTGAAAAGTTCTAAAATCGAAAATTGCCAACGCCCACTGGCGCTCACTTGAGACAATTTGAGACATCACAGTCCATAAACTCAATTTCAGTTCAAATTTGTAGTTTGAAATTTTATTTGTAGTTGCGGTGGCGATAATACCTAAGTGTACCGGCTATTCTTTGTATTTTTTTTTTAAATTATAGTTACTAATTGAATCAATTAGAATTTCATAATCCCTTGTGCTAAAGGCTGCTTGATGGCTTATCTGCCACTATAAATAAATTCTGAACCCAAGAAACATCCTCACTAATTTTTGAAAAATATCGCAAAAGAGGCGTTTTTAAGCAAGTGTTCGAAAATTATGTTTGAAATTTATAAAAAAATATTCATACAAGAAGGGAAAGTAATACAATTTTTCTAGTGAAATGTGGAAATACTTCCTATCAAAATATACAATTTTATCTCTTGTATTAAAAATGGTAATATTTTTTCGTAGTAATGATAACTTAATTTCATTCCACTTTGTAATATTTTTCAAATTCATTAAGCATGAAGAATATGCCGAAAATTAAACAAATGTCCTAAATTATTTTGCAACTTAAAATAAGCTGACGTGTTCTGATGTGGCCATCCACTTGACTTTATCATACAACCTGGCCCTCACTTATATTTAATATTTAATAAAATTATTTATAATCATGTAGGGGAGGGGGTTAGTTTTTGCATTATTAGACTCCTGGGGGCCCACTGATTATGTATACAAAATTTGGTTGAGTTTGGTACAAGGGCCTATATTTTCATTTTTTGACCCTACACCCCCCCCCATTTTGGGCGGTTAGTTTTTGCATTTTTAGACTTCTGGGGTCCCACTGATTATGTATACAAAATTTGGTTGAGTTTGCTCAAATGGTCTAGATTTTTTATTTTTAACCCCCCCCCCCCCCTTAATTTTGGGTCGATATGCACCAAAATCTAATCAGCTCTTAATCTCAATGGACCAAAACTACGTGTGAAATTTGGTTTCGATATTCACACTAGTTTTTGAGCTAGCTCGTTCACAAAAATTTGTTAACGCACAGACTAACAGACAGAATAACAACCAGACTAACTAACAGACATTTTGACAAAACAATTATTATCTCGAAAAATATAATTTTTCGATGTTCACTTATTAGAGCTTTTTTGTAGAGCGAAATGCCATGGTTTCGCTCAATTTTTTTAATCAAAATAGTTTCAGCCGTTTTTGAGATATTTCGAAAAAAAGAAGGAAAAAAACACTTTTTTCATGCACGATTACAATACTTGACCATATCCTGTATGGCAAAGTAAAAAGACCAAGTGTAGTTTAATATGTTTGAAATTGTTGCAGTCTTTGCAGCATATAAAACCAATATATAGACTTTCGCGGAACACTTTATCACTTTCTACGAATTACCGGCGGAACATAGTTTGGAAAACCCTGTTATATTTGAACAAAAGAATAGTTGTATATTCACCTTGTATCATAACCATATGATGGTCTGTAAAAAATTAATAAATCAATAATTAATATTGGATTTAATTAAATAGATATATTTCACTTAAGATAATATGATTAGGAACTTTAATTTAGTGTTTCCGGAAAAAATTTCCAAGATACCTAGCCATTTATTTCACGAAAAATATATTTAAATTCCAAAAAGATTGACCTATCTTTTTCTGAGATAGAAAATTTTTAATTTAAATAAATTACCTCACACTTCTTGCCTCTCATTCTCACCCAAATTGGTCTAATAAACATCCTCTTTTATAGTCAAAAGATTTGGTATGCCGAGAGTAGCAGTGTTGATGATTCATAAGGTGAAATCAATCAGGTTCTCCTCTTCTTAATGAAAATATATATGCATATATAATATACATTAATTTATTTGTTAGAGACTATAGTTTTGAAGTTTTGACTTTTTCATCAGTCTTTTTAGTCAGAAATATTTACATGGGTTCAATTACCTGATTGAATTTGCTTTGATGTTATAGTAAGCTCAGTGACCAAACGTCTATTAAGTGACCAGCTTACTATAACATCAAAACAAATTTTACTTACATTCAATCGGATATTTGAACCCATGAAAAAAACAAAAACAAATAGAATATTTATGATGAAAAAGACTGATGATGAATGTTAAAGCTTCGAAAAATGTAGTCTCTAACAAATAAATATATATATATATATATGGGGAATCGGATTAGCCGAGAGCTTAAGACACTAGCCTTCTAAGCAGGAGTCCGGGTTCGAGTCCGAGTCCCTGCATTGATATTTGACCGGCTATAATCTGATTCCTAGTCACCAATCCGTCTGGCAAGCGTGGTGACTTAATGCCAACCCCCTTCCATTTGATGGAAGAGGCCTATATTCAGGAGTGGATTGTCGCTATCGACAGGCTAATGATGATGATGTGATATATTTATGGGACGAGACTCGTTTTGATACTGAACCAAGAGTTGAAAAAAGATAAAAGGACTCCAGCCGGGTATGATCCGACATCTTCTGCGTTAAGCCCGCGAAATGCCTTTTCCATTTAAGCGATGGATCTGACCAGATCCCTAATCAAATTTTAAATATATTCAACTCTTTAGCTCAGGCGCGCTTTCTCCTATGCCCTTTCTCCTGAGCTAGAGTTGAATATATATAAAATTTCGGATTATAGAGATCTGGTCAGGGGATCCATTGCTTAAATGGAAAAGCCATTTGCGGGCTTAACGCAGAAGATGTCTGATCATACCCGGCTGGGTCCTGTATCTTTTTTCAACTCTTGGTTCAGTATCAAAACGAGTTTGGTCCCAATTGCACCAAAATAGGGCATTGACAGGATAAAAAGTTTTAACTTTCGCGTTCATCTAACATTAACATATAAACATACTAAATAAAATTTATTATTGAATATCTGAAGAAAATTCATCTGTTTCGATTCCCCAAAGAATCAGACAGATGGGCATTCTAGTAAATATATATATATATATATATTATTTTAGGTTAAAAATAAAATAAAATGAGAGAGCCTTCTGTTTTTTAAATAAAATAATTTTTAATTATTTCTGGAGACTATGAGGTTTCGAAGGCATTGCCTTCCATCATCAAGTCTATCACAAATATTTCAAATTAGTTACAAATTAAGATTTATACGTGAAAATTTTGAAAAATAGCCCAATTGAATAAATTTAAATGAAAAACTAGAAATTATCAATGACCCTTTTTTAAAAACATTCCATTCATTCAGGTAAGACTCTTTAGAAAATGCCTAAACAAAAGAGTAACCCAGATATTGATCCAGTTATATTCAAATCTCCCAAGAGGAAACATGAAGAAAAAGACATTATATATATTTTTCAAAATTTTCAATGTATAAATCTTAATTTGTAACTAATTTGAAATATTTGTGATAGACTGATGATGAAGGCAATGCCTTCAAAACTATAGTCTCTAGAAATAATTAAAAATTATTTTATTTAAAAAACAGAAGACTCTCTCATTTTATTTTATTTTTAACCTAAAATAAAAACAATTCTGTTACACCATCGACAGTGGAAATCTTTATTCAAACTAATAATATATTATTTTATTTATATTATTTTTTTTTTTGTTTTGTATTAATATTCTTACACTTTTTATGCTTATTACAGCTCCTTTTAGAACTGAAGATTATCATTATCTAATTAAAGCCGAAACTGTTTTTTACAATTGGGACTTTTTATTCGACAGAGGCTTCTTTTACTGGCTGAATTCCTCACTTTTCTAATTTATAAATTTTTGGACAGCCATCTTTCCTTCATCATTGAAATATATTATTCCTGAGACAAATGAGTATCTTATCTTATATATATATATTTTTAACAATTTCTCCATGATCATATTACCTTAAATTTTAGATAGGTGATGAGATTCATACCTTATTAGCTCTTCGGAGTAGCTGAAAAACAAATATTTTTAATATTATTTAGAATATCAAAAATAAATATATTATATTAATAATGAGAATTATTTTTTCTAATAGTATGTCTGAAAGAATATCTCAACGTATTATTGCATACTTCAAGGCATACTAAAATACTGTAGACATGATTTAAGAAAATGAAAATTGTTCTGGGAATTATGTTTAAATTATTTTTTTTACTCTTTTTCTGCTATAATAAAATGCCCTATATAAAATGATACTTACTCATTTTAGTGAAGAAAGTTAATTATGACACCCTTGCTTCTGCTTAATATAAATATTATTGTTAAATACATTTCTTTAAAAAATTAATTATGAAAACGTTTGACATATAGATATGGAGAATCTCCAAAAATAAATTCGTTTTATTTTTATATCTTAATGTGGGCTCTACCAAGTATTTTATCCAATAATTTTAAAAAATGTTTCACCAAGTACCAACACCAAATTCCTTAAAAACTCTTTTAATAAGAGTAGATAGATAGATATATATATCAAACTTTTCATAAGTATTTCTCCCTTTATCAATGGAAAATTGACAAAATATAGTTGCTTTATTATTCTTTTATATAGAAAGTGCATTTTGTCAATTTTATTGATAAAGGGAGAATTATTTTTCGAAAATTTTGAAATATATATTAAACGATTTCATAATTGAGTTTTTAAAGAATAAACATATTTATCAAATTTAATACAAAATAATTTATTTATATACAGAAAAATTTTAATAGCTACTTACACTTTTTATCAAGAAATGTGAAATCAATTGGAACTAATATTTTATTGAATATCCATAAAATAAACTGCAACGGATCGTTGCTAAACTTTATCCAAATTCATTTGAAATATTAATATGTTCTAAGTAAAGTACTTTAAAATATAATTTTACTAAAAACTTTATTTAACCTTTTTTGTGGTCCCCAAGGTACTTAATTAGGATATTAAATTTCATCCAAAATTGGTTAAGTCATTTTCAAGATATTTAGAAAAAACTAAAGTACTGAAATAATTACTAATGTTTGTGGACCGATATGTACCAAAAACTAATCAGCGCTTCATTTTGTTAAAAGAATGCTAGGTTTTCAATTCATTTCAATCGGTGCAACGGTGTGGAAAAATCGTGGGCCAAAAAACGATAACATCCATACATCCATCCATACGCACGCACTAAATGAAAAAATCGCACTTTTTGGGCTCTCGACGAGACCCCTTGTAATTTTTGGCAAAACCATCACGTGCTAAAAATTCAACCTAATTAGATACTACAATTTGTGACTTTAATTGAGTCCATGGGTTCCGTAGTTTTTACCTGAGGACCCTTTGAAGCCACGCTTGCCCCGAGAACGATTACAATACTTTACCCATGCTTTGCATTGGATAAAGTAAAAACAGACTTAAGATGAAAATAAAGCCTTCGAAAATAGTCTCTAGCAAAATTACTTTATCTTTTTTAGAAATTTCTATTTGTTATTGTGCTGTGCATGAGTATTCGGTGAAAGATGAATGAACGTATTTGTTTATTTATTTTAATGAGTTTGAATGCAAGAAGGGGCTCACCAAGAAGATGCAGCTCCAAAGGAAATACCCTTGCATTACCGTAGAGAAGGAGAAATCGATCAACAGAAAGGGTGGAGGTGAAAGTGTCTGTGCACCGGTGTTTTAAAGGTTGGAAGATTATTTGACAGATTTTTTTCTTTTCCGAGGGTAGGGGAGAACCTTCAAAAAGAAACCCCTCAGCACTTGCCTCAGGGTAGTGTCAGGTTCCTATCATTTCCAGGGACTGTCTTTTTTTCCTTCCCTTTTATGCAATCGATGCGAGGTGCACCAGTAAACAAGCCCTATGGATCTCGAAAGACCCATGCAGAAGTGAAGGGAAGTTGACTAGTACAGGGTGGACAGGTCTGCACCTGTCAACTCCTTCCCCTTTCCCCATCCCTGGGACCAAATTGCCGGTGACAGGATACCTTTATCCGGTACTCAGAGTGGCGTTTAGAGTTTGTCTCTCATGGTATGTCTTCTCCTGGAGAATGGATTTAGGGAGGCAGCGACATTATGCCATCCCTCTCCATTCTCTAGCATAAGCACAACCACGGTCTCGCTATTAAAATCGGCTCCCAAATCTTGAAAATGCCCATTCCTTCGTTCTGCTCATCTCGGACAGTAAAATAGAGTGTTCTGCGGTGTCCTCTTCACCGCAGAACCAGCAGACACCATCTTCCTTTCTCCCAATACGAGACAAGAAGGAGGAGAAGCACCCGTGCCCGCTTAGGAGTTGTGTAATATAAAAATTCACCTCGCCGAGCCTCCTGTCGAGCCACGCTCCTAAGTTTGGGATCAGGATTCTCGTCCAGGCTGCTTTTTCTGCCCCCGGCTGCTCCCAGCTCCGGATCCAACTCTTTCGGGCAGCTTCCTCGGATTCATGTTTTTTCATCCCCCCTTCCCGGCTACGTTGTTCTGCCATGAGGTGGTTTGGCATCACCCCGGAAATCACCTGCAGAGCCTCTGTAGAGACTGTACGATAGGCGATGCATACCCTGAGTAGGATTTTTCTTTGGTGTACTTTTAGCATAGCTCGGTACGATTTGTATTATAGGCTTTTACACCATACAGGAGCAGCATACAGCACATTTGACAGATTTTTGTGGCCATAATTATGAAAGTGGTCTAAGACAGTGAATGTGAGTTTAGAGATATTTAAAGTTTTATAAAATAAACAAGATGTGAATTCTGTATAATGAGACAACTTAAAATCCAATTAAAGGTTCAATTTTATAGGATTTTTCAAAATGGACATCTTATTACTGTACTTTAAATGAATGAATCACAAAATATAATTATGGGCACATTTGAAAGACAGATACCGAATGAACGAATCTTTTTTACTTAGGGAAAGTGGTGTGGGTTTTATGTGAAACATGATATTAATTAATAAAGTAAAGGAGTGTAGTTTCACAATGAATGAAATAAACAAAGAGGTTTATATAGACTCAGTATAAAACTGTTTTGAATCTGTAAACTCCTGAAGATGGCCTAATAACCCCAAATATATTGAGTCTGTATAAACCTCTTTAAGTTTTATTTCTTCATTGTGAAACTACACTCCCTTTACTCTATTAATTGAACGAATCTTAATGGAGCTAAGTTCTTATGCACAAAAACAAATAAAATGTTTATAAAAATCAAAGATTGAAGATGAAGGCCAAGTCTTCGAAACTATATTCTCTCCCAAATAAATTATATATATGATTTTTTGCACCAAGCAGAGGACAACATCTCTTGATCTCCCTTTATTATTAATTTTATTGTTGTTGTTTATATTTACCTTTTTACTTGGTGTCTTCTTTCTCTAGTTAGGAAATAAATAGAAATCGCTGCAGTAGCCACCGCAATTACTGTCAGAGCATTAAATCCTAATAAAGAAAATACACCAGGCATTGTATTTTGTGTTGTTTTGTTTTGATTTTTCACTTGAATAAAAGAGAAAAATTGAAATATTAAATTAAAGAAAAGCAGTTATATGTATAATTATAACAATAAAAAAACTTACCGTTAAAAAACAATTACAATCAGAATACAAATTGAAAGCTTGAAGAAATAGAACAGAAAATTGTAAATTATTAAAAATGTATATATTGATAAAATGGAGTATAATAGAGTTGAGTGGGAATTACAAAATAGGTATTTGGCATTTGGCGCATTTGAATTGTGACCAACTTTGTCAATACTGAAACGTAAAATCCCTAAACAATCTTGAAAAAAGGGATAATTTTATTGTATCCAAAGAGCATTCTCTTTGATTCTTATCTTATCTTATTATATTAAACGAGCAAATCTTATAGTATATTTATTACAATGCCCATCTGTCTGATTCTTTGGGGAATCGAAATGCAAAAACTGGGTGAGGGGGCGGGGGCGAGGGTGGAGGTGATGGTGGGGGAGAAGGGAGCGGTGCGGTGGTGGGGGGTTTCGGGGGTGCAGGAGGGGGTGAAGTAGTGGGGTCCGAGGGGGCGAGGTTCGGGGATTAATATATAGCTTTTAAGCAAAAAGTTACCGAGCATCGCTCGGTGGCCAGGTACTTATTAAATGATAAGCCGACCAAGTGCGAGTCGGGCTCACATATAACACAGTACCTATTATCAGGACCGCCCAGAGAAATTTCGGGCCCCTAAGCAAACGTGAGTATGGGCTCCTTCACCTTTCCCAGTGTATAAAGTTCCATATGTTGGAATAAATGATAAATGTTTGTATATATATTTATATTGGATAACTTTAAAATAAAATAACTAAAGTTATAATAGTGCCTTGTGAATCCACTAACTCGCCGTTGTCTGAATCCGCAGTTTCCCCTGAGGAAGAAGTACCGTAGTGCTCTAGAAATACCTGGATTGAGGATCCTAACAGTTATTATTACAAAATTTAGTATAATGTATTGGTTTTGTATTAAATTAATTAAATTAATTTAAGTTACCTACTAAAGTACAGACACAAAGAGTTTGCAAGTCCTGGACCTCCACTCCCCTACCAAAACCCACCCAGCACCCCACCCACAACACCACCCCAATGTGTTTAAAAAAATTTTTATTTAATTAAACAGATCGTCAAATTAGTACATCTAGACCCCCACATCGATGACTCCCCATGCCCTGGACCCCACCTTCAAACCCCCGCCCCTGGACCCCAACCCTCTGGGGGACAAACAGGTATATATACAAGCACAAATGACCTTTAGTAGCCTCCTGGATATAGGTACAGACACAGAAAGAAATACCCTTTAGTACCTGCCAACCCCCACCCCTGGACCGCACCTCCCCAGGGGTGAATAGCAAAATAAGGCCCCAAAAGAAATGCAGTGAGTCTGATTTCTCTTATAGGTTGAGTCGATTTAGCTGCTCTCGAGTGTAGTTACGTCACTGGCTAACCACTGGGTAGCAATAGACTATCAGGAGGGAATAGCAAAATAAGGTCCCAAAAAAGACATGCAGTGAGTCTGATTTCTTTTTGCAATTTAAAACAACTGATCACAATTTTACCAGATACACTTTTTAGCGTTATTTATATTCATAATTAATAATGCAACGAATGTCCAAAGCTGTCAATGATTATTTTAGGTTCTAACTTTTTGTATGATTTGAAATAAAAATATTTTTTTATCATGGGCTGTGAGGTATTTCTGTGTAGATCTTTTTAAGAATAATTTGAAAAGAAATACGTTCATTCTTTCTTTTCCATCTGCAAATAATAATGAATTTGATATCTCAAATATTTTGTAAGATAAAATTACGGAACCCTTTGTAAACGATTCTGACTCGCACTTAATAGCTTTTTTAATTAGATAGATGTTGAGTGAAAATATTAAAAAAAGTTTCGAAATACTTTTCTTTTAAGGTAGTTGTTTCACCTTATGGGTTTTCTTAGGATTCTTTTGAAATTTAGACAGATTATTATTTAAATACTTCTGCATCGATTGGTGGCAAAACGAAATTTATGAACAATATAGTTCCGGAGATATTAAATTCCAAAGATCGAGTTTTTCAGACTTATACATTGCACTATACGGGATATCGGAAAGTTTACATACATATTTAATTCTAATTAATTAAGAAACTCTTCTTACCATTGTTATAAAAAACTAAACCAACATTAAACAATAGGTAATTGGTACATTTTTTAAGAAAATTTTAATTCATAGTTACAACACAGCTTCTGAGATAATAATGAATAAATGATGATAAATTTACACTAAAAACAAGCTGGCAACAACACATGTATTTAACCTAAAAAGTGTGTTAACTTTAGTACTTTTTTGACGTTTTTTTCGCTTCAGCCATTGTCGCAACATCTTTCAATCGTTTATTAAGAACTTTTTGTTTAATAAATCGACCTTTATAATGTATTTTATCTGTCATTACTATGATAAAACATATTCAAGCTCGGACAATGTTACCAGATTTGTCAAACGAGCCCGGGATTAGATATATAGTAGTGGTACATAAACAGCAAAAAGTTTTGAGCTTATGAATTATGAATCCTTATTGTCTGTTCTATATACTCTAGCATTAACTTTTTGCTAGTATTCTGCCGTTTCAACTACCTTAAAAGATTCGACAATAGTACACATTTTTCGAAATTCCCTCTTAAACATATTCAGTAATTCACTATTTCTATTTTAATTTGTTTTATATTTTAATAAGAACAAATCAATAAAACTTGTTTTTAAGTATAGGAAAAATTAATATATAAATTTTGAAAGTTATTTTTAGTTTTAATAAGGGTATAATTTTTTTATTCCTTAAAAAAGACATCGAAAGTGTTGTCATCTATCGGCCAAAATAAATATTAAAGCAAGGTTCGCCAATACCTACTTGTTATCTGCCAATTTTACTTCCTTTCTGCTAATGAAATTCATTGATAACAGAAATTATTAAGATGACCAATCTCTTCTGTAAGTACCAATATGTTCTTTTCTTTTTAATTTTTTAAATAATTCTATAGGTTTTATTTATTATTGTCTAAAATTTCAAATAATCACGACAAATATCCAATCTACAGTAATGATAAAATCTTTAGATTGGATATTTGTTGGGTTTAATTGGAAACAAACCATCAATACGTTGTTCATGTTCATTGAAAGGTAAGCCGGCTTTTAGCCTGGGACGCTCTCCAACTCTTCAAATAGATGACCATATTCCTAATACATGTTTATCTATATTCTTAAGCTTGGTCAGTGTGGCTGGCAAATCAGTCACCATTATCACGTGCTCCTCAATGCGGATTATTAATTTTTTTGTCACTTTATTAATTAGTAGTTATTTATATAGCAAGAGCCGACAGTCGATATTCCAGCAGGTGGAAACTTGCTGATACAAGGTTTTATTTTTATAAGAATATAAGCACTAATTTTGAAAGTGGAACAAGTTCAATTTTGAAAACAATTGCCTGTTTTAGTTGGCCATACATGTCTTATTTTTACTTTCACATTTATATTCTATACAATATAATGGGGAAGTATTGCGATGGCCAGTCTGGGCCCTGACTCTTTGAGAGCTTGTATATCTTAGAGATTAAAAAAGTTAATTTTATTTTGTAAGTTCTAGGTGGAAGGAATCGATGCCCTCAGTGGCGGCGCAAAACCAAAATTTTATGTGGGCTAGGTAAATTTTGCGAGGCCCCTCCTTTCCATGGTGGCGCAATTTTACATAGAGAAAATTTTTTACATATAATTAGGGAAATCGGTGTAAGTTTTAGGACATAAAACCGGCAAAACAAAATCTTTTCAATAATTTTAAATAATAAATATCTAAATCTGATATTAATTTCGATTTTTTTTTTTTACAAGTAACATATTGGGCACCTCGAATTTAATTACATGCTCTATTCAATAGAAATTGTAGAAAAAATTTTGTTATTCCATTACAAAATGTTTACCTCGAGGTGCTATAGTAATAATATATTTATATATATATATATATATTGGAAATCACAGGGCCAGCTTACTTCAAGCTATTAGATGTTTGGCAGTATATATTTTCAACATATTCATACCATCAATATTTTTTTTTCTCTTTTAACCTCCATTATTATTTTATTACTTGAATACTAACTAAATCTATATTCTTCACTTCAGATATTTATTTTAAGAAGGTATATTATTTTTTTCTGTTATTATTTCATTAAAATAATTATATCTATCGCCATATTTTGCAGATTATAAAAGCACCACGATTTAAATAAATACCACAAATGCAAGGTCGATTATGTGGATTTAAAGAGTTTGTGATTTGGAATATTAATAATTCGGAAAAGAAATGGAAAACGCCAAAAATTTGCTCCAAGCTATCTATCTATTTTACTAGGATTAGGAATCCAGGTGATTTAAAAAATCCAGATAATTTTCTTTTACATATCTGCGAATAATTTAAGGTAGTTGTTTCGCGACAATACTAGCAAAAAGTTAATTCTAGAACAGGCAATAAGGTTTCATAATTCATAAGCCCAAATGAAGCGCGTTAAAGGGGATGAAAATTTAATAATTATGGGGGATTGGAATGCAAGAGTAGGAAAAGGCAAAGAAGGAAAAGTGGTGGGCGAACACGGTCTAGGAAATAGGAATGAAAGGGGCGAAAGATTAATTGAATTTTGCAGTAAGCACAGTCTAGTAGTAACAAACACACTCTTCCAACACCATCCAAGAAGGATCTACACGTGGAAAATGCCAAAAGACAGGGGGAGATTTTTTTTTTTTAATGCAATCGAATGCAAGAAGGGTGCACCAGTAAAGATGTAGCCCCTATGGATCTCGAAAGACCCTTGCATTACCGAAGAGAAGGGAAAGTTGTTTAAGTGAGAGGGTGTAGACGTAGGTGTCTATGCACCCTGGTTTTGAAGGTTTGAAGATCATAGGTGCTGGGAAAGATAGAGGCTGGGAGAGAGTTCCAGTTCCTTGAAGTCATGGGGATATATGAATTCGCGAATGAAGTGGTCCGGCACTTTTCTAATTTGACCGCGAAAGAGTGTTGGAGTCGGCAAAACGTGTGCTGCGTGCAAAGCATGCTTTGGGGGGAATTATTGATTTTATCTCATCAGAGCACCTGCCGTGATAGTATCTATAGAAAAGGGAAAGGGCGGAGACATCTCTTCGATGAGCCAGCGAGTCGAGGGAGTCGGTGAGGGTAGAATCGTCAATTAGCCTGACGGCTCGTTTCTGAATTGCATCAAGGGTAGCAAGAGAATATTTTGAGGCTCCTCTCCACAGATGAGAGCCGTATTCGAGATAGGGGCGGATTTGGGCCTTGTAGATGGTGAGAAGTTGTGGGGGTTTGTAAAATCGCTTGGACCTGAATAAGAAGCCAATCTTCCTTGCTGCAGATTTCGCCACAGAGGAGATGTGTTCATTCCAAGACAGGTCAGATGCGACAGAGACGCCCAACATGGATAGGCTGTCACACATTTTCAGGGTATTCGAATCGAAGTGAATATCAGGGAAATCTCTATTTTCGCGCCTAGAAATTAGACAACATTGAGTCTTGTTTGAATTGAAGTTAACTAAATTTTGAGAGCCCCATTTATTCAGTTTGTCTAGGTCGAGAGTAATTGAGGAGGCAATATTGATTCGATTATTCGGGAGAGAGGGTTTGCCGTGTAGAGTGCTATCGTCGGCGTAACAATGAGTGGGGTTTGCCGTTTGATCAATAAGGTCGTTTATATAAATAAGGAAGAGTGTGGAGGAGATTACAGAGCCTTGGGGAACACCAGAGTTTGTGGAGAACGATTCAGAAGATGTTCCATCCACCACAACTTTTATACTTCGGTTTGTCAGAAAGCTTTCAATCCATTTGCGAAGTGTTGGTGTGAATCCAAAGGCTGGTAGTTTGGCAAGAAGATTTTTGTGCCAAACCTGGTCAAAAGCTTTGGAGATATCAAGGGCTACAGCGAGGGTTTCTTTTCCGGCCTCTAGAGTATTGTTCAAGGTGTGGGTGACATAGGTTAAGATGTCGCCTGTGGAACGATTTTTGTCTGAATCCATATTGCCTATCGTGAATTAATTTATTGTTTTCTAAGTGATGAAGGACGTGGTGGTTTTATGACTAATTCCATTAATTTGGAAAGAACAGAGGTGATCGAGATAGGCCTGCAGTTAGAGATTTGTGATGTGTCTCCCTTTTAAGAGCAGGTGTTACTCTGGCTATTTTCCAGCTTTTTTGGGGAATATGCCCGACTCGTAAGAGAGTTGGAATAAGCTTGGATAAGATGGGGGCAAGTTCAGGGGCGCATTTTTAATGAGAATTGGTGGGATGTTATCGGGGCCTCGCGGCGGATTTGGAATTTAATTTATTAATGAAGCTTATGCGATTATTTGGGGGCCTGAAAATTATTTTGCCCATGAGGTTGGTTTTGGGGGGTGTGCGGCGGGCGGGTTAAGCCCTTTGTCATCTAAAGTGGAGTTAGTTGCGAAATAGGATGCTAGTGATTCGGCTTTTTCAGCGGGGGTCATCGGCTACTGAGCCATTTAGGGTGAAAGAGGGGCGGGAGTGAGGGGGACGCGAAATTTCTATTTATTGCCTTGTGTAAAGAGAGAAAAAGGCCCGTTTTTCCATTGGGGCAAGATGCGAGACGGTCAGCTATCCTCTGGTCGAATGATTTCTTTGCCCTCAGAGATGATTTTTTTGCATGAGTTTCGCGACTTGGTAAATGCAACTCGGTCACATTCTAGCTGTGAAAGTTGCCCATTTCTGAAAAGATTTGTTTTTTTCACGGGACGGACCCCGCGCATCGTCTACCAAACCAGCGCTTAGAATCCTTGTTCCCTTTAATCAATCTTGAGGGGATATAGGTTTCTAAGCCTATTTGAGATGCCTCGTTCAGGAGCGTCTGCAGAATTCTAGCAAGCGTTTTTATCTGATGCAGAGTTCATTCCACGGTAAGCGGCAAAATGGTGCGCTGTCATTCCAATCAATGTTATCGTTATCGACTAGCCATATTTTCTGGGGTTGGAGTGGGGTGACGGGGTTTGGTAAATTGGCGGGGTTTTAATTTTATCAGATTGTGGTCAGATTTACCTAAAGGGGCCGAAATTTTTGCTTCATAGGACGAAGGGTGTGAAGTGATGAAAAGATCAGAAGATTGGATTTTTCATTGGCTTTGTCTGGGATTCTTGTGGGGCGTTAATACCATTGGTGTGAGGCCACACGCCATCAGAGAAGATTTCAGCGTCGGAGCCTGCGGGGGAATTATGGCTAGAAAATTTTAGCCAATTTCTTGTTGTTGGATGATAAGTCACCTAGGAAAGATATTTCAGAAGATGGAAATTCTTTCAGGATATTGCAATGGCACTCAAAAAGGAGGAATTAGTCAAAAAATTGTTTGTATCTGGGGTTTTTAGGGGGGCAAATATATTATGCAGAAGAATTTGAGTTGAATGGCCTAACGTGATTTTGATCCATATGGCATCGAATTCATTGATTTCTAGATTAGTTAAACGCCTACTAGGGATGTCCACTTTCCTAATATAACGGCAGACCTCCTCCTTGCGCACGAAATTTTGAATGAAGTGTATAGTTTTCGAATTGGTAGTCACGACAGTTAGATTTTATTTACGTCAATTATAAGTTTCGGATAGGCCTAAAAGAGCAGGTTTTTCATGTTCGAGATGTTTCGAAATACGTCGTGTGGAATTCGAATTGCGAGGTAGACCGCGAATGTTGCGAGAAATTGATTTTAATTGATGTCATTAGTAAGGGAGAGTTTGAGGTGGAAATGAAAAGGGTGACAAGAAAAGTAAAGATAAGAGAGCCGGTGTAAACCAATTAAAACTCCGAACTTGGATATATTTTTGAATATATTCAATATCCAGTGAGCTCTTAGAAATTGGACAGTGGTCTTCACCGGGCGATTTGAAAAGGTTTAAATCTACCACTTGGATTGATTAGTTAGTAGAGGAAAATTATGAGCTATTTAATAAATTGCTAGATTAAGTCTTAAATTAATTAAAACTAGTGATGTAGTAGTAGGGAGAAGAATTATTTGTTATTAATTTAGATACTAGATTTTATAGCAGATATATTTTAAATTATAAGATTATGTATAGAGATTTATTATATAATTATTATGGAAGCAATTAATATTTAAGGACCGTGCAATAATAAGAAAATGATATTAATAAAAAGAAGTTTATTTAAAAATATATATATACGTATATATTTAAAATGGGAGTACGAGTGAAAAAAGTTAATGTAATATATAAGATTTAAAATAAGATATTGGTTGAGTTTATTATAGAATTATTATTGAACAATTAATGTTTAGAAACCGTGTAATAGTAGATTATATAATATTAATAAAATGAAGTTTATTTAAAAATATATATATTATGTATTTTAGAAGATGAAAAAATGAGAATACAATTAGAATTTAATTTAAAAGTAAGATGAATTGGAATTGAATCAATTTAATATTGAATGTTCTGAAATAAAATATTTAAATCGGAATGTATGTGTAAAATAATATAATATTTGTATATGGGATGGAATTTTGGGTAAACGGTTGTTGTCAAAAGGGCTTGCAAAAGGTGAATGTAACCTGTCAGGACATGTGTCTTGGGAACAATTGTCCTGGCTTTACGAAGAAAGGAGATATTTTTACAGAGCTAATATTAGAATAAGATATTTTTTGATATAAATTGATTTAAGGGAGAAAAAGTATGATATTATTTTATTTTTGAATTAAGAATGTCATGCAAATTTAAGATAGAAAGAAGGTAGGTAAGTGGTAGTAATTCACGATTTCTCTGTTCGCAATATTTAAAATTTACTAAGTTACTAGTGTTTATAATGGATATATTGTAAATTATTAGTTAAGATAATATTTAAAATTTAAGATAAGATATTATTTGAATTTATTATAGGATTATTATAGAACAATTAATGTTTAGAAATCGTGCAATAATAAATAAATTATATTAATGAGATGAAGTTTATTTAAGAGTATATATACTATATATTTTAGAAATGAAAAATGAGAATGCGAACTAGTTTTAAAATTAAAATTAAGAAGAATTGAAATTGAATTAATTTAATATGGAAAGGTTCTGAGATAAAATTTTAAATAGGAATGGAACAGTAAGTGAAATATAGATTGTCAAAAGAATGAATTATGGTCGGCTTTTGGTTGATGGGAGGCTGGGAAAAAGGTTGAGCGGTCGAATTATGACCTGCTATAAGCAAGAAAGGAATATTTCTAGAGAGCTAATTTTGGAAAAAGATATTTTTGATTTAGAATTGATTGAAGTGAGAAAAATTATGATATTTTTTATTATTGGATTAAGAAAAAAATTTTATGATTATTTTCGTGCAAATTAAATATAAAAGAAGGTAGGTAAGTAGTGAAAATTCACAGTTCGCAGAGGAGACAAGGAGATCACATGTGTTCACATGTGTACGGCACGGCATCCGGGGCGAGAGTGAGATTTCAAATAGATTACATATTAGTCAGACAAAGATTCAGAAATCAATTAAAGGACTGCAAAAGTTATCCTGGGGCTGATATATCTAGTGATCACAATCTAATTGCGATGAAATGCCAACTAAAATTTAAAAAACTAATAAAAAAGGGGCGGTCGGGAAAAAACTGGGATATTTCTAAATTAAAAAATAAGGAAACCCAAAAACTCTTCGAAAACGTAATGAATAAGAAATTGGAAGAAAAAACACCCACAAATAATAAAGAAGATGAAATCGAACAAGAATGGAATGACATGAAATCAAGCCTGACCGAAACAGCCAACGAAGTCCTTCAATCAAAGAAAAACGAAATTAAAAAGACATGGGCAACAGACGAAATACTGCAACTGATTGACGAACGAAGAAAATTTAAGAACAGAAAAGACGAAGAAGGGAAAGAAATATATAAAAAATTAAGATGGAAAGTTATAAGAGAATGTAGAAAAGCAAAAGAAAAAATGATTCAAGAAAAATGTAAAGAAGTCAACGAAAATCTAGTATTGGGAAAAGTTGATGTAGCCTATAGGGCAATAAAAAGAAATTTTCAAGAAGACAATCCAAAAAGCAAGAACATAAGAGATAAAGGAGGCCACATTATTCTAAACGAAAACGAACAGGCAAATAGATGGAAGGAACACCTAGAAGAACTCTATGGAGAAGAAAAAACAATGAACCCAATAGAAGAAGAAGAATCTGTGGACGAAAACGAATTAGGAGACCCCATACTCAGGTCAGAATTCGAGACAGCTTTGAAGGAACTAAAAAATAATAGAGCACCCGGAATAGACAATATACAAGCTGAAATCCTAAAGAACTCTGGGGAAAAGGCACTTGACAAACTCTTTGAACTAATTAGCAAAATCTATAAATTGGGAATCATCCCAAAAAGATTTCCAAAAAACAAAATAGTCACACTTCCCAAAAAGACAGGCGCGGATAAATGTGAAAAATTTCAGGACCATTAGCCTAACCTCACATGCCTCCAAAATCCTAACCAAAATAATCCAAAGAAGAATAGAACAAAGAGTTGAAGAAAATCTGGGGGAAGACCAGTTCGGCTTTAGAAGAAACAGAGGCATCCGAGAAGCAATTCTCTCTCTTAGTCTAATAATAGAAAGGTCTTTTATCAGGGAAGAATCTGTCTACATCGGATTCATAGACCTAGAAAAAGCATTCGATAACGTCAATTGGGAAATTATGTTTAAAATATTAAAACAGGCGGGAATAAAATTCAGAGAGAGAAGACTAATCTACAATCTATATCAGAACCAGACGGCAATTATAAATATTGGTGATGAACAAAGAGAAGCCAAAATAAAAAAAGGTGTAAGACAAGGATGTGTGCTGTCACCCATGATTTTCAACTTATACATAGAAGAAGCGATTAAAGAATTCAAAGACAAAATTGATACAGGTATAGAAATCCAAGGTCAAAAGATCGCTATGTTAAGATTTGCCGATGACATTGCCCTTCTAGGAAGCAATAAAAAAGAATTAGAGGACGCCTTGAATGGAATTAACCAAATCCTAATAGAAGAAATCAAAATGAAAATAAACAAGAATAAAACCAAGGTCCTAGTATGTACAAAAAAAGAACAAACGAGACAGAAATGCATCAAAATTAACCTAGAAGGAGTTAAGGAATTCCGCTACCTAGGAAGTAAAATAACATGGGATGGGAGGAGCAAAAACGAAATTAAATCAAGAATTGCCCAAGCAAAAATGGGGTTTAATTCAAAACAAAAACTACTATGCTCCTCCTCAATCAGCTTAGCAAACAGGAAGTTGCTATTGAAGACATATGTATGGAGCATAGCCATGTACGGGTGTGAAACCTGGACAATTGGAAAAGCGGAGAGAAAGAGATTGGAGGCTTTCGAAATGTGGTGCTACAGAAGAATGATGAATATCAAATGGATGGATAAAATTACAAATGAAGAAGTTCTTGGAAGAATCGGAGAAAGAAGAACCTTGTGGAAGAGTCTGAAGAAGAGAAGAGGTCAGATGATGGGGCACACACTGAGACATGGGGGACTGCTTAGGGATATCTTGGAGGGGGAGGTGGGAAAGAAAAGGGGAAGGGGAAGACCCAGATTAGAATATTTCAAACAAATAATTGGGGATATGGGATGCCAGACATTTAGAGAGGTCAAACAGCTGGCGGGGGACAGAGTCGAGTGGAGACGGATTGTTGCATCAAACCAGTCTTAGGACTGTATACTCAATGATGATGATGATGAAGCCCAAAACTTTTTGCTGTTTATGTACCGATTCTAGTCAATCCCGTGCTCGTTTGACAAATCTGGCACCATTGTAAGAGATTGAATATTTTTATATTAAAATAACAAATAAAATACATTTTAAAAATAAATTTATAATTTTTCTCATTAATATATCAAAGAATAATTGATATATCAACGAGAATTATTTTGACCTCGCTTATTTGAAAAAGATATTTATCGCGAGACTACTGCGAATGACGCTATTGGAGTCTGCGGAGTCTTAATTCTAGACCAAGAGAGAAAAAGATGTGATCCATTTAGCTAAAATCCAACGTCATTTCGCGCATAAATATCTTTTTCAAATAAGCGAGGTCAAAATAATTCTCGTTGATATATCAATTATTCTTTGATATATTAATGAGAAAAATTATAAATTTATTTAACATCATTATTTCAAGTTAGAAATATATAAGTTCAGATATTATTTTCACTCAATATTTGACAACAATTCCCTACATTTGATTCGCGATTGAATCAAATTTAGAAAACATTCAATTACATTTTAAAAGTTAAAAAATTTCTATAAAATTCGTTTTGTTATTTTTTAACAAATGTAATCAACGCCTACGTTACACCTTATGAAAATTATAATTTTTAAAAAATCTGGCGCATTCGCGCTTTATACATCTTTCGCTGGTTAAATAAATGCGCTGTTGCCAAATTGTTTTTAGTGTAAATTTTTTTTTTTTACATTTTCCATTATTTTTTCATTATTATCTTGGAAACTGTGTTATAACTATGAATCAAAATTTTCTTAAAATATGTATTGGTTATTGTTTAATGTTGGTTTAGTTTTTTATAAAAATGGTAAGAAGGGTTTCTTAATTATAATTAAAAATGTATGTAAATTTTCGGATATCCCGTATAGTGCAATGTATAAGAGTCTGGAAAAACTCTATTTTTGAAATTTAAAATCTCCGGAACTATATTGTTCATTAATTTCGTTTTGCCACCAATCGATTCAGAGGTATTTAAATAATAATCTGTCTAAATTTCAAAAAAATCCTAAGAAAACCCATTTGGCGGAACAACTACCTTAATAAAAAAGCGTGGGGAACTTTGTCAAAATTAATTTAAAGTACATGTTTCTGCGCCCAACACTTTTTGATTAAGTATTACATTATTTTGTACTTTTTAGAAGCATGTTTTTTGGTTTTTTTTTAATATAATTTTAACACTCAATTATATGCTATTTTGGATAAACTTGAAATATTGCTGGTATATAGGCAAGACCAAATTTTTATTTTAAAATTCGGTTAATTCTTTAAAATTTCTCATTATAGGCTGCTGTTCATTCCAATATTCCAAATAACTACAAAAAAATGTCCAAACTATAGTGTTGATAATATCTATAGATTGAACATTTATTGTGGTTAAGAGGAAAAAAAACATCAATCATCATCTTCAAGAAGTAAGCCTGCTGTCAGAAAAAATAAGACGTTATATTAATATGAAATTTTTGAATTTATACCTAGCTGAAATTTCAAATAACCACAACAAATATCCAATCTATATAGTTATAATAAAAACCTGTATAGATTGGGTATTTGTTGTAGTTATTCGAAAATATATCATCACAATAATAACTATTTATCTAATAAACTAACATATTTACAAATTTATTTGATTAATTTTTAGGTAAGATTTTTCTATTTCAAATTATGTATTATTATTATTATTTTTTTAATTAATATTTATCTATACATACATCTAATTGCTCTTAAAATTTTTAGCTAATTTGGTAAGCAAGAAATGTTTGGTTTAAACCAACTTTTCCCAAGATAGGGCCCTTCATAAAAGATTGAGACTATTAAAAAAACAATTTGAACATTAATTTATAACATCTTGGATAAATAAATTAAATCCAGAGTTTTATATTGAATATAAGACGGACGTTTCGTCATTATATTTGCTACTTCTTCAGCGACTCTTTCTTCAATTCAATTGTCTGATATTATTATATGAAACATATTTTCTAATCTATCTTATTCTTAAGCTAGTTGTTTCACCAAAATACTAGCAAAAAGTTAATGCTAGAGTATATAGAACAGACAATAAGGATTCATAATTCATAAGCCCAAAACTTTTTGCTTTTTATGTACCACTACTAGTCAATCCTGTGCTCGTTTGACAAATCTGGCAACACTGTCCTGGCTTATATATATTTTATCATAGAAATGTCAGATAAAGTGCATTATAAAGGGAGATTTATAAAACAAAAAGTTCTTAATAGCGTTGAAAGCGACAATGGCTGAAGCGAAAAAACATCAAAAAAGTACTAAAGTTAACACACTTTTTAGGTTAAATACATGCATTGTTGCCAGCTTGTTTTTAGTGTAAATTTTTCCATTATATATTTTTGATCATTTATTCATTATTATCTCAGAAACTGTGTTGTAACTATGAATTAAAATTTTCTTAAAAATGTATTAGTTTTTGGTTAATATTGGTTTAGTTTTTTATAAAAATGGTAAGAGTTTTTTAATTATAATTAATATGTATGTAAACTTTCCGATATCCCGTATAGTGCAATGTATAAGAATCTGAAAAACTCTATCTTTGGAATTTAATATCTCCGGAACTATATTGTTCATAAATTTCGTTTTGCCACCAATCGATGCAGAAGTATTTAAATAATAATCTGTCTAAATTTCAAAAAAAAACCTATATGGTGAAACAACTACCTTAAACACATTAATTTTTCATTAAAGTTAAAACGAAGAACCACAGTAAACACAATCAGATCTATTTAATGTGTTTAAGAATAAGATAAATTAAAAAAGATAGAATATGTTAATATAATATCAGACAATTGAGTTGAAGAATGAGTCGCTGAAGAAGTCACAAATATAGTGACGAAACATCCGTCTTATTTAATATAAAACTCTGAATTTAATTTATTTATCCAATTTCCTAAGCTCTTATAAATTAATTAATTTATGGATACGATTCAGCAAACAATATGAACATTCTTCCATCAACTTAATTACTTAATAATAATATAAAATTAATTGAATTTAAGGATTATTTTTTAAATTATAAGTATACTTCCATTAAAAAAAAAATTGCTTTCTAAGGGAACAATAGTATGGTGGTGTGCAGAACTGTTCTGATTTATAAAAAAATTTGGGTTTTGGGTTTAAACCTTTCTATAAAATAAAACCTAAAACAGAGAACTCGTTAACTCCCAATGACTTCTCGAGACTCTACTCGCGTGTCTTTCCCATGACGTACAACATAGGTTATTAGATAAAAATACTTGGTAGGTTTCACATTAAGATATAAAAAAATAAAACGAATTTATTTTTGGAGAATCTTTAATTCTCTAATAAATTCGTTTTATTTTTTATATCTTAATGTGAAACCTACCAAGTATTTTTATCCAATAATTTTTAAAAATGTTTCACCAAGTACCAACACCAAATTCCTTAAAAACTACAACATAGGTGCCAAACTCGCGGGCAGCATCGTCAATTTTTGCGGCCCCACTGTCAAAGGAAATATTGAAATTGGATTAAATTAGCGACAATTTTCAACTTTCCTTAGCTAAATAGAAAACAATTATTCCTGGCTCTCTTACTATACCGAGGTCCGTTGGCTATCGTGCTCCAAGATACTGAAGCAATTCTTCGATTTAAAAGATGAAATACGTCAATTTTTAAATTCAAAAAGCCAACCCACAACCTTGTTTTGCGATCCAGTGTGGATGCAAGATTTCGCATTCATGGTTGATATTACAAAACATTTTAATTTATCACTACAAGGAATGGAGCAACTTATAACAAATATGCGGGATAAATTTAAAGCATTCAAATGTAAGTTAGTTTTATGGGGAAAATGACGCATTTTCCTACATGTCACTGTACAAATCAAGTTCAAGTAGCACTGCATCTTATCAGAAATACGCTGAAAGGATTGAGAATCTCAGAAGTGAATTTGAAGCAAGATTTGAAGATTTCAAACGCTTGTATAGCAAATTAACATTATTTTCATTTATTTTTTCAATAGATATAGATTTAGTACCTAATGATATGAAAATGGAAGTTATAGAGATTCAGTGCGATTCGGATTTAAAAGAAAAATTCAAGGAAGTTTACGGATATTCACCGGTAAAATTTGAAAATACTAGAAACTTAGCATATGAGATTATCTCCATGTTTGGAAGTACATACAGGTGCGGGCAGTTATTTATGCTTATGAATGGCAATAAGTCTCCAATCAGATCACGAATTAACCACAATCACCTCAGGTCGGTGTTTTTTTTTTTTTTTTTTTTTTTTTTTTTGCTTTTCGGCCTTTCTAGCCATAAGCCATTTACGATACCATTTATTTTATTTTAAATTTGTCCCTACTCCGGGGTCAGATTTTAGCCCGGTGCCTCAAGTCGGATTCGAACCCGGGTCCACTTGGTTAGCAGGATGACACGCTACCGCCTAGCCTATCTGACCCCCCCCCCTCGGGTCGGTGTTAATAACGGCAAATAGTATTTCTCCAAAAATAGAAAAACTTGTGGCACAGAAAAGAAATCAAGTATCAGGCAGGAAACAGTAAATTAGTATTGTAGTAGTATTGTATTGTTTATTTATATTTTATAATTATGCCTTATTTGTTCATTGTTCTCTATACTTTGTTAATATATTAACATTTAATACGTTACATGTTTTTATTATTATTATTATTAATTCTATTATATTTAAAAACTAGATTTCTACGAACCCTAAAAGTTTCTTTGCGGCCCTCTTAAACTTCACCCTTTTTATTTTGTCACAAGTTACGCATTGAGTTCGACACCTATGACGTACAACAATCTTCAAGTCGAGCATTGACAGTCATCTTCGACTCCGGGCTAACACATCATTCTTCTTTTCACGATGCTGTTTCACCTTCTTGGTGTAACTCCTTTTTCCATCAATATCATTTAAAAATAAAAAAAACAGAGATGATAAAATTGAAAAAAAAGCTAAAATTTTGGATACTATTTTTTGATTTATTACGACTTATCTCAAATTTTTTCAGTTCTTTCGTGTCTACTGCTAAGTTTGCTTTTTTTTCTGGAAATTCTTAAGACTTCATTTAATATAGGTTTTTCAAGAAGAATTAGATGAGTGGAAATCCCGAATATAAATGCTATTTATTGATTGACTACGCAGGATTTAAAGCAAATTAGCAGTCGCAAGAAATACATGTATGTAAAGTATACTAAAATACGACCTCTAATATTATGCATCCCTTAGAGATTTTTTTCGAATATTTTCTTCTTGTTTATATAATTATATAAGAGCTTGTTATGATGTCGTACTTTGCAATTTACCTTCTTCTTCACTATCACTATTTGTTTTTACAAAAAATGCTTCTTTTTTTATGCACTCATGTTTTTTTTCTTATATATTTTAATTTCAAACTATTAAATTTAATATTTTGATATTCTTGTTAAGATATTATACAAGTTAAAACTTAATTGATTTAAGTTATAATTGAGAAAATATATATCTTTAGTTCACTCTAACGATATATTTTCTTGTTAATTTAACAAAATTATTAACATCTCACGTTAAGTATAACTTTTTTTATCAATTAATTAATTATTTGATATTAATCAAAAAGTTTTCGGAAATTCTTAATAATCCTAGTAAATGTCCAATCCTTATAGTAATATTAAAAATCCCTATAGATTGAACATTTATTGGCTCTTATTTAGAAAACAAATCATCAAAATGTGGGATGGCCGAAGCTGCTTGAACCCGGCAGACAATAATATTTTTAAATTTTAAGCTTTTTTTAGATTATTTTTTGCTACTTTTTTGTTAATATTTTGTTCTGTAGTTTTTGACTAATGCCTTAAAAATTTCAATTCAATGAATGTATGTAGTGATACCACATTTGACCATGAATTAAGATTGGATGTAACTTGTAACGAATTTCTTACTTTTTCAGGTGTCGACAAATAATATATTATTGGCCAGTTTCTACTCTTTTTGGTGTTGCCCTTTATACGGGAACCAAAGCTAGTAATTGGCGAATAACAAAAATAACCTGAACAAATATCCAATTTATAGAGTAATAGTAATAATCTTTATAGATTGGATATTTGTTCAGGTAATAAGAAATAAATCATCGCAAAATAATTATTATTTTATTTATAAAAATAAATAATAATAATTAGATTTCTTTTCAGGTGTCTGATGGATAAAATACATTATATGGTCAAATATCTAATCTACATAGTAATGTTAGGTTCACAAGATCATTTTCAATAGGGTTTTATTTACCAATATAGATGTAACCACTTTTTGTCGGCAATTCTTAAAAAAAAGCCAAACAAACTGGCCGTTGTTCAAAACATGATGAACATTTTCCAATTGGCAAGTGGTTTGTCTCTCTCTGCTCAGGATTAAAGTTTAGGCGGGCACGAACAGCAGAAATGTAAATCTAAAATAACAACCAAGTTTTTACAATATTAATTGTAATTAATATATGTACAGTATATTCACCTACTCACAAATAATTTCAAATTGTATCTATTTTTATTTTTTTTATTATTAGATTTAGATAAGAAAAATTCCAAATAATCTCAACGAATGTTCAATCCATAGAGTAATTATAAAAATCTCTATAGATTGGATATTCGTTGTGATTAATAGGAAACAAATCATCAACACGAACAAGTCTTTAAAAAGTTTTTAACTTTGACCTCCAATTACTTATATAAATATGAATGTTTATTTCCATCAAGTAGAGCTGTGTTCCGCAAAGTGTTTGCCGCGGCACACTGGTTTACCGTGGTCATTAGTTGGTGTGCTGCGGAAAAATATCAAGTTTTGTGAAGATAGTGCACCTACCCATAACTGAGAGTTATGCGACTAGCAAGAGTTGAGAGCAGCCTTAATAACGATTGCTCCAAATTTTGTCTGTCGCCTCTGCTCAGTTAAGCAGGCTCACATTTCTCATTAAACATCTTTTCATATTATATTGATTTCAATCAATGAGAAAGAAAAATATTTTTAATATCAATGAAACTGGCTTTATTGGAAAATTAATTTTGTCATTAATGTTTGAATGGGATTTCGGCCATGTGGCCGCCGCGGCGTAGATGGCGCAATCTGGATTTCCAATTTTCACACACTTTTCGCAGCAATTGCGACCGTATTTCGTCAATAATTCGCCGAATGTTGTGTTCCAAGTGTTCAATCGTCTTTTGGGATATGTCAAGTCACTTGCCATCTAGGCGCCAGCCGCGACGGTCACGGTTGAAATCATATTCAAACCTTAATGGGATAAAATTATCTTTCCATAAAGCTAGTTTCATTGATATTAAAAATATTTTTCTTTGTTTTATTTTAATTTAAAGTTGTGAATTTCTTAAAAAAACACCCTTTATTAAATAAACATTGGTTTTATTTCTTTGGTGTACCTCTAAAATTTCTTGATTTGGTAGGTGTGCCTTGAAAACAAAAAGTTTGCGGAACACTGAAGTAGAGAACACTCTCTTTGATTGATCGGTGGAAGGCTTACTAGATAAGAAAATACGCTTGAACGAACTTAAAGTATTAAATTCGCAGTGCCATTTCTAACTACAGGGATGTCAAAAAAATAACCGAACTACATTTACCCGCAAATCGTAAATTATTTTGTTAAAGGAAAAAATAAATATAGAAATTAAATAGCTTCCATCATGTTTTATTTTAAACTAGCTGACGTCCGGGCCTTCGGCCCGGCGTCTCCTAACCCCTGGCGGGAAGCGTCTCGTTTTATGGTTAAAATTTATATAGATAATAGCTGACCCGACCAACCGTTGCTGTGACTAACTCTTATGCTTCACGCCTAAACCACTGGACGTATCGAAACTATATTCGCATTATAATAGTTTTGAAAATAAATTGAAAATGCAAATAATTATAGAGTAGGTATTAAAACAGTAAATAAATTATATATTACTTGTCAAAATTGTTCTCTTAACCAAAAATAATATATTGAAAGATTTCCAAAAAGCTATTATCGGCCATCTTGTTTGTTTTCTTTTATCCCCCACCATTAATTTGTATCATCTCTCTATGTAAGAATAGACTTGTAAAAGGCGTCTGAATCGAGAGAGTAATATATAAGAACTTGAGATGCCATGTCCCTCTGGGTGGTCCGTGGTGGGGTATCATGCGGGCTATACGCGGATTGATACCGGGTAACACCTAGATGGACCATATCATTTTTCGCTCTCTTGGTTCAGGATGGAGAATCAGCTGGACCTCAATGGTTCTTATAAAACGGTAGTCTCGCTAAGTATTCTCTAAATTTCGCTTTATAAAAACATCTTTGAATTTCTTAAGATTAATTTAATTGATTTGATAATTTTCTATATTTGTATAAATATACTAGAAAAACAAATTTACTTATAATTTGTTAAAAATTCCGTTGAGTGGATTTGCTCGCGAGTTTACTCCGCGGAATTCTAAATTAATTTGTATCATCTCTCTATGTAAGAATAGACTTGTAAAAGGCGTCTGAATCGAGAGAGTAATATATAAGAACTTGAGATGCCATGTCCCTCTGGGTGGTCCGTGGTGGGGTATCATGCGGGCTATACGCGGATTGATACCGGGTAACACCTAGATGGACCATATCTTTTTTCGCTCTCTTGGTTCAGGATGGAGAATCAGCTGGACCTCAATGGTTCTTATAAAACGGTAGTCTCGCTAAGTATTCTCTAAATTTCGCTTTATAAAAACATCTTTGAATTTCTCTTTGAATTTCTTAAGATTAATTTAATTGATTTGATAATTTTCTATATTTGTATAAATATACTAGAAAAACAAATTTACTTATAATTTGTTAAAAATTCCGTTGAGTGGATTTGCTCGCGAGTTTACTCCGCGGAATTCTAAATTAATTTAAAACGATCCTTGAATAAAATCCTGTGAAAAAACTAGTGAAAATTTATGGATTTATGTGGAAGCTATGTATACCTCAACTCGCGCATTATTATTTGTTTGAAAGTAATCTATGTCAAGATAATTTGTAACATGATCAGGATTTTACAAACTATTTTATTTTTATCAAATATTCATAATAGGTAAATGTATAATTTATCCAAAAACGTTTTAAGTGATTGTTTTTAAAAGAATTATTTTTATTTTTCAATATATTTATTACAATAAAAAATAATCATATGCTAAATGGAGGGCGAGCTAAATAAACCAAAGCGATATCCAAATCTGGTAATACCGTAGCTCATATCTCAAGGAGCCAAGTCTAGAAACCATTGGCGTAACGAGAATAAATGAAGCCTCGATCATACTACTGCCCCATTTCTAAAATAATTTTTTAAGGAGGTTCTTTCGCGACAATCCACACAAAAAGTTTTAGCCTCGTAACCACTCTAGAAATATGAAAGGAACTAAAATTTTAGGGTATTTTTTTTAACGTGACTGTAGCACTCACACTACGAAATCTCTATATAGATACACACATACTTGCCAGATCGTTTCCAAGCCATTGTGCTTATATCCCCTCCACTAAAAATAATCGCCCAAATAGGTTTGTTTTTTTATCAAAACTACGTGGTAAATAATTTCAATTTTTTTTTTAAGTTACTCGGAATATATTATTCTAACAAATATTAGTTTTTCATCAAGATGGTGGAAGAGGAATATAATAGATGGGGACTGGAAATAAACTTTAAAAAAACAGAATACCTGACGGTCGGGACAGAGGGGGAAAATCTGGATATCAATGGAAAAGTGATAAAAAACTGTAAGGAATTTAGATATTTGGGATCTGTCTTTAGCGAGGAGCCAAACTGTGAGAGGGATATTAAAAATAAAATATGTCAAGGTCGAAGAGCTATTGGGCAACTGAATGGGGTCTGGTGGAGCAAAGGGATCAAACAGGACACAAAAAAATATATATATCGGTCCATAGTGGAAGGCATAGCCCTATACAATTCAGAAACATGGGACATGAATAAGAAAAACGAAAAAAAATTACAAGCGCTCGAAATGGATGCGATGAGAAGGAGTTGCAGAGTGTCGAGATTGGAGCATATCCCAAATACAACTATAAGGGACAAAATGAAAATGGAAAACGACATAATAGATAGAATAGAAAGGAAGAGATTAATATGGTACGGACACCTCAAAAGAATGCCGGAAGATAGGTGGCCTCATAAAATATGGACCTGGATGCCCACGGAAAGACGGAGGAGAAGAGGAAGACCGAGACGAACGTGGAAGCAGGGAGTAGATGAGGCAATGACCAGTAGGCAACTACAAGAGCAAGACATCCTGGATAGAGAGAATTGGCGTGTTGGATGCGGAAAACGGCGCATGCTGTAGAACAAACCGCTTTATTATATATATCAAGATGGTGAAAGTTCTTCAATGAAAAAAATAAAATAATGATCATAACCCCACCCTTTCCCAATCTACCCTATGTTAAAAATGTCATTTTTAATTGCATTTATTTCATGTTTGGTGTGGTAAATCGTCTTCAAATTTTAACAGTATGTGTGTTGTGCTTTTAATGACTTATATTCCAAGTTTCAAAGACTTCTTGAATTTTTGCATTTGTGAAAGAACTACCTTAATGGTAACTTTTTATTTGTTAATATAATCACTTAGAAAATCATAAGATGGTGTCATCTATTAAATCTGATGGAATGGAATATTTCTAATTATATGTCAGAAGGATTGTTTTTCACCCCCTCGGGAATTGAACCCGAGTGCCAGTAACAGCAATCCTGCTCATCTGCGAGGTGCGAAACGTTAAACGCGATAAATATTTTACTCAAAGATTGTTTTCTTAATTTGTAAAATTTCGCGATCTAGTGATTCTAAATTTAAACATGCCATGTTCGATTCCCGAGGGGGTGAAAAACAACCCTTCTGACATATTAAAAATATTCCATTCCATTGGATTTAATAGATGACACCATCTTATGATTTTCTAAGAAAATTTAAATCTATTACCATCGGCAAATTGAAATCTTTCATATTAAATTAGGAAAAGTCATTCCATTGACTATCGAATTTTGAATCTCTTCAACTCAACGACCTTTATTTAAATTATATGGCATGGCTATATTTTTAAATTTAGAATCACTAGATCGCCAAGTTTTACAAATTAAGATAACAATCTTTGAGTAAAATGTTTAACGTTTCGCACCTCGCAGATCAGCCGGATTGCTGTTACTGGCACTCGGGTACAATTCCCGAGGGGGTGAAAAACAACCCTTCTGACATATAATCGGCAAATTGAAACTTGCTTATAACTTATAACGAAATTACCCCGACTTAACTTTTCCGCATACAGCCTAATAAATTGTGCAATTTTTTTTTTTTTTTTTTTTTTGGGGGGGGGGAGCTTTTTCGCTCCACCCAAATGCAGTACGGGCACTCCTGACTAATAGTGTAAATTGAGCAAAAAAATTTGGGGGGGGGCATTTTTGCTCCACCCTAATATATATACATATTTTTACTTGTTATATAAGTATAAATATGGATATGTTTAATTGCCTCAAGCATAGGACAACCTCATTGATTTCTCTTTATAAATTATAATTAATTCACTGCCAAAATTTATATAAACGTGAATTCTATTCAATAAAGTCCACTTTTTATATCAATTTTGGATTTGGGTGCCTACTTAAAATATAAATGTGAAAGTAAAAGAAATGTATATTTTATTCTTTTTAGCGCACATTTCAAGTCGGTTTTTTATTTTTTTCTATAATTTTCAAATCAAATTCTATTTTCTTTTAAATAAAACAAGTCTTATTTTAATAGATTTGTTCCTATTTCAAGGGTAAATTGTTATCCATGCGTGTGTTAAACATTTGAACCCTCCACCATTAGGTATATCTTATGTCAAGTCAGCCGTCATCTAGAAAATTGCATCTGGCCTTAAACTCAAGGAATTAAATGACAATCGACTGACTGGATTCTTCATTCTGAAAATCTCACTTGTTCATTTGTACGGGGATAAAAGAAAACAACAACATATTAAACGAAATTTCCATTCTATTTAATATATATATTTGAATTAATAATTTTAATAAACCCCCCATTATGGCTGAAATGAATAAAAACATGATCCAATATCCAATACATACAGGTTAGATCATTTTCCTTATCTATTTTAATTTTATTTCTTAAAATTGTTTCTATCTAAAGTAATGGATACTTTGTTTCTATGAAAAAATTCATTATTGAGATTTTTACAATTTATCCTCTTCTAGGGACAAATTTTTTTTTGAATGTCTTTAATTAGTGGGTATGTATCGATTTTACACTAGAAAGAATGAAGAAAGGATCACTCAATTAATCTATCTACTCTTATTAAACGAGCAAAAATTGTATATATTTCTTTATATATTTGTATCTTTTTTTTATTTTGAAAACGACTCTATCGATTTTGATAAAACTTGTCTATTAACAAGTTTTGAGGATGAGAAAACGATCTGACTAGGTCTGGACCTCGACAAATTTCATCCTAATTGATCTTTTCTTAATTAAAGTAATTATTTATAGATGAAAATCTCAATAAAAAAGTTTGTTTACATTTTTTTCAATTATCTTTTATTTATTAATTGTTTTTTTAATTTTAAAACCCACTAATACTTTATACCAAATATTGTTATATATGAGAATTTACCAATTTAATTGATTGACGGAGGGATGTGGAGAGATATTGAAACCAATCGACTTGATTGGGGAATAATGGAATTGAAATAATTATCGGAAAAGAGGTTTTTTTATCTAATTAGATTTTTCCTCTTATTAAAAACAAGGACTAAAGATGAATAAGGACACTCGATGGTGGAGAAGTAATCTCTGGAATCGAAGCAAAAATACAATGTATACATTAATTAATGTAAAATAATTGGTTTAATAAAATTTATAAAAAAAAAAAAAATTTAATTGATTAAAATTCTTCTTATTAAAAAACACGGACTAAAAATATTATCGCAAGTCAAGTACAGTCGATGGTGGGGAAGTAATCTCCGAAATCGAAGCCTTTGATTAAAAAACTCGATAAATTGTTATTTAATTAAAAAAAATAATTATACGGAATTTATTTATATACCTATATACACATAATCTGTGGACCACTAGAAAGCTAGAATTTCAAAAACTGGGGGCGGAGTGGGGGTGAGGTGGTGGGGGCAAGGTGCGTGGTTTCGGGGGGGTCCAGGGGGCGTGCACTATATATATTTGTATTTTTTTTAATTTAGTTAACGTGCATCGCTCGGTGGCTCCAGGTACTCCTTTATTTTGAGAAAATCCTCCAATCTAGCTCTTGCCCTTTCCCACTAAATATCTCTTAGCAATCCCCTGTAACTCAACGTGTCTCCTCTCATCTGAGCTCTTTTTTTCATCACATTCTTAATATTTTCAGAAAGAAAAATATTTTTTTAATTTGGAAAGATATATTAATATACGATATCATTTATGTTTCTTTAATTTTTAAAATGATAAATCAATAGATTTTTTTTCTATTTTAGTTAATTTTAATCTAAATTAATATATTTTTATTTCTTTCAGGTCCACTTTATATGTGCTGCTATTGTAAAATGTTGTTTATTAGTGGAGAATTTCTAATTAAACATCAAAAGAAATGTAATCATATGAAAATAATTTCAATATTAAAATCACAATTGGAATTAAATAGAAATGGATTAAAAAAAGGTATGCATAATCAAAATTGAACAAATTTTCTTCCTGAGAGTTAATAGAGTTTTTAATTTTTAAGAGTAAATCAAAAAAGGTCTCTTCTTCTTGATGAATATAATCATATACAATATGTAGATATATATATAATTTTATTTGTTAGTATATTGGCGAAAATCAATGGCCCTAGTCAACGGGGAAATAAATTTATTGTTCTAATGGGCGAATAGAAATTGTTTCTTCGATAACTTTATACCACTTAATTTAATGCCAGGAGTGGATTTACTATTTTATCTTCTTCTTTTAAGTCCCATATCAGGTCTCCCTGACGTTTTGGCTCCTCTCCACATATACCTGTGCTGAGTTTGTTTAGCTGTTTTACACAAATATACGGGACCTACTTTTTAATGCGGGTTCCGAACGGCTAGTTTGGAGAGGTTGACTAGGCAATTACTCTTGGTAGTTTGCCATTGCTTTCCAAGAGGAGGCGACTGCGAATATCTTCCGAGACTCAGTATCAAACCCGCATACTTCAGGACAGCAGCTCGAGACTCTGATCACTGACCCACAATAGCCTCTTTACTATTATAATACAAGTAATGATTAGTTGTAAATTCTATATAACTCGAAGAGATGTCAAGCCTATCGTGATTTTCACCTATGGTTTCGAAAACTTGGCCTTCATCTTCAATTTTTATAAATATTTCATTTGTTTTGAATATGTATGGAAACAAATCATGAGATTATCTTCTACTGAAAACAAGCTGTTATGGACATTTATTTATTATATATGAAAAGGTTTTTGTATTCTCCCTTGGGAATTGAACCCAATGAATCAATATTCATTTGCAGATAAGCTCTAATGAATATTGAGTACACAATCGAATTGAGTCGTCATAATCACAGAATAAAAAAATGTATTTAAAAAATGAAGTCTAATTCTTCGAGTAATTATATATAGGGGAGGGTGTTGTACTTAGGGACAAAATTTGGTTTTCATTTTTTTGTAGTCTTTTAAACTGAGGTTTTTTAATTTTTCCAGATATACTTCTTCATTAATATTTTACGTTATATACAAATTTTTTTCTCAGCTCTAGCTTTAATAGTTTACTAGTCAGATTTTTTTTTTTATTTGTAACTTGTTCCTACTAAACTCGAATGTACAATTTTGCTGGTGACTAAATTAAGGGACATTCCCTTCTGACATGAAATGAAACATATCCAATAAGATCACTATGAGTATCAGGAGATGAAAGACCAAACATTTATTTATCAATTGCAACGTTCGGACTTCATCATCATCATCATAGATTCTTTATAAAATTCACATCTTGTGCTCTTTTATTGCCTGATACTCATATTAATTCTAATCATGAACCTGAACCAAGCATCTAAAAAGATCTTTGATTTGGCCTTTAAATTCTCGTATTGTAAAGTTAATATTTTGGTCGAAAACTGAGTCTCTAGAGAAGTTGAAATTGTCCCCTTCTTTTTTCAAAAATTAAAAAAACTCATTTGCTTTTATTGGTAATATTATATTTTGTTGCCCTGTAAATGCTGGCATTATAAATATTTTTGTCTGATTACTTTAAAGACAACATAACCTTTAAATAGCAAACTACTTCTAATCTTAAACGGATTCTAATATAAGGAATTCGCAGCCACAAAACAATTACATTCAATGCGATATTGCCTTAAAGTATATATTGTCAGTTTTTATGAATATGGAGAAATTAATAGTCGCTTATTTATATATGGTACGATCCCAGGGTTCAAGCAGCTAAATAAAGACCTCCAAAAGTCGACGTTTCGATTTATATTAAACTCTTCCTAGAACTTTGTTTTTTAAAAACAAGATCTACAGATATATGAATCTATAAACAATAATTCCTCATAAAAGCCAAATTATATAATTTTTTATATATACAAATTAAAATAAATACAAATCTTTATAAAAACAATCGGAAAAACATTTGATAAACATTTAAAACGTTTCGGGAGAAATTCACCTTTTATCAATCGAAAATTCGAAATATAGAGAATAATAAGATTGGAGTAATTTTTGGAGAAGGACTGATAAGTGAAATTGAGTGGAAATTGAAGAGGCAGTCCAAAAAAGAAGATAATTATTATTCTATCCTTTTATTCATGAACCGACGTGTTGGAAGCTATTCCCTCCTTCTTCAGGGTCTGTAATTAATTAAAATGGAATTTGGCCATCATCACAAACAAGATCATCACAATTTTTTTTTTTTTATAAATACAATTAATATATAATTATATACAATTTTGTTTTTGTTTTTTTAATCAAATCAATCCTTCACTGACTTTTCAAAGTGAGTAGAATATTTTTGATTAAAAAACAACAACAAAATTGTATATAATTATATATTAATTGTATTTATAAAAAAAAATTGTGATGATCTTGTTTGTAATGTTTGTAATCATAAATTAATTCCTGTGAATCAATTGTAATAGACTGATGAAGAGGCCAAAGCCCTCGAAACTATAGTCTCGTTATAAATAAAATTTATAATTCCAGCAGAAGACACACTCTTTTATTGTCTCCTTCAATAATATTATATTCTTTCGTAAAGGAACTATTTTTCAAATTTTCAATTGATAAAGGAAGAATTTCTTCGGAAGCATTTTGAATTTTTATTAAACGTTTTTCGATTGTTTATATTTATTTTAATAAAACATTCAAGAATTTATTTTTATTTTCATATAGTACTTGTACATTTTGTATTGAGATAAACCAAAGTTCTGAGAAAGAATTATTTATAAATCGAAACGTCAACTTTTGTAAGATCGTTCTCTTTTTTTGGCTGCCTGAACCTTGTGAATGTATTAAATCTCTAATTTGAAAATATTTTCTTAATTATTTATTTATTTCCTTTTTTCAGAAGTTGATAATTCAAAGAACAAGTTTGGTAAAAAGGAATCGGAGGATTATTTCTGTGATGCGTGTTTTTGTGGCTTTCTCAAAATATCCGATTACGAAAGGCATATGCGTGAGCAACACAAAGAACCCCGTTATCAATGTGACCAGTGCGCTCAGAATTTCATCTATGAAGCTGCTTGGCGTCGTCATCTAAAAGAAGCACACATCAAATGTGATATTTGTGGAAAAACGTTCCGCGGTCAATTCCATTTAAGGACTCATATTCGAAGCCATACCGGCGAGCGACCGTTTGACTGTGCGCAGTGTCCAAAGAAATTCACCACCAAAGAAATTTTGAATCAACATTTGCTCACTCATTCGGGGGAGAGAGCTTTCGCCTGTGATCTCTGCCCATTGCGCTTCTCTCGAAAGTGCCATCTCATAAACCATACCCGCTTACATTCAGGCGATCGACCCTACTCGTGTACTGAATGCCCATCGAAATTTGTCAGGAAAGATCAATTACAACTCCATTTAAGAACGCATACGGGGGAAAAACCGTTCACTTGTTCAACCTGTGAGAAGAAGTTTTCACGTAAACAACAATTGAAATTCCATTTAGCAGTTCATACAGGGGAGAAACCCTTCGGATGTAGCAGGTGTCTAAAAAGTTTCGCAGAAAAGAAAAACCTCAATCGGCATTTAAAAATACACGCAAATGAAAATCAATCAATTCTCGATCCTTTGAGTTGACTGCCATAATAAATAGGAAACGACAAACGTGTTGATTATTCAATATCTCTTTTACCACACATGGGGCTTCCGCCTTTCATCAAATGGGAACATTTAAACTATTAGTGATCAATTAATTTAAAGCTAGCTCAAAGACCAAATACGATAAGCGATAATTTACAAATAATATACCGGGTGAGTTTTTTGTCTTGAGAGTCTTATAACTCAAAAACAGTACATTATATGAAAAAAGGTTTCAAATAAAAGTTTATTTATATCGAGGGGGAACCTGAACTACGCTATTGGTTGCCGACCTAGAACAAGCTTTCAAGGGTATTTTAATGTCAAGTTCTGTTTTTTAAATGGAACCTTATATTTTTCAAATAATATAAAATATTAAATCAATTATATCTCAAAAAAAAATTATAATAATTATTTTTAACAATCATTCAGCTTAATTCTTCTTCTTCTTCTTGTTCTTATTCTTCTATATAGGTGTGAACACCTGTTCTCCAACATATTATAATCAGTCATCAGGGTCATAACTCTCTTTCCATCGTTTTTTTGGTCTTCCACGGCTTCTGACCCCCTCGGGACGGTTTTTTGCCAATATTTTCGGGAGACGGTCGTCTTGCATTCTGTCTACATGGGCAGCCCAGCATTCAGCTTAATTATTAAATAATAATGATCAAATAATTAATTATTAAATAGACATTCCAAAGTGTATCGCAAGTCTTTTCGATGAATTACAGTTCCAATTTCGTTATTTTGTACTGATCCAGTTTATTCGTAGCCTTTACATTTCTTGTTTTTTTTTTTAAACAGATTTGCAACACGATAAATTGAAGCTTGTGAGGGTGTATTCCTATCAGGAAAACGCTCGGCATCCATTTCAATGGCTGCCCCATAACACTTCTTCCACATTCACCAGATAAATTAAAACCATTTCAATTCTGTCTTCCACAAAAAAATGCTACATTTTTATTATGGTAATACATTATAACTATCTACTGGATTGACTCGAAAAATAAACTTTTTAAAACTCATGAATTTTAAGTAGTTCTATTAAGTAGAAAATAATCTCTTAAATCTGTGTACCACGTATAATTAAGTTTTCATATCAAAATAAACTCTTATTTTCATTGTGACTTTTCGATTTAATAATTATTTATTTAATAATCAATTATTTGATAATTAAGTTAAATAATTCTTAAAAATAATTATTAAGATTTTTTTGAGATCTAATTGATTCATGAATTTTGTTTATTTGATGTTGTATTAAAAAATAGTTCCTAAGAAAAATATAGGTTTCCATTTAAAAAACAAAACTTGACCTCGATATACCCTTGAAATCTTGTTCTAGGTCGACAAACAATGGCGTAGTTTAGTTCCCCCCTTTATATAAATAAACTTTTATTTGAAACTTTTTTCCTTATAATGCACGGTTTTTGAGTTATAAGACTGTCTAAAAAAAAACTCACCCGGTATACACAGGGGAAAATGGGGGAAGGTCACAAACAAAAACTTTTCAGGACAGTCATTTAAAACAAGAACATTCCACTTCCTTTCTATTTTGTCCATTACTCCAAAGTCTATTTTTTTACTGTAAACCATTATAACCTTTCTCAACAGTGAGTTGGCAAGATTATCTAAATTCAGCGAATTGTCTCAATAATATAAAATTCTATTTTTCTTAACTTGCCGCTTTTTACTTTATCCAATGCGAAGCATGGGGAAAGTATTGTTTCTTGTACTCTTCATCATAGAGTAATATTCTATGCTCTTCATGTATTGATTTCACCCGAAATCAAATTTATTTATTTATTTATTTATTATATTATTTAATATATATTTTAATTTTTTAATTAATATATAATACAATTTTGTAATAAAATATTTTTTTATTATATATTTATTTATTTTTTTATAAATTCAAATATCCAATTCTAGAACCTGTGCCAGTGACGTAACTAAGGTCACCTGACCCCCTCCCCCTACTAAAACGCCTATATTTTGAAATATGTATCTAAGTGAGTATTTTATAATATAAAATTCAGATGTAAATCTAATTTCGTTAAAAAAATCTCTTTTTGCACATTTCGTCAATGGAGAAAATTTTACAAAGTGCCCCTGCCAACATATAGGGTGCAGCACATCCCAGCACCCCTATATTTTAAAATATTTCTTTTTGCTTGTTCACACTGCGCCTCCAGCACCTTAGGGGCTGAGGGGTCTTATTTACATCACTGGACTGTGCTTTCTTTAGATATAAATTCCATGAGTCTTGATCAAGATTCATCAATTTTGCTGATCGCCATCTTCTAAGAATAAGTAATTTAGGCTAAAAATCTATAGATATTGTATATATATATATATTTTATTCATAAATCAAGATTCTCTCATTGAATTCAGAAACTTCTTGGTTATTCGATCAAGTTAATTCAATTGGATCTAAAGTAAAACGAAATGCCAGTATAATATTCATGAGAAATATTTATATTAGATTGAAAGAAAACCTTTCGAAAGTTTAAGTCACAAATAAATATTTATCTAGTCTATTTCTAACAATTTATCTGAGATAAGTAGTTTTTTGTGACGTGATTGAGAATAAGACAAATTCTGATGTCTTTCACAATTTTATCCCAAGTTGTTGACCCTTTTTCTTTTTACAAATAGTTTATATCAGGACGCTGTTCCGGTAACTTTTATCAAAAACTAAAAGTGTGCTAAAAAGTTGATCTTTGTATTTCAGTACTTCTAGAAGCTATCGCACTAAAATTCACTAGCCGTTTATGCTGATTAAGTTAATAATATGCATGCACTTTTTGCAGGAATGTTTGTAGGAATCTGTACTATATCTGTTCCCGCTAATTAAAGAATGACAAGTGTTCCTGGAGCGACAATATATTTATTGAGAATAAAGAGTTTATTTACCTATTTTTTTTCTAGATAAAAAGCCCTGGTTTATAGTAGTTAAGGTAGTTCTTTCACAAATGCAAAAATTCAAGAAGTCTTCAAAACCTGGAATATTACAGGAATTATTTAACGGGTTATAGTGGTGTTTCACAAAGAGGAAATAAAATTAAAAATATTAAAAAATCTTTTAAATTATTTTGGAGATTTTTTTATTTATCTCTATACATATTTCGGGCTATGAACCCTTCATCAGGAGGTTTAACAGAAAACTGTTTTCTGTTAAACCTCCTGATGAAGGGTTCATAGCCCGAAATATGTATAGAGATAAATAAAAAAATCTCCAAAATAATTTAAAAGATTTTTTAATTTTTAATTTTATTTCCTCTTTGTGAAACACCACTTTAACCCGTTAAATAATTCCTGTGTTTAATATGTTTCACTATAAACCAACACCCCTTTCCCTAAACTTTACCTGGAATATTAGTCATTAAAAGCACAATACACACACTGTTAAAATTTGAAGACGGTTTACTACACCAAACATGAAATAATTGCGGTTAAAAATGAATTTTTTTACATATGGTAGATTGGGAAAGGGTGGGAAAATGATCATTATTTTATTTTTTTTCATTGAAGGACTTTCACCATCTTGATGAAATCTAATATTTGTTAGAATAATATATTCGGAGTAACTTAAAAAAAAATTGAAATTATTTGCCACGTAGTTTTGATAAAAAAAAAAAAAAAAAAAAAAAAACTGGGCGATTATTTTTAGTGGAGAGAATAAAATATCAATGGCTTGGAAACGGTCCATTCATAAATAGAATATAGTAGAATAAAATGTACAGTCACGTTAAAAAACATAACCTAAAATTTTAACACTGTCCATATTTATAGAGTGGTTAAGAGGCTAAAACTTTTTGTGTGGATTGTCGCGAAAGAACCTCCTTAACAGGTAGAATTTTAGTATGTTCTACAAACAATTTACGCGTACTTTTTAAATACTAAATAATTTTTAAATTGTGTATAATTTCAGATTGTCGCGAAAGAACCTCCTTAACAGGTAGAATTTTAGTATGTTCTACAAACAATTTACGCGTACTTTTTAAATACTAAATAATTTTTAAATTGTGTATAATTTCAGATTGTCGCGAAAGAACCTCCTTAACAGGTAGAATTTTAGTATGTTCTACAAACAATTTACGCGTACTTTTTAAATACTAAATAATTTTTAAATTGTGTATAATTTCAGATTGTCGCGAAAGAACCTCCTTAACAGGTAGAATTTTAGTATGTTCTACAAACAATTTAAGAGTACTTTTTAAAAACTAAATAATTTTTAAATTGTGTATAATTTCAAGTACCTCCTGTAAATATTCTACGTATTACCAATAAGACACGTAGGTAAAATTCAAGCGCTTTAATCCCCCCATACATATAACAGTTGAATTTTTATTTTCAAAACACGCCCTATTACTATATATCTGTCTGAATTATATACAATAGAAAAGCCTTCTAATTTTGGTTTACCTATGCCAGGTGGAATAAAATACCTGAGCAAATCAGTTGCTCGGTCACTTAACCCCCTCCCGCCATAACAAAATTATATTGAAGGAGACAATAAAAGAATGTGTCTTCTGCTAGAATTATAAATTTTATTTATTTATAACGAGACTATAGTTTCGTTATAAATAAATAAAATTTATAATTCCTGCAGAAGACACACTCTTTATTGATCTCCTTCAATATATAAAAATTATGCTACCCTCGGCAAAAAACTTTCAATTTAATTGTAATAGATAGAATAGAATTATTTTGGTTATTTATGTCCATCGATTAAATTAATAAGTTAATAGAATAGAATATATACTAACTTAAATTTACTTTCATTGGTTCAGCACTGATGTTCTTATTTGCACTATTGTTTGGATAATTACTGTTGTGATTATTGTTATTGTTGATGCTGGTGGTTAGATTTTGTATACTTCTTCTATGACTTGGTAACTCTGACATTGGTTCAATATTCATCGTTTGGGGATTTAAAATCTGCGGAAAAAAAAATTATAAAAGTAGTCAAAAACAGAATAGCTTATTATTTTGCTTATAACTTATAACGAAATTACCCCGACTTAACTTTTCTGCATACAGCCTAATAAATTGAGCAAGTTTTTTTTTTTTTTTTTTGGGGGGGGGAGCTTTTTCGCTTCACCCAAATGGGCAGTACGGGCACTCCTGACTAATAGTGTAAATTGAGCAATTTTTTTCTTTTTTTTTTTTTTTGGGGGGGGGGGGCATTTTTGCTCCACCCTAATATATATACATATTTTTACTTGTTATATAAGTATATAAATGGATATGTTTAATTGCCTCAAGCATAGGACAACCTCATTGATTTCTCTTTATAAATTATAATTAATTCACTGCCAAAATTTATATAAACGTGAATTCTATTCAATAAAGTCCACTTTTTATATCAATTTTGGATTTGGGTGCCTACTTAAAATATAAATGTGAAAGTAAAAGAAATGTATATTTTATTCTTTTTAGCGCACATTTCAAGTCGGTTTTTTATTTTTTTCTATAATTTTCAAATCAAATTCTATTTTCTTTTAAATAAAACAAGTCTTATTTTAATAGATTTGTTCCTATTTCAAGGGTAAATTGTTATCCATGCGTGTGTTAAACATTTGAACCCTCCACCATTAGGTATATCTTATGTCAAGTCAGCCGTCATCTAGAAAATTGCATCTGGCCTTAAACTCAAGGAATTAAATGACAATCGACTGACTGGATTCTTCATTCTGAAAAGCTCACTTGTTCATTTGTACGGGGATAAAAGAAAACAACAACATATTAAACGAAATTTCCATTCTATTTAATATATATATTTGAATTAATAATTTTAATAAACCCCCCATTATGGCTGAAATGAATAAAAACATGATCCAATATCCAATACATACAGGTTAGATCATTTTCCTTTTCTATTTTAATTTTATTTCTTAAAATAATTGTTTCTATCTAAAGTAATGAATACCTTGTTTCTATGAAAAAATTCATTATTGAGATTTTTACAATTTATCCTCTTCGAGGTCCAAATTTTTTTTAAATATGTCTTTTAATTAGTTGGTATGTATCGATTTTACCAACTAGAAAGATCACTCAATTAATCTATCTACTCTTATTAAACGAGCAAAAATTGTATATATATATTTGTATCTTTTTTTTATTTTGAAAACGACTCTATCGATTTTGATGAAACCAACTCTATTAACAAGTTTTGAGGGTGAGAAAACTATCTGGCTAGGTCTGGACCTCGACAAGTTTCATCTTAATTGATCTTTTCTTAATTAAAGTAATTATTTATAGATGAAAATCTCAATAAAAAAGTTTGTTTACATTTTTTTCAATTATCTTTTATTTATTAATTGGTTTTTAATTTTAAAACCCGCGAATACTTTATACCAAATATTGTTATATATTAGAATTTGGCAATTAAATTGATTAAAATTCTTCTTATTAAAAAACACGGACTAAAAATATTATCTCAAGCTAGAAGATCAAGTACAGTCGATGGTGGGGTCCAGGGGGGTGAGCTGGGGGGGGAGAGGGTAGATGGGGCGTAGGTCCAGTGGGTACGGCCCTTTGGCTAGAAAAAGGCCCGCCGAAGGCGGGCCCCACGGGGCAATGCCAGCAGATGGTTCTATTAATACTCCAGTGGTTGTAGATAAATTCGTTTTGTTGTAATAATAAGCTGGTCAGCATTCTGGCAAGGCAAAACCTAATAAAAAGAATAAGAAGACAAAATTTCTGAAAAATATCTCTAACGATTTTGATTAAAAAAATGCGGGGTACAAGGTCATAAAAAATTCCGTAAAATTGATTTTTCCTATGATATTAATTATTATTATTTAATTTTTAATATACTACCTTGATCAAAAAGTTTCAGGAATTTATTCAGAAAATTAAAAATACAAATTTATTCATCAAAATCGATATTGTCCCATTCAAAGTAGGTACTCCCCATCGACTGCAGCGCACTTATTTATGCCAGTGCTTGATCCAATCCTCGAAACATTTTTTATACTTTGTTTTCGGTATAGACTATCAGAGCCGTTTTCGATTTTGACGATTTTAAAAATGAAATCGTCTTTGCATCAACGAGTTTGTATTCAATTTTGAGTTAAAAACGGTGCGAAAATGTTGAGGAAGTGTCGAAGAAGTATCGAAAACAAACTTTTATGTGTGGCCCAAGGCCCAAGTTTTCTTGAGTCCGTCGAGAATGACGAACACAGTCGACATCGAAAACCGACGAAAACGTTGATAAAATCAAAGAAATGATGGTCGAAAACTTTAAATTGTCCATTGGAGAGATGGCAGAGAACTTAAACATCGCTTATGAATCCGTTCAGGACATTTGGCTTTGAGACGCCAAAAAAGACCGGATTTGTGGGAATCACGTAAGGCCCGGTCGAACAATGCCATCGTTATCCGCAACTTTTTGACCAAGAACGGAACGAATATCATCCACCAGCCACCGAATTCCACTGATTTGGCTCCCTGCGACTTCTTCGTGTTCAGTCGACTCAAAAAATCGCTCCGGGAAATGCGTTTTGGAAGCCAAGTGGAGATAATGAAAAAATTGAAGACGGCTCTAATGGCCAAACCGAAAACCGAATATAAAAAATGTTTTGAGGATTGGATCAAGCGCTGGCATGAGTTCGTTGCAGTCGATGAGGAGTATCGATTTTGATTAGTAAATTTTGTATTTTTGATTTTCTGAATAAATTCCTGAAACTTTTTGATCAAGGGGGTATATCACATCCTCGATTCAAATGTTTTCATTTTAACTCTTATTCGATTTATTATTATTTTAATACTTTCATCATGATTATCGAGTATAGTACAATCCTAAGACTGATTTGACACTATCCCATGCCAACTCTTTCACTTCTCTAAAACTTCCTCATCCCATATCCTTCTTTATTTGGAGAAAATCCTCCAATCTAGCTCTTGCCCTTTCCCACTAAATATCTCTTAGCAATCCCCTGTAACTCAACGTGTCTCCTCTCATCTGAGCTCTTTTTTTCATCACATTCTTAATATTTTCAGAAAGAAAAAATATTTTTTTAATTTGGAAAGATATATTAATATACGATATCATTTATGTTTCTTTAATTTTTAAAATGATAAATCAATAGATTTTTTTCTATTTTAGTTAATTTTAATCTAAATTAATATTATAAATTGTGGTGTTTTTTGAGGCTCTTGAAAACTTTGAAAACAGATGTAATGTCTTCGTTAGGAAAAAGGAAATAAAATTTCTTTATATTCTAACAAATTTATTTTCATGAAAAACTTATGAGACGTATCGGCGGATATTCTCACACCATCATCAGTCCAAGCTTTTCATAATATAGTACATATGTCTGTGTAGAATGTCATTTTCTTTTTACAAATAATAACATTTTAATCAAAAAGCTGGAGGTATTTTGTTATTAATATAGTATGTCAATATCAGTTATATAAGTTGTTTTCTATAGTTATTCTTCTTAAAACACTTTCATAATATATTACATATATATGTGTAGAATGTTATTTTCTGGAGGCTTTTTTGTGTTATAAGTATTATTAATATAGTATATGTCAATATTAGTGAATATATCATATATATAATTAATTGTTTTAAATCTTATATTGTTTATATAATTATTTTTCTTGAATTATATATATTTTTAACTGTAATTTGAAATAAGTGATGTTATTACTTATATCAAGAGCCTCAAAAAACACCACAATTTATAATTTTAAAACATTATAGTACCATATCTAACAAAATTAATATATTTTTATTTCTTTCAGGTCCACTTTATATGTGCTGCTATTGTAAAATGTTGTTTATTAGTGGAGAATTTCTAATTAAACATCAAAAGAAATGTAATCATATGAAAATAATTTCAATATTAAAATCACAATTGGAATTAAATAGAAATGGATTAAAAAAAGGTATGCGTAATCAAAATTGAACAAATTTTCTTCCTGAGAGTTAAAATAGAGTTTTTAATTTTTAAGAGTAAATAAAAAATGGTTTCTTCTTCTTGATGAATATAATCATATACAATATGTAGATATATATAATTTTAGTTGTTAAATTATTGGCGAAAATCAATGGCCCTAGTCAACGGGGAAATAAATTTATTGTTCTAATGGGCGAATAGAAATTGTTTCTTCGATAACTTTATACCACTTAATTTAATGTAAGGAGTGGATTTACTATTATCTTCTTCTTTAAGTGCCATATCAGGTCTCCCTGACGCTTCGGTACCTCTCCACATATACATGTGCTGAGTTTGGAGAGGTTGACTAGGCAATTATACTCTTGGTAGTTTGCCATTGCTTTCCAAGAGGAGGCGACTGCAAATATCTGCCGAGACTCAGTCTAATTAGGGCTATAAGATCTGAGGGGATGTTTATTGTTCTTAGGATAGTTAACACATCTTCTAGCTCTAGACGAACTCTGTCGAAGGCTCTTGGCAAATCCACGAAGCACATAAAAGCGGGTTTAGAATACTCGATAGATTTTTCAATGACCTGGCGGATAACGAACAGGGCATCTACTGTTGAGCGATTTTTTCTGAATCCATATTGTTCTTCACTGGTTTTAATAAGAGGTTCTAACTTATTCAATAAGATCTTTGTTAGTAGTTTTAGACATGTACAAAGTAAGGATGGGTCATTTCTGTTACCTCTCTTATATATAAACTGGGATTGTGACACTGGTTTTCCACTCCTGGTGGATTCAAGTCTGCGGGAATATGATTTTTATCATTTTAGTAAGTTCACTGGTTAATTGATTCCATCCGTATTTAAGGAGTTCGTTCGAAATATCATCGATTCCTGGAGCTTTTCTGTTTTTAAGGGAGAGGATTGCTGATATCACTTCAGAACCATTTACTTCAGTCTTTGGTTCAGTGGACCCTGAGGTGTCTTCGTCATCGATAATTTGAACGGAATCTTTTTGAATTTTTATTAAACGTTTTTCGATTGTTTATATTTATTTTAATAAAACATTTAAGTATTTATTTTCATTTTCATATAGTACTTGTACATTTTGTATTGAGATAAACCAAAGTTCTGAGAAAGAATTATTTATAAATCGAAACGTCGACTTTTGTAGATCGTTCTCTTTATTTGGATGCCTGAACTTTGTGAATGTATTAAATATTTTCTTAATTATTTATTTATTTCCTTTTTTCAGAAGTTGATATCTCGAAGAACAATTTTGGTAAAAAGGAATCGGAGGATTATTTCTGTGAGCCGTGTTTTTGTGGCTTTCTCAAAATATCCGATTACGAAAGGCATATGCGTGAGCAACACAAAGAACCCAGCTATCAATGTGACCAGTGCGCTCAGAGTTTTATCTATGAAGCTGATTGGCGTCGTCATCTAAAAGAAGCACACATCAAATGTGATATCTGTGGAAAAACGTTCCGAGATCAATTCCATTTAAGGACTCATATTCGAAGCCATACCGGCGAGCGACCGTTTGACTGTGCGCAGTGTCCAAAGAAATTCACCAAAAAAGAAATTTTGAATCAACATTTGCTCACTCATTCGGGGGAGAGAGCTTTCGCCTGTGATCTCTGCCCATTGCGCTTCTCTCGAAAGTGCCATCTCATAAACCATACCCGCTTACATTCAGGCGATCGACCCTACTCGTGTACTGAATGCCCATCGAAATTTGTCCGGAAAGATCAATTACAACTCCATTTAAGAACGCATACGGGGGAAAAACCGTTCACTTGTTCAACCTGTGAGAAGAAGTTTTCACGTAAACAACATTTGAAATTCCATTTAGCAGTTCATACAGGAGAGAAACCCTTCGGATGTAACAAGTGTCTAAAAAGTTTCGCAGATAAGAATAGTCTCAATCGGCATTTAAAAATACACGCAAATGAAAATCAATCAATTCTCGATCCTTTGAGTTGACTGCCATAATAAATAGGTGTTGTAGCTGTTGGATAGGCGTTGCTAGGCAACGCTGGTTATTGTTTACTCTTGATTGTTGTTGTTTGTTTTGTTTCTAATTCTTATGTTATATTTGATTGAATAAAGATTATTCGTTACCCATTTAAGTTGTGAATATTTTACTAGTATGACGGACACAACAACTGGCGACGAGGATGGGATTCACAGTGAAAAGAAAGGAACAAGAATCACCCTAAATGATTTCAATCCATCTATCATGGAATGGGATGCCTGGAAGATAAAGTTTGAAAAAATTTTATTCTTAGAAAATGTTAAAGAGGATGATTATAAAAGAGCTCTGTTAATCAATTATCTATCACCACAACCATTTCAGGTAATACTTTCAGTTTGTAAACCATTAAAGCCCAACGATTATTCATTCGGTGATATTATGTCAAAGCTTGATTCAAATTATAAAAAAATTACATTTCCCTCTTCGGAACGAGTGAAGTTTTTTTCATTGAAACAAAGGCACGGGCAATCATTGGCGGAATTCGCAAATCAAGTTAGAGATGGTACGGCCAATTGTGATTTCCCAGCCGATTTTTTTGAAGATGCTATGATAACGTCATTTGTAATGGGAATGGGCAATAATAATGTCCGAAAATATCTATTACAACAAGATCTTAAAGTATTTGAAAAGACAGTATCGGTTGCACGTACTATAGAAACAGTATATTTAGAAAGCAGTAGAAATTCTAGTGACATAAATGATCTCGAATCGAATATTCAAGTTGTAAAAAGAAAAATTCCTGAGAATAAAAATTATAAAGAATTGAAATGTTTTTCATGTGGAGGCACAAATCATTTGAGAACCAATTGTTATTTTAAAAATAGTAATTGTTTTAAATGTGGGTTAAAGGGGCATATAGGCAGAATTTGTAAGGCTTCAGTGAAAGTTAAAAATACCGAGAAGACTAGTGATAGCGAACAGAAAAGTAATTGCATATCAGATATACTATGTAACGTTAATAGTATTACAGATTCTAAAATTATTCAAGTTAATGTTGAATTAGAAGGATATAACGTTTTGATGGAAGTAGATACTGGTTCTGGAGTAACAATAATAAACAAAAAGACTTGGGAAAGAATAGGGAAGCCCCTACTGCAACCATGTAAATTTCAATTAAAGAGTTATTCAGGTCATGGAATTAAAGTAAAGGGTCAAAGTATGGTGAATGTCAAATGTTTCGGAAATGAAGCTAGTTTAAAATTATTCGTATCAGATGAATCAGGAAATAATCTATTAGGTAGAGACTGGCTTTCTGGTTTGAATCTCACATCACTTAGTATTGATTTTTTGAAGAAATTAGATACAAATAAAGAGGGTAAAAATTCGGGGTGTTGCAACTCAATTTTACTAAATAAAGATTTTTTTTTTTTTTTTTTTTTTTTTTTTTGGCTTTTCGGCCCTTCTAGCCATAAGCCCAATTACGATACTAGATATATTTTTAAAATTTGTCTCTACCCCCGGGGGTCAGATTTTGGCTGGCTGCCTCGAGTCGGATTCGAACCCGGGTCTCCTGGTTAGCTTGCTGTCACGCTACCGACTAGCCTATCGACCCCCCCAAATAAAGATTTGATTAAAACAAAAAATTTTAGTATTTTTCAAGAAGGCCTTGGAACTTGTACTAAAGTAAAGGCTCATCTTTATTTGAAGCCTGGGGTAAAACCTAAATTTTGTAAGGCTCGTGAAGTATCTTTTGCGAACAAAGAGGCAGTCAGAAATGAAATTGAACGCTTAGTAGCTATGGGAGTAATTGAAAAAGTCGATCATACTGACTGGGCCGCACCAATAGTTATTGTTCCTAAGCCAGGGGGTGCGGTTCGAATTTGTGGAGATTTTAGTACAGGACTAAATGACTCATTAGATACTCACAAGTATCCTTTACCCACGGCAGAAGAATTATTTGCTTCATTAAATGGGGGACAAAAATTTTCAAAGATAGATCTATCTGATGCTTATTTACAAGTAGAGTTAGATGAAGGAAGTAAATCTTTGGTGGTAATAAATACCCATAAAGGGTTGTACAAATATAACAGATTACCGTTCGGGATAGCTTCCGCCCCTAGTATATTTCAAAATATAATGGATCAGATGCTAGGTGGTTGTGAAGGGGCTATGTCTTATCTAGATGATATAATAGTTACTGGCAGAAATGATGAAGAACACCAAAGAAATTTAGCTAAAGTGTTAGATAAGATACAGAATATGGATTGTAAAAATTAGTGGAGAAAATTGGCGCAGACATGAAGATCAAATAAAACGGGGTTTCCAGAAAGATCCCGATGAAGAACCATTAAAAGATCCCGATGAAGAACCATTAATCATTCCCCCAATAATTCCACCTGTGGCTAATAATGGCAACAATACTGAAACACCCACTATTCGACACCAGATTCCAAATACAGCGTCTCCACCGTTGGAACCTTCGCCAGCGAATCAACGAACCGTTTCTGATCCATCAACGACCTCAGGCACAAGACCTAAAAGAACATGCAAAGCGCCTCAACGCCTTACAGAAGAAATTTAGAGGGAAGGTGTTGGATAGGCGTTGCTAGGCAACGCTGGTTATTGTTTACTCTTGATTGTTGTTGTTTGTTTTGTTTCTAATTCTTATGTTATATTTGATTGAATAAAGATTATTCGTTACCCATTTAAGTTGTGAATATTTTACTAGTATGACGGACACAACAGTAGCCAGTGTCGCTAGATGGCAGTACCCTAGCTCATAAGTAGAATTAAAACTTAAGTTTATTAGCAAATTAATTAAAAGCATTTGAAATTAAATTAAATTAAATAAATTAAAAATATGATAAGATTAAGTTCAAAAAAACACATTAATCCTATCATAAAAATAGTTAGTAAACAAATGTTAAATAAAGAAAAATAATGATTGTAAAGACAAGTTAAAATGTTAATATTTTAAATAATCGTTGAAAATATAAAATTTGTACTTTAAAATGAATAAATGACTTTTGTTAAATACGCAATTCTTTTATTTCATCAGATAAAGTGACCAAAGGGAAAGGAAGAGTGCCTTTGACAATATCATACGTAAATCAGACTGGTGCAGATCAGTCACTCTTCCTTCCCTGACAATTTCATATGGACCCGGTCAAATGCTTCGACCGCCTTGAAGAATATTCTCGGCAAACCACTTCGATTTAAGATCGGAGGGTCTGATCATTTGAGACGGACACCCACATAGGAAACGACAAATGTGTTGATTATTCAAGAAGATCTCTTTTACCACACATGGGGCTTCCGCCTTTCATCAAATGGGAACATTTAAACTCTGACTATTAGTGATCAATTAATTTAAAGCTAGCTCAAAGACCAAATACGATAAGCGATACATGAAATTTACAAATAATATACCGGGTGAGTTTTTTATCTTGATAGTCTTATAACTCAAAAACAGTACATCATATGAAAAAAGTTTCAAATAAAAGTTTATTTATATGAAGGGGGAAACTAAATTACGCTATTATTTGTCGACTTAGAACAAGCTTTCAAAGGTATTGAACTCATAAGTTACTTATTTTCATAAAATTATTGGATAAAAATGTTTCACCAAGTACCAACACCAAATTCCTTAAAAACTACTTATTTTCATTGTTGTGATTTTCGATTTAATAAATATTTATTTCATAATTAATTATTTAATCATTATTATTTGATAATTAAGTTAAATAATTGTTAAAAATAGTTATTAAGATTTATTTTCGAGATCTAATTGATTTAATATTTTTGTTTATTTTATGTCTTATAAAAAATAGTTCTAATAAAAGTTGTTCAGTTTTTTTAGTAGATTCAGGATATGTACAGAAACGTATAGGTTTCCATTTAAAAAACAAAACTTGGCTTCGAAATACCCTTGAAAGCTTGTTCTAGATCGACAAACAATAGCGTAGTTTAGTTTCCCCCTGATATAAACAAACTTTTTTCCATATAATGCACTGTTTTTGAGTTATAAGACTGTATCAAGATATAAAAAACTCACCCGGTATACATAGGGGAAGATCACAAACAAAAACTTTGCAGGACAGTCATTTAAAGCAAGAACATTCCACTTCCTTTCTATTTTGCCCATTAGTCCAAAGTCTATTTTTTTTACTGTAAAGCTTTATAACTTTTCTCAACAGTGAGTTGGCAAGATTATATAAATTCAGCGAATTGGCTCAATAATATAAAATTCTATTTTTCTTAACTTACCGCTTTTTTCTTGTACTCTTCATCATAGAGTAATATTCTATGCTCTTCATGTATTGATTTCACCCGAAATCAAATTTATTTATTTATTATATTATTTAATATATATTTAAATTAATTAATTAATATATAATACAATTTTGTAATAAAATATTTTTTATTATATATTTATTTATTTTTTATAAAAAAATTTTATAAATGCAAATATCCATTTCTAGAACCTGTGCCAGTGACGTAACTAAGGTCACCTGACCCCCCCCCCCTACTAAAACCTAACCCAAACGCCTTTATTTTGAAATATGTATTTAAGTGAGTATTTTATATTCAGATGTAAAGTCTAATTTCGTTAAAAAAATCTCTTTTTGCACCCTACGTCAATGGAGAAAATTTTACAAAGGCCCCCTCGCCAACATATAGGGTGCCGCCCATCCAGCACCCCTATATTTTAAAATATTTCTTTTTGCTTGTTCACACTGCGCCCCCAGCACCTTAGGGGCTGAGGGGTCTTATTTACATCACTGGACTGTCCTTTCTTTAGATTTAAATTCCATGAGTCTTCTTATAAAGATGCCTGATCAAGATTCATCAATTTTGCTGATCGCCATCTTCTAAGAATAAGTAATTTAGGCTAATAATCCATAGATATTGTATATATAAATAAATTCGTTTTATTTTTATATCTTAATGTGAAACCTACAAAGTATTTTTTATCCAATAATTTTAAAAAATGTTTCACCAATTACCAACACCAAATTCCTTAAAAACTAGAAAGTAGTAGCATAAAATTTTAACACTGTCCATATTTATAGAGGGGTTACGAGGCTAAAACTTTTTGTGTGGATTGTCGCGAAAGAACCTCCTTAACAGGTAGAACCATAGTCTCGTTATAAATAAATAAAATTTATAATTCCAGCAGAAGACACACTCTTTTATTGTCCCCTTCAATATATAAGAATTCTGTTACTCTCGGCAAAAAAACTTTAAATTTAACAAAATTATACCTACGTGCCTGGTATGTTACTGTTGGTACGAGTACAATCGTTTGAAACTCGCTGGTTAAAAACATAAAAAAATCCAATATTTTAAAGAGGATAATAAGCCCGAGGGTTTCATTTGGATTTTTTTCTACATAGTAACTTTATTAAAGATTTATAGCTAATTGCATGGCAAGGTAAAAAGTTAAAGAAAGATAGGATTTAAAGTTTACCTACTTACATTCAAGAAAGACTAAAATGGAAAAAAAAATAAGGCGGGGAGGCAAAATCCAAATTTGCCTTTGATTGTTGAGAAGTTATATTTAATAGCTTGAATAGCTTTGAGTCATTGTAAAAGATAATAAATGATAAGAATTAAATTAATGTAATGGAAGGCAGCCCAGGGGTAGTGATGAAAGAAAAAATCAACACATATCAAACAAGGTGTAATTTATTGGAATCCTTCCTCCTTTCCCTTCAAACCGACGTTTCGGAGGATTCTTCCCTCCTTCTTCAGGGTCTACAACCAATATTACAAAATTATAAAAAACGGGGTTGGTCATCATTCATTTCATCAATAATAATACAATTATAAATACATATAAACAGCCAGATTATCAATAGAATAATAAAATATAAAATAATTCACTTACTTCAAGTGGTCAATGAAGGAAACAAATAAAAATGCTTCCTTCTTCTCTTTCCACAGCAGTGTTTAAAACTTTTTTCTTCCTTATAGAAAAACAATTTTTTTCCCTCCTTTTCTTAGGGAGGTTCTTTCGCAACAATACACACAAAAAGTTTTAGCCTCGTAACCACTCTATAAATATGAACAGAGTTCCTAAAATTTTAGGTTATGTTTTTTTAACGTGACTGTCCACCCACACTACGAAATCTTTATATGGATACACACATACTTGTCTTTCCAAGCCATTCTGCTTATATCCCCTCCACTAAAAATAATCGCCCAAATATGATTTTTTTTTCAAAACTACCTGGTAAATAATTTCTATTTTTTTTTTTAAGTTACTCCGAATATATTATTCTAACAAATATTAGTTTTTCATCAAGATGGTGAAAGTCCTTCAATGAGAAAAAAAAATAATGATCATATCCCCACTCTTTCCCTATCTACCCTATGTAAAAAATATCATTTTTAATTGCAATTATTTCATGTTTAGTGTGGTAAATCGTCTTCAAATTTTAACAGTATGTGTATTATGCTTTTAATGACTTATATTCCAAGTTTCTAAAACTTCTTGAATTTTTGCATTTGTGAATGAACTACCTTAATGAGATAGATAAATGGCTTTGGAATCTAACATATATAGACCATATCCCTTCCAAGACAGATGCGCACAAAGAGTGCGTACTGGGATTAGTTATTAACAAAATTCTCAAATAATATGGTTGATTCATACCATATATATATACCCAATATACAAATGTACATTAGCAAAATTCCATAATTCGCACCTCATTCGTTCATTGATCAATTCACTTATTGAAATTTTTTATACAAATATACATCATACATTTACACTTCATACAAATATACATCATACATTTATAGTATACTTCATTCATCCATTGATCATCTGGCTGTTTGTTTTTTACATGTATTTATAATTGTATTATTATTGTTGATGAAATGAATGATGACCAACCCCGATTTTTTATAATTTTGTAATATTGATTTGTAGACCCTGAAGAAGGGGGAATAATCCTCCGAAACGTCGGTTTGAAGGGAAAGGAGGAAGGATTCCAATAAATTGCACCTTATTTGATATGTGTTAATTTGTTCTTTCCTCACTACCCCTGGACTGCCTTACATTACTTTCAAACAAAAGTTCTACCAGTCCGTCTCTCTCTAGAGAAAATTTCGTTGCAAATAAGAATTAAAATTTAGAGCCATAAAAGTGGATTATGTTAGATTATGATCTGGAGACAATATTGGGAGGGGAGAAAATGAGGCGGGTACCTTAGGGCTTAGGCATGTTTTGAATATTTTTTCCTTGTTTACGATGATCATACAGTTTTTTCAAAAATGGACGGATTGCTTTTCTAAGTTTCCCAGAGTTAGATATTTAAGGGGGACGTAGTGTGTTCAATAATATAGGTTTGTCCAGGAATGAGGGGACTGGGAAATAATAAAAATAATAAAATAAAAATATATTGTATATTATTTTTATATCTAAATTTAAAGATTACATTTCTAACTTATTTACATATGTTTTATTATATTTAAGTCTTGAAATAATCAATTATATTAGTTCAGTCATTCTCCTCACTCTTTTTACCATTAAAAATCAAAAATAAAAATATCACCAACAAAAATGTTTATTATCTTGATTCAGATCAATAATTTTATTAAATGATAAACTTATAAGAAGGTAAATAATCCTATGAATATTATAAGTGTTAACTCATCAGTACATTAACAATCACGAGGTTTCAATTTTAATTAAAGCTTCCTTAGTGTCTTGATTTTGTACGATCTAGGCGGCCAATGGACCGGCCCCAAACGTGAAATAAACTGTTCACCGAACTCGCCTCTCAATTGGGCCATTGTTTCGCATGCTGTGTGGCATGTGGCACCGACTTGCTGAAACCACATGTCAGCCAAGCCCAGCTCTTCCATTTTGGGCAAAAAAAATTTGTAATCATCGCACGGTAGCGCTCGCCATTCACAGTAATGTTCATGCCTTCGTCGTCTTTGAAAAAGTACGGTCCATTGATGCCAACGGCCCATAATCCACACCAAACAGTGCATTTTTCGGGATGCATTGGCAGTTCTTGCAATGCTTCTGGCTGCTCTTCACACCAAATATGGCAATTTTGCTTGTTCACGTATCCATTCAACCAGAAATGAGCTTCGTCGCTAAACACAATTTTCCGATAAAAAAGTAGATCTTCATCCAACTTTGCCAGCGCCCATTCACCAAAAGTTAACTGTTGTGGTAGGTCGCGTGGCTTCAATTCTTGCACCAGCTGTATTTTAAAAGGTTTTACACCCAAATCATTCTGCAAAATTTTCCACGTAGTGGAGTAACAGAGGCCCAATTGCTGCGAACGGCGCCGAATCGATAATTTACGGTCAGCAACAACAGTGGCGGATACAGCTGCGATATTTTCCTCTGTTTTTCAATAATCTGCAAACGTTGTTCGTTTGTAAGTCGATTAATGGTTAAATTATAGACCAAACTGAACATGTTTGACAGTTGACATATTACACGGAGACAGCTGAGCTGACAAAAAGAAAGTTGATAAAAAATCACCCTTTACCAGGTGTATGCATGTGAAATGAGCCTTTTTTATAAAAATAAAACACTTTTTTTAAATAGGAAAGAAAAAAATATTTCATTCAAAGTGTTCTCCGTCACTTTCTACACATTTTGACCAACTTTCTGGCAATTGGTGGACCCCTTCTAAAAAAACTGCTGGTCTTTGGAAGAAAACCATTCATTGACCCATTTTTCGACTTCTTCGTAAGTTTTGAAGTGTTACTCTTTAAGTGCGTGGCCCATCAGCAAAAACAAGTGGTAGTCGGAAGGAGCCAGGTTGAGTGCTTCCAGTGTAATCCTGAACCGGTTTTGCTTTATGTGAAAGAGCATTGTCATGAAGGAAAATCACTTTATGTTGCCTTTTTTGATATTCTGGCCGTTTTTCCTGCAATGCACGGTTCAAATCAATTAATTGTTGTTGGTAGCGTTTAGCATTTACAGTTTCAGCAGGTTTCAATAGCTCATGATAGACGACACCTTTCTGGTCCCATCGTCATCGTTGAAACCATCTTTTGTAATATGTTGCTAATGATAGAGCATGACTACCATAAGCTTCTTCAAGCATTCGTTGAGATTCTGCCACGTTTTTCTTTAAATGATTAACAAAAAATTAATGCTGTCCGCATATCGTATGCTGTAGGCACAAAATTCGACATTTTTAACATGAAAATTTTTTATGTTGTTGTAGTGCAATGTGCAAATCAAATTTTCAACAGTTGTTCAGAGATGCCAAAGCAATGAAATAATAATAAGGTTATGGTTCGTTCAAAATAAACATAACCTATACTACCATCTATCGTAAAAGGCTCATTTCATATGCATACACCTGGTATATTGTTCTTGTTGCAAATATGCAAAGAACATAATACAAGTAAAAAAAAAACTGTTCTTGGTTATGGGGAAGATTTAAATATTTAATCGAAACGTTGACAAAAGAAAATTTAATTTTTATTTTCCTGGCAGATTCTCCTCTAATATTATCTTCCACTTCTTACTTAACAGCCACGTCTTCATTTGATTTATTTTAAAATTCTAAAATTAATATTTTCATTCAACAAAGAAAATAATTCAATTAAGAAAAACACAAAATAAGCCAAAGAAAAAAGTTTTTTTCTACAAACGAAAGAAAAATATAAATTTTTTTTCTTTGATGATCGAAAAATTTGAAAAATATTTCACATGAAAATTTAATCAATTCAGAATTGAATTCATATTAAACTAAAGATGAACTTTATCATGAATTAAATTCTGACAAGGTTTTTTATAATTTCAAATAAATTAAATGACAAAAATCCATTATCCCCAATGAATGGTGCGCATGCCATCGGATAAAAACCTTTTTAATGTCAAGATTATTAATATCATTATTATTAATAACAATTACAAAACTTTTCCTATAATATACAATAAATAAAAAAAATAAAATAAAAAATTGTCTTGGACGGATAGTTTCTTTAGCCATCGCAAAGTTTTTAGCATAAGAATAAAGAAATACATTTGGTATCAAAAAATATAGATTTCCTATGTGAAACAAAACTTAGCTGCGGCATCTCTAGCCAATTTCTAACTTAATTATTTATACCTTGTATATTAGAGGGGAAAAAATGTTAAAAAAAGTATTAACCCTACGGCAAATTTTATTATGGGCAAAGTTGTAGGGGATGTGATTTCTGACAACTTTTGTTTAAAAAAATTCCTCCAAAAAACAACCCAAAAAGGGGGGGAGGGTGAAAAAATGTAAATTCTTGCCCTTGGAGCATTTCAACCAAATTTTGTATACATATGGTAATCTGTGGGCCTTTAGAGAGCTAGAAATGCAAAAACCAACCACCCAAAATGGTGGGGGAGGGTTAAAAAATGAAAATTTGGTTGCTAACAAATAATTACTTAGGAAAACAGTAAAAAATTCAGTTCATTCGATATGTTTCGCAGTCACATTTGACTGCCTACAATATCAACTACTTCAAAACCTGCAGCCGCGTTTATCTTACTTAGACTTCGACCGACCGGCCTCTAAAATTGCACCTTTTCTTGGATGCGGGAATCAATGGTGTTGTTCCTTCATGGTATAACACCTTATATATATAAAAAAGGAAATCATAGTGACTTTTCCTTATTTTGATTGTGGTTGGTCACCAGTTACAGCAGTATGTGTCTTCAAATGGCGTACCAATTGAGGTTTCTGTCCAAATTTCATTGGGCAATGAGAGCAGTGAAAAGGTTTTTCCCCAGAATGTATGCGCAAATGATTCGTGAAACAAGACTTTCTGGAAAAGCGAGATGGACACTGATCACAAGCGAATGGCTTCTCCTTGGTATGGCATACTATATGCGCTTTGAGAGTGCTCTTTTGAGTGAATTTCATCGGACACTCAGTACAAGAGTATGGTTTCTCACCCGTATGCGTTCTTAAATGAACTCGCAGGTAATTTTGCCTGGCAAATTTCAATCCGCAAAAGGAGCAAGCAAAGGGCTTATCACCAGAGTGAATACGAATATGGTTAATGAGATTAGTTTTTTGTGCGAAGCGAACAGAGCAATAGTCACATACGAATGGCTTCTCTCCGGTATGGATCAGCATATGACGATTAAGATGAGTCTTGATGCTGAATTTCAAAGGACAATTAGGACAAAAGAAAGGTTTCTCACCCGAGTGCATTCGTAAATGATATTTCAAATGTTCTTTGCTTGAAAATTTCTCTGGGCAGATTTCACAAGTGTACGGTTTCTCTCCTGTATGAAGTCGTAAATGTTGTTTCAAATGCTCTTTACGAGCAAACTTCACCCAGCAAAAGGAACACGTGAAGGGTTTCTCGCCTGTATGCATCCGTAAATGGGATTTCAGCTGATGGTTTTGAGCAAATTTCAAAGGGCAATAAGTACAAACGAAGTTTTTTTCATCTGAATGTGTGTGAGCATGGTTTATGAGATTTGACTTGTGGGAAAATCTCTTTGGACAGAGATGACAGGCGAATGGCTTTTCCACAGAATGTATCAGTTTATGTCGTTTGAGTTTGCTCTCTTCAGTGAATCGCATTGGACATTCGGTACACCCAAAAGGCTTCTCACCGGTATGCATTCGTAAATGGATAAAGAGTTCAGCTGCGCTTGAAAAACCTTTCGGACAAAGATCACAGCCGAATGGCTGGTCCCCTGAATGGGTTCGCACATGTCGATTAAATTGTTTTTTAACAGTGAATTCCTGTGGACAATGAGGACAGGCGTGAATCTTTTTCTGATTCTCCCTTCTATTTTGAGTAAAGAAAATTCCATCTAACTGGTTACTTTCTAAGTGATCATCTGTATGGTGTTCACGCATATGACTCTCGTAATCCGATAACTGTAGGAATCCACAAAAACACTTATCACAGAAATAATCTTCTGATTCGGTTTTTTCATTAATGTTTGTTGAATAATCAAGGTCTGAAAAAAAATAATTAGATGAGATTTCAATTTTTTATCAGTTTATTAAAGAAAAATACAAAAAAAGAAGAAAAATTCCTGGCCTATACACACTACATCCCAGGCAGCACAAGTATATTCTATATATATTCTTTCAATATCTTTTCAGGACATTCGGATATCCCGACGAAGTCCTATAAATCTACGTAGATATTCTAAGAAAATGCTTAGAAAAACAAAATATCCGCCTAAAAATCTTCTAGCGATATCCTGGGAATATCCAGAGGAATGTTCTAACAATCTTCTACCGACACCCTGGGAATATCCCGTGGAATGTTCTAACAATCTTCTACAGATATCCTGTGAATATCCTGAAGAATGTTCTAACAATCTTCTACAGATATCCTCGGAATGTATATAACCAGTGGCTCTCCCCTCCCAGCTTTCTTGTCCCCACCCTCAGTATTTATTTTATGCACTTCTCAAGAATTAGCAGAGGTAAAATTTTAGTAAAATCACAGATGTTTTATTATAATTATTTTATATAAAGCAAGTTTTATATAAAACTTGCATTTATACAGGTATGACATTTTAATTCAATGTAATAATATGGATATTTAATTTTAAAAAAATTGATTAACTAAATTTAATTAAAAGTTTTTTGAATTAAAAACTAGTTATTATAAATAAATAAAAATTGCGATACCCGAGAATCTAACATAAATCTTACTAACAAACTAATATAACTTATTTTCCATTGTGTACTTTATTGTGTTATTTCATTAGATCAATTTTGCATCCAACAAAGACATATCTTGAGAGTTAAGATGCTCAAAAACCACTTAAAAAAGCCCCAAAGATTGCTCTGCAGTCTCCAAGAAAATTCCGAGTAAAAAGAATTTAAATCTTGAACACATTAGGTTTTAAATTAGGAATAATACCACGTTGTAAGTAAAAGGTTCAACTATTTTAATGAATTTTCTCTTTGTAAGTATACCAAATAATTAATAACTAAAATAATTTCCATTTGGGCGAAAGGGAATCTGGTTCCAATTCCAGAACTTAGCGCGGAACCGTTTCATTTGTCGGGCCCACTCATTTATGAGTAAGCTCGTCGGGGTAACCCAAAAAGACTCGGAGACGCTGTCGGGAGATGTAGGCAGAGTTTTCTGTTCTGTATGAGCGTTCGAGTTCCCTGGAATTCTCTAGCAGTGAGATAGGGTTTGGAACGCGTAGAGCATATTGATAATTACTTTTCTGAATTATAATCAAATGTGAATAAGGCATTGTAGTTGTTAACCCTGTTGGTCCACTCCTTCATTTTCATTAGAATTTACTCTTTTATAGGGTTCTGTTTAAGCTTAAAACGGGACCCTTAATAGATTGGATTCAATTACTTTGTCCGAAGGTCTGACAGCATTTTAGCTTGTAAATTAACTAAGATACAAACTTAAAAGTTTCATGATTTATTTTCGCCAAAATCGAAAATCGTATACAAATTTATTGTGAAATCAAAAATAGAAAAATATTTTTTATAATGGGTGTGATATCTATTTAAAAATTATCATTAAGTTTAATGTATAATTAAACTTATTTTTTTTAATTTACTTCATTTTAAAGTGACTGTATGAGAGAGCCTCAAAGTGACTATTTTTAGGTGATTTTTATACTCTAACAAGACTTCTTAACGAATGAACTTGAAATTATGAAAAAATTCTACAAATATTACCATTTTCTGCTTTTGAGCGATTAATAAAAATAAATTTAATATCTTAAATATTTTGGGAGATATCAGGTTCGGAACCTTGATGTGTGATTCCAACTCTCACTGACCATTTGTATTTCATTTACTTCTAACGCGCATGGCAACTAGCCCCCAATTTTTTTGAATTATCCTTCTAACTTTAATTTTCTCGCTAAAAAGGGCATATTCCATTCTATACCTGAATATTAATATTTTCGTCACAGACACCCTGTATATAATAAATATATATTTACCTTCATTTTTTTTCAATTGTAATTTTAATTTTAAAATTGATAGTAATTTCGTATGAATACATTTCTTTTGATGTTTGTCAAGAAAGTCTTCACTAATATACATCATTTTACAGTAACAACACATATAAAGTGGACCTGAAATAAGAAATAAAATATTAATATTAAATTTGAAAATTATAAAAATATCTTATTAATTTTAACTTAACTAAAATTATAGTTGAACCTGATTTGAACAAAACTGTCGTTCAAAATTAAAAAAATTAAAATAAAAAGAACTCGTTCTCTGGGAATTTCGGTGATTAGCAATTGTTTTGGTGTATCCGTGGGAGCAGTTAAGGCATTCAAGTTCAATTCCAGGAAGGGTGAATACAACCCTTTTGACATATCTTTCTTATATTTTTAAATGAGCAATTCTTGTATATCTATCTATCTATCTACTATTATTAAACGAGCTTTTGCTATATATATTTGTATCTTCTTTCTATTTTGAAAACGGCTCTATCGAAACCAACTCTATTAGCAAGTTTTGAGGATGAGAAAGCGATCTGGCTAGGTCTGGACCTCGACAAATTTCATCTTAATTGATCTTTTCTTAATTAAAGTAATTATTGATAGATTAAAATCTCAATAAAAACGTTTGTTTACACTTTTTTCAATTATCTTTTATTTATTAATTGGTTTTTTAGTTTTAAAACCCACGAATACTTTATACCAAATATTGTTATATATTAGAATTTGCCAATTTAATTGATTAACATTTCTCTTATTAAAAAACACGGACTAAAAATATTATCGCAAGCTAGAAAATCAAGTACAGTCGATAGTGGGAAAGTAATCTCCGAAATCGAAGCCTCAAATACAATGTATACATTATTTCATGTAAAAAATTGCTTAAATAAAATTATTATTTATTATTTATTTAATTTATTAAAAAACTCGATAAATTATTATTTAATTAAAAAAAATAATTATACGGAATTTATTTATATACCTATAAGTATACACATAATCTGTGGACCACTAGAAAGCTAGAATTTCAAAAACTGGGTGCGGGGTGGGGATGGATGTGGGGGGTGAAGAAGGTGGGGTGCAGTTGTGGGAGATCCGGGTGTGTGGTTCTAACATTGCTTACTGATACCCATCTCACTAAACAATACCAAGATACATAATCAGAAAGCCCTCATTATTCAAGTCCTGTATGTAAGATTTGAACTGTCGGTGTCTTGGCACTTGAGCGAATGTAGTTTAAAAATTTTAGAATTACCTGCATGACATAAATTAATTTTATTTTTGTATTATTTTTTTAATTTAATTATTATACTTTTTAAAATCAGTATTATTCAAGAGGGTTCAAGAGCCGCGCGAGATTGCCCTCCCCCCCCCCCCGGGTGGAATTTCTGGGTACGTGCTTGTGGAGGAGATGTTATATGTATTTTATGTGTTGCCATGACAAGGATGTTATGGTTTTGTATAAATAAATATATTCTAAACAAACAATACATTTCCGACATTTCCGAAGATGGCAATTCACTTGGCAATTGTAATCGTATGTTTCCTATATTTGATTCAATCGCGAATCGTAGGTGATTTTTGTCAAAGTGAAAATAATATCTGAACTTATATATTTCTAACTTGAAATAATGAAGTTAAATAAATTTAGAATTTTCTCATTAATATATTAAAGAATAATTAACATACCAACGAGAATTGTTTTGATCGCGCTTTTTAAACAAGATATATATTTTACTTAGGGAAAGTGGTGTAGGTTTTAGGTAAAACATGATATTAATTAATAAAGTAAAGAGTGTGTAGTTTCACAGTGAATGAAATAAAACTCAAGAGGTTTATTTCATTCACTGTGAAACTACACACCCTTTACTTTATTAATCAAGATATATATGGCGAGACTACTGCTGGTTGAAGCTATTGGAGTCTGCAGAGTCTTAAGTCTGGACCAAGAAAGAATGAAAAAGATGTGATCCATTTAGCTATAATCCAACGTCATTTTGCGTTTAGCCCGCATGACACTTGGATGGATCACCACAGACTTAAGACTCAGCAGACTCCAATAGCTTCAACCGCAGTAGTCTCGCGATATATGTCTTGTTTAAAAAGCGCGATCAAAACAATTCTTGTTAATATATTAATTATTCTTTAATATATTAATGGGAAAATTATAAATTTAATTCACTACTTAATTTATTCTATATAAGTGAAAGTAATATAAGAATATATTAGTATATATATATATATATATAAATTCTATAATTGTTTTTGAAATATATGAATAATAAAACAATTTAATTATATATCCATTAATATTATTATTGATTCAGTCATGACTAACCTGTATAGGTAGGATATTCGCTTTTATTATTATCAGTCATAATGTATAGAATAAGAAAGCTCAACCAGTTGAAAGATCAAAATGGATTTTCTATTTGGATAATAGAAATAATCACAAAAATATTTATTTTGTAGACTTATTAAATAGGTGTAAATTTTTTTTTGTTTTCCCAATCTCAAATGGTTAATGGCGGAACGGAAACAGGAGAGAATGCACCCTAGCGGCAAATAGGGCAATGGCTCTCTGACCAGGGGAGCCGGCCGCCAAAGAATTTTACTGGCCATCAAAAAATTAATTAATTCCAATTTTAACAGCTTCCTCCACTCCAAATAACTAGCTCAATAGTTATAAATAAACATATAAAAATTTGGGGGGGGGGGGGGCGGTCTCCCACTTGGTTCCGCTCATGGCAACAATAGGAAGGGTTTTTTTACATCTTATCTTATCTTATTATATTAAACGAGCAATTCTTGTATTTATATATATCCAAGTTTCTCCTAAACGGCTCTAACTATTAGGATGAAATTCACGAGTTAAGGTTTTTTTTTTTGCTTTTTCGGTCTTACGCTTACGCATAAGCCAATTTACGATACTAATTATTTCATTTTTTTTTAATTAGTCTATCTTTACCCTCCCGGGGTCAGGTTTTAGCTGGATGTCTCGAGTCGGATTCGAACCCGGGACCACTTGGTTAGCAGGCTGACATGCTAACCCCTAGCCTACCCGACCCCCCAAGGGGGTGGTTTGTGTTGGCGATTCGATCTGTCACGGTCTCATTTTCGGCTAAATAGTTTTTGATGGGTTTTTTGTTAATTGAAATAATTATTCACAGGTGGTTGTCTCGATAAAAATGTATATTTTCATTTTTATTCAATTTCCTTTTAATAAATAATTGGTTTTTTAATTTTAAATCCCACAATAAGATCAATACAATTATTATTATATATTAAAAGTTGAGGCAATTTAATTGATGGAGGAGGATGGGGAAGTGATTGGGTAATTAAAACCAATCGACTTGATTGGTGAATAATGGAATTGAAATAATTATCGGAAAAGAGGTTTTTTTATCTAATTAGATTTTTCCTCTTATTAAAAACAAGGACTAAAGATGAATAAGGACACTCGATGGTGGAGAAGTAATCTCCGGAATCGAAGCAAAAATACAATGTATACATTAATTAATGTAAAATAATTGGTTTAATAAAATTTATAAAAAAAAAAATTAATTGATTATTGGATTGAATGAATTGAAAAGAATCCAATCGACTTGATTGGGGAATAATGGAATTGAAATAATTATCGGAAAAGAGGTTTTTTTATCTAATTAGATTTTTCCTCTTATTAAAAACAAGGACTAAAGATGAATAAGGACACTCGATGATGGAGAAGTAATCTCCGGAATCGAAGCAAAAATACAATGTATACATTAATTAATGTAAAATAATTGGTTCAATGATCATTAAACACCTAAAAAAAATTTATTTGATTAAAAATCGAGTTTTAAATATTATATTAAATATTAAATATTAAAATTTGACAATTTAATTAATTATAAAACTCGACAAATTGTTATTTAATTAAAAAAAATAATTATACGGTATTTATTTATATGCCTAAATACACATAATCTGTGGATCACTAGAAGACTAGAAATGCAAAAACTGGGTGCGGGAATGGGAGGCGGATGTGGGTGTGGGGGTTACAGTAGGGGTGGAGGTGGTGGTGGTGGGAGAGTTTCGGGGGTGGGGTGGGAATGAGGGGTTCGGGGGGTCCAGGGGGCGTGTACTATATATATAGCTTTTAACTTGAAGCAAAAAGTTACCGAGCATCGCTCGGTGGCCATGTACTTTTATATGAACAGATTGCCAATCTATTCGCGGACTTTTTTGAAAGTATTTACGGAGGAAATGCGAATAATTTGCAATTTGATTCCGATGTTGTCTTGGGTTTCTGTAACAATGTCTCCCATGGGGAAGCTGAGGGGATGTCTGAAGCTATATCGGTGGATGAAATAAGTTCTGTCTTAAAAGAACTCAAACCAACTCTATCTTTGGGTGCTGATGGTATCCCAGCGTTTCTTGTTAAAGGTTGTTCTACCCAGCTCCTCAAACCCCTTTTCATTCTATTTAACCACTCCCTTAGGGAGGGTATTTTACCTGAAATATGGAAAACAACCTTCATAACTCCCATATTAAAAAGTGGTGCTCGTAATAATATAAGCAATTACAGACCTATAGCCATAATAAGTGCTATCCCTAAATTGCTAGATAAAATCATGTATAACAAAATGTTAAAGGCCGTACTGGAAGCTATTTCAATGAAGCAACACGGTTTTGTACCTGGTCGTTCCACAGTTACGAACCTGACATTGTATACAAATTCAATATTTTCCAGCTTAAACAGAAACAAACAGCTTGATACAATCTACTTAGATTTTAAGAAAGCTTTCGATCTGATAAACCACAACATACTATTATTAAAGCTAAGGAAATATAATTTATCTTCTTCTATAATTAGATGGCTTGGCGATTATCTATTCGAGAGAAACTCTTATGTACAAATTAAAGGTACAAAATCACACAACTTTATTGCTCCATCTGGTGTCCCCCAAGGCAGTCATCTTGGTCCGTTACTATTTTTATTATTTATTAACGATTTAGCAAACATATCGGAATTTTGTAATGTATTATTATTCGCGGATGATATAAAGCTATTTTTGGAGATTTCTACTGAACAAGATTGCCTAAGAATGCAATCTGACTTGAATAAAATAATAAATTGGTGTGATGCGAACCTGCTTTTCCTAAACTTTGATAAATGTTTTACTATTAGTTTTTCTAAAGAACCAAACCACTTTAAATTCAATTATATACTCGAAAATGGCACTACCTGTACTAGAGTTAACTCTATTAAAGATCTTGGAGTTATTTTCGACTCCAAACTCACCTTTAAAGAACACATCACGTATGTGGTGGGTAAAGCTAATCAGAGTTGGGGTTTTATTTCTCGTAGCACTAAGTCATTCAAAAGTCCTGATGTGATTAAATATTTATATTCAACTCTAACTAAATCCATACTTATGTATGCATCTGCTATTTGGAGACCGAATTTGAGGGGTGACATTGATAGGATTGAGAGAGTTCAGCATAAAGTTCTAAGAAAATTAGCATCACTTACTGATAATCCAATGTCAAGATTTAATCATAACTACACTCTTGCTGCTGAGTCCTTCTGCCTAGCTTCTGTAAATTCCTGTATGATAGCCTCTGATTGCATATTTATATATAAAATTATGTCAGGTCAGGTAAAATGTACAGAGCTCTCTGCTCTATTTCCCCTACATAGCCCCAATTATGCATTAAGAAGAACAATGCCATTCTATCCAGAGATGCCTACTGGTAGACATCCTGAAAGAAATCCAGTCTTCAGACTCTGTCATTGTTACAATGAGCTGGCACCAAAATTGGTTAACCCTCAGGAATTTTCCTTGGAAATCAATAAGGTAGCGGCTTTGTTCAAGAAGCTCACGCTTGTTTATGAATAATGAATGAAATGTTAATATATAATTATGTAATGTATTGATGTATGTAATTAATATTATTGATGTATGTAATGAGTATTGTTATTTCTTATAATTTTGTAAATTGAGGCTTTTTAGCCGTTGAAATAAATAAATAAATAAATAAATATATATACGAGGGGTGAACCGCGACCTAATATCGTGTACACATACTTCCACTTCCACTTTGATTTCCAAGTAGAAGACAATAGATTAAGGGGCATTATTTAATGAATTCCAAAATAATTCCAAAGACGTGTACACCTAATTCCAATCGCGGATCACCCCTCGTATCAGAGATATACAAGGAGAAAACATTGTTAAAGTTTAAATTTTGAAGCAGTGTTGCCATCCTGAGTAGCAAAATTCCCTAAAATGACTTAAAAATATCCCGCCAAATAGAAAACAATTGAGGGATAAATAAAAAAAAACTATTTTAAAACCCGGTACGCTTTCTGCGAATTTTTCATTTATTGAACTTTCCCCACCCAACTAAACTTAGAGCTATCCTACAAATAAATTTAACTATCATATAAAACTTTGTTTATAAATATGTATAATACTCCATAGGCAACCTCTCAAGGCGGAAAACAAATATTAATTAAAAATAAATTGCAATTGCGGATTAAAATATATAGTAGAAATTAATTCTTTATCTTTTCTAAACACAATTTTCAAATTACTTATAATTTAAACGACAAGAAGATCAATGTTCAATTCAATTAAATCTCTGGATCAATATAATATAATCTTTTGTTTTTATAAATTATTTTTTGTACATGAATGCCAGTAAATTATTTAAATTTCAATTATATTCTCTATTATTTATAAGAGAATAATATCTATTTATTTGATTTATCAAACATTAAACATCAACAAAAGTAATCAAATAAAAAATCCCCAGTTTAAATCTTTTGCTAAAATATCAATCACGGATTTCGAGGTTATAATAATTCAACATTTAAAAAAATATGCTACTAGATAACATTATCAAATAAAATGTCAAGTAAATACCGTGATTCTATAATGGATGATGTTCCAGTTAAAATTAGTGAAAATTTCAAGCCACCGAGGAAAATAATTTTACCTATAAGCTTTCAACATCGAATTCAACCCGAACTTTCATCTGACCATTATGATTTTAATTTTGAAGAACATATCATTAAGAAAATCGAAGAATGGAAAGATTTAAGATTATTAGCTAAAAAGAAAAGAAAGATTAATGAAGAGTCATTGAGTTTTCAAAAAGAAATTACAACATTAAAAAATAAACTCAGTGAAATCCGGATTAGTCAAACATCACTTAACAATCTGGATACGGATAAAGAAGAAATAATTGATCTTTCTCAAAGAAAATATCCCGCTAATGAAAGCCAAGGTAATTATGATAATTCTATTTTGACTCCTGTTCCTATAAGTTCTGCACATCCATCCGCTTCTTGCAATATTAGTCAATTGTCAAGATTAAATATCTCCGACTTTGAATCGGACACCTCAAGTCCTTTCGATAACATGGAACTTAAGACTCTCAACGATATGGAAGAATTGGCCCACGTTTTAAAAAGCACCTTACCAGAAGATCCACCTGGTCCCGAAGAGGTCACCTCTGCAAATAGTTATCAACAAATTAATTTTAATAACTTACCTAATCGAACGCCACCAATTGACATGTCAATTCAACCAAATTTGATATTTTGTGATAAGGATTCAAGTAATTATAATGGTTATAATTTGGAATCTTCTTATATTAAATCGTCCAATTCCCAAGATCATCAAAAAAATTTATCCAAAAGTGTTCCAGATATTTTTAGACAACTTGAAGATGAACTAATTCAATCGAAAGAAAGAAACACCCCTCCGCGTCCGTCTAGTTTTGGATCATCCTCATTTGAAGATAGCAATCCTTGGCCAGTTATTGAAACTCCAGAACGTTCACCCTTGAAATTGCCTGTAATTAAAAATATACCGAAATCCAATCTTTCTCCTGTAAACAGTTCTAAAAAATCGGACATTTCAATTTTACCCAATCCATATGAACAATTGACTTTCGAAGAAAAACGCGTTGTCGATCATGCTGTAGAAATGGGCTTTCCAAAAGCAAGAGCTGCAAGAGGATGTCAACGTTTTGGATCGGACAAGAAAAAGGTAGTAGAATTTCTTCTAGAAATTCAAGCTTTGGAAGAGAAAGGTTTCACACAGGATCAAGCAGAAAAGGGATACATCGATAATAATTGGAATTTGAAAGAGACACTAAAACATCTGGAACTTAAGAAGCAATTTCTTATTTATGGATTCCCCGAAGAAAAAGTTACATCAGCGCTTCTTTTACATAACAATGATTCAGAAATGGCTCTGGAACATTTAATAACTTAAACATGTATTTCATAGCTCATCATATTTGTGTTATTCAAAAAATCTCAATTATATTTAAGGGACACTTTCACAAAATTATAATAAACCATTCAAAATTTATTTTTTTAATTAATTCATTAAATTCCCTAATTTTAATATATAATAATATATGTAATGAACTTTTATTAGTGGATTATAAAATAAAAATTAATAAAGAAATGTTAAAAAATTCATCTGTTAATTTCTTTATACTTTTATCCGAGGGGTGAACCGCGATTGGAATTAGGTGTACACCGTCTTTGGAATTATTTGGAATTACTTTGGAATTCATTAGATAATCTATTGTCTTCTACTTGGAAATGAAAGTGGAAGTGGAGAAGTAGGTGTACATGATTTTAGGTCGCGGTTCAGCACTCGCTTTTATCATAACAAAACCTCAAACACTCAAATTAAATTGAAATTATTTTGATTATTTATCTCCAAATGATTAAATTAATAAGTTGTAGGGAAATAAGGACAATAGCTTATGCAAATAATTTTTATTTTTTGTCAAAGTTTAGTCAAGGAAAAAAAGGAAAATATTTTCAATCTGTTTGATGACTGGCCTGATATATTTGCTAAGAAGGAATATTAATAAAATGACAAATATGCAAAGAAGTTAATTTATTTAAGCCCTGAGGAAGTCAACAAAGTTGACGAAACGTTGGCAAAAAATAAAAATTATTTGCATAAGCTATTGTCCTTATTTCCCTACAACAACTTTATTGATTAAATTGAAAGTTTCTTTTTGCCGAGAGTAGCATAATTTTTATGAATGGAGTGGAGTGTCTTCTGCTGGAATTATAAATCGTTATAAATAAATTATAAATTTATAATTCCAGCAGAAGACACACTCATTTAGTGTCTCCTTCAACTCAAATAAATCATTGAAAAAAAAGTTTTCTACATTTTTGAACTCCAAATTCTTAAGGAGGTTCTTTCGTGACAATCCACACAAAAAGTTTTAGCCTCGTAACCACTCTATAAATATGAACGGAGTTAAAATTTTAGGTTATATTTTTTTAACTTGACTGTACTTTTTAGGCTACTATATTTTATTTATGAATGGATCGTTTCCAAGCCATGGATATTTTATCCCCTCCACTAAAAATAATCGCCCAAATATGTTTTTTTTTTAATTTTTTTATCAAAACTACTTGGTAAATAATTTTAATTTTTTTTTTAAGTTATTCCGTATAATTATTCTAATAAATATTAGTTTTTCATTAAGATGGTGAAAGTCCTTCAATGAAAAAAAATAAAATAATGATCATTTTCCCACCCTTTCCCAATCTACCATATATAAAAAATTTCATTTTTAATCGCATGTTTAATTTCATGTTTGGTGTAGTAAATCGTCTTCAAATTTTAACAGTATTTGTATTATGCTTTTAATGACTAATATTCCAAGTTTCAAAGACTTCCTGAATTTTTGCATTTGTGAAAGAACTACCTTAAGATGGAGTAAAAAATCTAATCAGTTCTTGGCTTAAGAAATACAGGTTTCGACATTAAAACCAACTTTCTATCACTTTTCATTCTTTACTTATGTCGTGGGTATAGAAATCCATATATATTGAAAAAAATGATTGGAAATGATTTTCTCAAGAGAGACATGTTCATTGTTCATATAGAGAAAAAAAATAACAATTATTCAATTCACTACTAAGACTGCTCGGATAGGTGATCAAATAGGAATCTCATTTTTAATTAAAATGATAGTAACTTAACTTTTAACTAAATACTAAAGGTATTTTTAGTTTTTTTATAATTATTTATTTATTGCTGATAAGTTTTAAAAATTATTACAATTTTTTCAACATGGCTTGTTTGAAACAAAAAATATATAAAAATGTGTACAAGTTTATATATAGCGGGTGAGTTTTTTATCTTGAGACAGTGTTATAATTCAAAAACAGTGCATTATATGAAAAAAAGTTTCAAATAAAAGTTTATTTATATCAGGGGAGAAACTAAACTACGCTATTGTTTGTCGACCTAGAACAAGCTTTCAAGGGTATTTCGAGGTCAAGTTCTGTTTTTTAAATGGAAACCTATATGTTTCTATACATATTCTTAATCTAGAAAAAAAACTGAACAACTTTCATTAGAACTATCTTTTTATACATCAAATAAAAAAAAATATTAAATCAATTAGATCTCAAAAAAATAATCTTAATAATTATTTTTAACAATCATTCTACTTAATTATCAAATATTTAATTATTATATAAATAATTTAATAATTTTGCCCTCAGGAGCTTCATTTCATCGTGTTTTAAATCTATTTAAAAAGAAAAAAGAAAAACTGGAAATGTAAAGGCTATGAAGAAACTGCAACAGGCCAAAATAACGAAATTGGAACTGGAATTCATCCAGAAGACTCTGGAATATCTCAGAACAGTGTAGGAAAATTATTAAATTATTAAATATTTGATTATTATTTTTTGATAATTAAGTTGAATGATTCTTAAAAATAATTATTAGGATTTTTTTAGATCTAATTGATTTAATATTTTTTTTTATTTGATGTCATATAAAAAATTAGTTCTAATGAAAGTTTTTTTTCTAGATTAAGAATATGTACAGAAACATATAGGTTTCCATTTAAAAAACAGAACTTGTCCTCGAAATACCCATGAAAGCCTGTCCTAGGTCTACAAACAATAGCGTAGTTTAGTCTCCCCCTGATATAAATAAACTTTTATTTGAAACCTTTTTCCTATATAATGCACTGTTTCTGAGTTACAAGACTGTCTCAAGATAAAAAACTCACCTGCTATACAGATATAGGTATATATATATATTTTTATTAAATAAAAAATAAGTTTTAAAAATTATTACAATTTTTCAACATGGCTTGTTTGAAACAAAAAATATATAAAAATGTGTATAAGTTTATATATGTATATACAGATATAGGTAAATATTTTTTTTGATTAAATAAAAAATAAATAAAAAGAGTAATATTTATAATATTATAGTTATATAAGAAGTATATTTTAAATAATTAACAAAATAGTAAATACTCACGAATGTGTGAAATAAAATCATTATAGATATATATTTTATTATTTTTGAGAATTTATTTATTAATACAAATAAATAAATTAGAAATTGAAGAAGATAATGTTAAGCTATATTAAATTTCTGGAAATCATCCTCAGGTCCATTAATAATATTATGTCAAAGTACTCCTGAAGATGGGTTAACAACCCGAAATATATTGAGGTTTAGAACAACTTTTTAAATGTTTCATTTCTGTGAAACTCGCCTTAATTTATAGTTTGGAGAGGTTGACTAGGCAATTATACTCTTGGTAGGTTGCCATTGCTTTCCAAGAGAAGGGGACTGCAAATATCTGATCTGCCGATACTCAGTCTCGAACCAGCATTCTTCGAGTCAGCGAACCGACACTCTAGCCACTGACTGACAGTCGCCTCATAATTTATATAACATGTTTTAATATCTCATCTGTTGTTCTCTGCAACCAGTGGCATAGGCTAAAATAGTTTGTGGGATTTGACCCCTCGACCCACATAATAGCTAAGAGCCCAGAGTAAAATATTTTATCTCCAAAATCTGATATCCGAAAAATTGGACTACATTTTTCTTAAAGCATCAGAAATTCATCTTAAAAACGTTTTGGTATAAATTATGGTTTAAACTATTATTAAATCAGGGCTGGTTAAGATCTTTATAGAGGCCTAAACACCTAAAAGATCTTGGTGCCTCCATATATATCTATATAGTATAAAATACAATTTTTATTTACTGAAGTGAAACATAACATAAAAATATACTAGTATGTTCATTTTTGTCAAATCCTGCTTCATTTATATTTGAAAAGTTTTCTTAAATTAAATTAGGGAACGAAGAAAATATTTTAAAATTATAGACAAAAAGATCAGCCGGGATTCGAACCCGGGATCCTCGCATGTGGGCTGCGATGCCTATATAAGAGCCTTAGCTCTTATCTTTTTGGCCATTTTAAAGGCATCACAGCGAACATGCGAAGATCACGGGTTCGAATCACGGCTGATCTTTTTGTCTATAATATAAAAATCTTTTCTTCGTTCCCTAATTTAATTTAATTTATAATTGTCTTTCAACGCGGCTTTATTGTGGTTGCGTGAAACCAGGGAGGTCCGAGATCCCTGTCCTTACGACTGCAGTCGAACCGTTGATAAATTTTTCAATCAGTTAAAGATCCATTTACTATTACAAGCTAGTTTAGTCTTAGCTAATCTGTGACAAATTGTTTTGTTTACTTTATTTACCAAATAATAGCTATGAAAGATTTATTGAATTGAAAAATTTGCCCTAATAAATGCACAGATCATGAAAGAACTTCCCAACATAGCCCTTTCTTTATAAGGTTCAATATCTTATAAAGGCTTCCTTTTAACTTAAATATGTACCTCATCTTTGGAAGATTTCCGAACTGATCTTTATTCTTAAGCCTCTTAACAACCAATTTTATTGTTATAATTGAAAAGTTTTTGTTTTGCCGAGAGTAGCAATCTACCTGATCAGTTAGAAGATAAATATTTGAGATTTGGTCACGGCAATAAACATTCTGACCTTAAAATTAATCTCAGCTGAAGTGCCGCAAGGAAATGTTGCAGCCTCACTTATCAAAATGACAAGCGCCTTTTAATTTAATGTCAGAAGGGGAAATTTCTTTCATGACTTTAATTGATTCCATAGTGAAAAACAGTTTATTTATTACCCCAGGGGGTCTTGTAAACATGGATTTTGTAAATAGGGGACTTGTAAATATTGTTTGCTCGCGTGTGCTCTTAAATGTCGTGTAAATACATATTTTAAGGCAAATTTCTTAAAGCATAATTGACATTCGAATGGCTTATCGTCTGAATGGATATTTCTTAAATGATTAAGGAGCGCCTCACGTTTTATAAATTTCCTCGAACAGTTCGTACACTCAAAGGGTTTCTCACCTGTATGAATTCGAATATGATGTACTAATTGCTGTTTATTTGAAAATGATTTTGAGCAATAATCACATGTGAAAGGCTTTTCGCCGGTATGAATTCGTATATGCTGCTCTAAATTGGGTTTTTGTGAAAACTTCATTGGGCAGAAAGAACAAGAAAACGGTTTTTCACCAGTATGAGTTCTTAAATGAGTCTCCAAATTTCGTTTTTGAACAAATTTCTTTTGGCAAACATTGCAAACGAACGGCTTATCATCAATATGATCCATTAAATGTAATTTCAGATTTTGTTTTTCTGTAAATCTCTTTTGGCAATAGGTGCAAACGAATGGGTCATCATCCGAATGTATCATTAAATGTTGACTAAGATTGCCTTTAAGTGAGAAGCTCTTTGCGCAACGATCACAGCTAAATGGTTTCTCGCCGGAATGAATTCGCAAATGTCTATTTAAATCATCTTCAATTATGAATTTCTCTTCACAATGAGAACAGGCGAAGGGGCTCTCATCCGTATGAGTTCGGTAATGAATTTTAAAATAGTATTTGTTTTTGAACAATTTCAAACAAATATGACATTTATATTCTTGTACTTTTGGGTTTGTCATTTTTTGTTTAAGCCTAGAAATATTATAATCTTGCACATGAGTGTTAAAATGGTCATCCGATTTGTTTTTATCAATATCATTTGTTGAATATCCATCATCTGAAAAAGAAAAGAAAATCCTAAGATATATATACAGTGTTTTCATTTAGATAGCCAGTGGAAATTTAAAAGATTTTGTTAGCCGAGAGTAGCAGATTGAGTTGTTGATTCATAAAGTGAAATCAATGAAGTTGTCCTGCTAATAAACATATATATATAGAGCGGGCCATCTAACGTTTGGAATTTGAATCAGCTATAAAAAACAAAACTAATGGATATTTTTTCAAAATTACAAGTTTATTAGAAAGATTGGACACTTTCATTCAAGAATGAAACACGACATCATTCAAATGACTGTCAAGCCAGTCGTGGAAGTCATTTGAATGATGTTGTGTTTCATTCTTAAATGAAAATGTCCAATCTTTCTAATAAACTTATAATTTTGAAAAATATCCATAAGTTTTTTTTTTATAGCTGATTCAAATTCCAAACGTTAGATGGCCCACTCTATATTTAGGGTGGGCCATCTAACTTTTGGAATTTGAATCGGTGATAAAACAAAAAACTAATGGATATTTTTTCAAAATTATGAGTTCGGATATTTTCATTTAATAATGAAAAACAACATTTTTGTTTCCAAAAATTGAAAAGGATGACATGGGTGACATTTGGTTTCAACAGGACGGGGCCACTTGCCACACAGCCAACGTAACAATCGATCTTTTGCGCACTGTTTTGGGAAATCGAATAATGATTTTGTGTTTCATTCATAAATGAAAATGTCCAATCTTTCTAATAAACTCATAATTTTTTATAGCCGATTCAAATTCCAAAAGTTAAATGGCCCACCCTATATATATACCGGGTGAGTTTTTTTTATCTTGAGACAGTTTTATAACTCAAAAACAGTGCATTATATGAAAAAAAGTTTCAAATAAAAGTTTATTTATATCAGAGGGGAAACCAAAATATGCTATTGTTTGTCTACCTAGAACAAGCTTTCAAGGGTAGTTCGAGGTCCAGTTCTGTTTTTTTAAATGAAAACCTATGTTTCTATACATATTCTGAATCTACAAAAAAAACTGAACAACTTTTATTAGAACTATTTTTTATACGACATCAAATAATAAAAAATATTAAATCAATTATATATCAAAAAAAAATCTTAATAATTATTTTTAACAATTATTCAACTTAATTATCAAATAATAATGATCAAATAATTAATTATTAAATAAATAATTATTAAATCGAAAAGTCACAACAATAAAAATAAGTGTTTATAATGATCTTAAAACTTCATTATACGTAGGTAATTCTATGAGAAAAACGAACTTAACTTACTTGATTTGAATGAATTTCCCTCATTTTTAAACTTTCTTAATGTTAATTTCTCTTTCAATATTGAATGTATGATTAAGTATTGACATTTTAAATGATGTTTTTGAAGATAATCTATACTTATAAAATTTGTCTGACAATAAATGCAATTATAAAGGACACCTGGAAAAAAAATTATTATAGCCAAGATAATTTCAAAATTTAAAATAAATTATATATTAAACTTTGATAATCTAATCGAATTTACATTTCTTACTCTCATTCAGATTTATATATAAGTAGGTACATAGCTAATTTTTGGTTTCAACCAAAATCTAATTAATCATAGGTTTCCTGTATTTGATTCAATCGCGAATCGAATTCAGGTGATTTTTGTCAAATATTAAGTGAAAATAATATCCGAACTTATATATTTCTAACTTGAAATAATGAAGTTAAATAATTTTATAATTTTCTCATTAAAATATCAAAGAATAATTAACACATTAACGAGAATTGTTTTTGATCGCGTTTTTTAAACAAAGATATATATATCGCGAGACTACTGTTGGTTGAGGCTATTGGAGTCTGCTGAATCTTAAGTCTGGACCAAGAGAGAATGAAAATATATATATCTTGTTTAAAAACGCGACCAAAAACAATTCTCGTTAATATGTTAATTAATCTTTGATATATTAATGAGAAAATTATAAAATTATTCAAAATCTAATAGCTCTTCAACTCAATATAAAATTTCGTTTTGATACCTTTATTGGTTTTTGGGCTAGAGTATACAGAAAATTTAGTAAAACACCTACCTACTATAAGTAACAGACATTTTGACAAAATAATTAATACATATATCTTAAAATATAAATTTTTAGATATTCACTATACGTGGCTTTATCGTGGATTGAAACGCCGTGAATTCGTTCAATTATTTTTAAACTTGAGAAATATCCAGAAATATCCTTATAATCCTTATTATCCTTGATAATTTCAGGCTAATTAATTTATAAGTTGGGCTAAAAAGAGGCCTGTGGTTGTAGGTCTTGTTTTTTATGAAAACCATGTATATTTCACTTAGGGAAAGTGATGTGGGTTTTAGGTGAAACATGATATTAATTAATAAAGTAAAGGGAGTGTAGTTTCACAGTGAATGAAATAAAACTCAAAGAGGTTTATACAAACTCAATATATTTCGGATTATTAGTCCATCATCAGGAGTTTATAGATGTCTTATTTCATTCACTGTGAAACTACACTCCCTTTACTTTATTAATTCATGTATATTTCCATTATATCCACTGATGAGATTCTTAATTTTTTGAGTACTTTTATATCATTACCCTTATGCCAAGGCACGAAAGTGTAAATTTTTATGATTTTTCATTAATATCATTTTATTAAACTTAAATGATGATGAGATGTATAAAATTATGTCGGATCAAGTGAAATGTACAGAGCTTGCTGATCTCTTTCCTGTTTATAGCTCTAATTATGTATTAAGAAGTATAAATCCATTCTATCCAGAGATGCCTACTATAGTAGACATTCTGAAAGAAATCCTGTCTTTAGACTCTGTTATTGTTACAATGAGTTAGCACAAAAATTAGTTAACCCTCGGGAATTCTCTTTGGAAATTAATAAGGTAACGGCTCTATTCAAGAATCTCACACTTATATATGAATAATTGTTGTTTAAAATTCTGAATAATTATATAAGTTCCCTGTTTTATATATTCTTTATATGTTTTATTTGTCTATTAAGTACCCACTTAGATTTATATTTAAAATGTATGTAATTAGTTTTGTTGGTGTATAATTTTGTAAATTAAGGATTTTAACCGTTGAAAAAATGAATAAATAAATAAATAAATTAAAGCCTCAAACGTGGGTCCATAATCACGAATGCAAGTAAATAGTGTGTTATAAGTTATAGGAAATATTCAAATAGCTATAACTCAAAACGAAGTTTTTGCACATTCATGGTTTTGGCATAAGGGTGATGATATGTCACTACTGATTCCTCTTCAAAAGCCAATTTTTGCTCGATATTCTAGTTAGTTTCTAATGTTTGTGTCGCTTCATTATTCCAGGACTAGATAGAAACACCAGATCCCTTTCTTTCGTTAATATTTTTATTAAATTGAAAGTTTTTGCCGAGAGTAGCAGAATTTTTATATATTGAAGGAGACAATAAAGAGTGTGTCTTCTGCTGGAATTATAAATTTTATTTATTTATTTATAACGATTCGTTATAAATAAATAAAATTTATAATTCCAGCAGAAGACACACTCTTTTATTGTCTCCTTCAATAATATTTTTATACCTGATTTAACGAAAGAGACTTAAATCGATTGGAGGGATGTTTGCGTTAGTAGCAGAGCAGTTTGCACAGGTGTGGGACGTGGGTAGCTTTTACTAACGTGTGGAGTTGCCTTAAGGAGTTCACCGATTAACAGCCATGCGATCTTGATTGTTTCTACACATTATGTATGCTTACAACGCATGCTGTTGAATTTTATAACATCAAAAGTGTATAACTGTGTATATGTGATTATGAGTGAAGCAGATGCGTGTACTTTTAGTAATTTAGGCTAAAAAAAAAGATAAAGCAGAAAAATGTGTATGAAAGATATGTTAAAAGTTATGGTCGCAAGACACTATCTAAAAAATAATATAATTAACATGCACTACCTCATATTTCATTGCAAGAAGCAGTTGGATTAAAGCAGAAAATCGAACAAGTTTCATATTCCGTTCAATCATTTGGGATAGACATCAAGCACTTCCATAAATACACAAAATTCTTGCTCAAGCACAATGCAATGATTGAGTCTGTGGGGCGTTAAGAGAAGATTAATTTTTAAGATCATTAGGACGTTTTCAGAATTCCAACAATGTGAGGATGTACGAAGATAAGTCAAAAATTACCTACACTTTTCGTTCTACAACTTTATTAAATATGAAAGATATTAATTTGCCGATGGTAATAGTTTCAAATTTACTAGAAATTCATAGATCAAAGATGGTGTCGTCTATTAATTCCGATGGAGTGGAATATTTTTAATTATATGTCAGAGGGGTTGTTTTTCACCCCCTCGGGAATCGAACCCGAGTGCCAGTAACAGCAATCCGGGCCACCTGGCTCACCTGCGGGATACGATCCTCTCTGACATATGCAAACGCGTAAAATATTTTACTCAAAGATTGTTATCTTAATTTGTAAAATTTCGCGATATAGTGATTCTAAATTTAAACATATAGCCATGCCATATAATTTAAATAAAGGTGGTTGAGTGTTTCGAATTTTGAAAAAATTCAAAATTCGAAGGGCAATGGAATGACTTTTCTAATTTAATATGAAAGATATTAATTTGCCGATGGTAATAGATTCAAATTTACTAGAAATTCATAGATCAAAGATGGTGTCGTCTATTAATTCCGATGGAGTGGAATATTTTTAATTATATGTCAGAGGGTTGTTTTTCACCCCTCGGGAATCGAACCCGAGTGCCAGTAACAGCAATCCGGGCCACCTGGCTCACCTGCGGGATACGAACCTCTCTGACATATGCAAACGCGTAAAATATTTTATTTAAATTATATGGCATGGCTATATGTTTAAATTTAGAATCACTATATCGCGAAATTTTACAAATTAAGATAACAATCTTTGAGTAAAATATTTTACGCGTTTGCATATGTCAGAGAGGTTCGTATCCCGCAGGTGAGCCAGGTGGCCCGGATTGCTGTTACTGGCACTCGGGTTCGATTCCCGAGGGGGTGAAAAACAACCCCTCTGACATATAATTAAAAATATTCCACTCCATCGGAATTAATAGACGACACCATCTTTGATCTATGAATTTCTAGTAAATTTGAAACTATTACCATCGGCAAATTAATATCTTTCATATTAAATTAGGAAAAGTCATTCCATTGCTCTTCGAATTTTGAATTTTTTCAAAATTCGAAACACTCAACCACCTTTATTTAAATTATATGGCATGGCTATATGTTTAAATTTAGAATCACTATATCGCGAAATTTTACAAATTAAGATAACAATCTTTGAGTAAAATATTTTACGCGTTTGCATATGTCAGAGAGGTTCGTATCCCGCAGGTGAGCCAGGTGGCCCGGATTGCTGTTACTGGCACTCGGGTTCGATTCCCGAGGGGGTGAAAAACAACCCCTCTGACATATAATTAAAAATATTCCACTCCATCGGAATTAATAGACGACACCATCTTTGATCTATGAATTTCTAGTAACTTTATTAAACTAAGATAGGAGGCGACCGCATGCGCATGCGTTGAATTGGCGCGTCTGTGGTCACGTGTGCGGAATTTAATCACGATCGCGTCAGTCTAGCTACAATAGCATAAGCATGTCAGCTCCGCTATCAGATTGCACCAAAGAGGAGCAACGAGGAGTGGTCAGATGGTGTGAAAGGTGCTGAAATTCATCGGAGACTTTTGTCACAATACGGGGAAAGTGCTTTATCTTGTAAAAGAGTTTTTTTTTATGGATCGAAATGTTTAAAAGTGGCCGAACGATCGTAACACAAAAAGAGGGAGCTGGACGACCGTCAACTTTGAGACGCTTTGAGACCCTGGAACACCCTCCCTACAGCCCAGATCTCGCTCCCTCAGACGTTCATCTCTTTGGACCGCTCAACGAAGCTTTGAGAGGTCGTCGATTTGCCTCAGACATGGACGTTCGGGATGCGGTGCAAAAGTGGTTTCATGACCAACCGAAAACCTTCTACCAGGGAGGCATCCGGAAGCTTGTGGCTGCCTGGACCAAGTGCATTGCTAAAGGTGGAGACTATATCAAAAAAAATGTATCTGTTGTACACCTATCTTAGTTTAATAAAGTTGTAGAACGAAAAGTGTAAGTAATTTTTGACTTATCCTCGTAATTATGTATTTGGGATGTAGGTAACAAACTCTAATTTGGTGCCGTCCGGGTAACTTTTTGTTTACTCAGAGCGGCAAAAAGGCTAAGTGAAAAGATTTTGTCTACAATCAACTAAATGCGATTTCTCTTGACCACAGATCCCAGAAGCAGAAAGCAAGCGAGATTATTAATAATTGTTAGGCAACGTGGTGTTGGTTCTTGGTGAAACATTAATTAATAATTGTTAATTAAATTTATACTAGGTGTGTTTCACAAATAAAACAAATAGCTATATTTAGAGTTCTATGAAACTGAATAAAGTTAGTTCGATGTACGGAGGTGTATGATAATTTCAGGTGAAGTTGTTTTATAATGTGGTGAGGATATTCTTGGAATTGAACTTTTGAGTTTTGGTAAGAGATTAAAAAGGTAGAGGTAAAAGAAATGAAGGGAAAAAAAATGTAAATTAGATAAACAAATATAGGGTTTAGAATTTAATATATTTCAGAGGTGCCTACAGCGATGGGGGGGGGGGTAAAAAATGCAGAGTGGGTCATTGAATTTTTTTTTTTTTTTGGGGGGGGAACTGTTTCAAAATTAGCATTATATGCTAAAAATAAAAACGGTCTACAAAAGGTAATAAAAATCTCTTCTAATTCTTTAAGGTAGTTGTTTCACCATATGGGTTTTCTTAGGATTTGTTTGAAATTTAGACAGATTATTATTTAAATAGGTACTTCTGCATCGATTGGTGGCAAAACGAAATTTATGAACAATATAGTTCCGGGGATATTAAATTCCAAAGATACGAGTTTTTCAGACTATTATACATTGCACTATACGGGATATCGGAAAGTTTATATACATTTTTAATTATAATTAAGAAACTCTTCTCACCATTGTTATAAATTCGACTCGAGGCATCCGGTTAAAATCTGACCCCCGGGGTAGGGACAAATTTGAATAAAATAAATAGTATCGTAAATGGCTTATGGCTAGAAAGGCCGAAAAGCCAAAAAAAAAACCCATTAAACAATAAGAAATAATGAAAAATTTACACTAAAAACAAGCTGGCAACAACGCATTTATTAAACCTAAAATGAGGGTTAACTTTAGTACTTTTTTGACGTTTTTTCGCTTCAGCCATTGTCACATCAGCTTTCAATCGCTTGTTAAGATCTTTTTGTTTGATAAATCTCCCTTTATAATGTACCTACTTTATCTGAAATTTCTATGATAAAATACATACAAGCTCGGACGGTGTTGCCATATTTGTCAAACGAGCACGGAATTGGCTAGTAGTGGTACATAAAAACAGCAACAAGTTTTGGACTTATGAATTATGAATCCTTATTGTCTGTTATATATACTCTAGAATTAACTTTTTGCTAGTATTGTCGCGAAACAACTACCTTAAAAGTGAATGAAATATACTGAATACCTAAAGTTATGATGACAGCTAGGGAAATACAGCAATACCTATTACCCCGGGAAGAAGTTTTAGAGTTGTCCTATTGTTATTCCTCTATTTATAATTTAGGGGTCTATAACTTAGTAACATTAAGATATAGCAGTATTTTATCTAGCTGTAACTCCAAAATTATAATAACTAAAAATCTGTAATAATTCTGATGGATAGCAGCTATTATAAGGATAAAGTCTACAGAGTTTCAATTTTTTTGAACCATTACTTTGGCCGGAATAAAAAATTGATCTTTCAATGGGAAAAATCCCATGTTATTTATATGAGAAACTTAGATCGCTGGGCGCATAGGTTATAATTGAGATAAAGACTTGAAAATTGGGGGATATTTTTTTTATTCATTTCGAACCATATGAGCCCTTGTTACCGTCAAAATTCGAAAATATCCAAAATAAGGACCACCCTAGTGTAGGTAGGTATATATATGAGTATCTATTTTCACTTCCTTTCTTTAATAGGTAGCTATAGAACGGTTCTAGCTAAAGTGAGCTGAAATTTGGCATACGAGTCTGTATCGATAAAATAAACCTTGGTACCAAGTTTCAGGTATCCTGGCTGAAATCGTTCTCTGTTAACCCTTTTCTTGAATTTTCTGTAATACCTTGGAAACTATATTATTAATATTATTGTGCGACTTATGAAAAAATAAATTAAATATTGATAATGCAATGTTTTCTAGAATTAAACTCTAGGCTATTTTTTTTAAATTAACATACCCACCTTTATATATAGGATATTCAGATTTTATTTCTTGATTCATTTCCATTTTTCAAATTCAATCAGAAATGATATCAATAAATGAAAATGATAATAATAATATAATTGATGCCTTAGAAAATTTTTATACATTTATAAAGAAAGCATATATAAATGATAAATGTCTTGGTATTTTCTAATAAGACTTTTTAAATTCTTGAGTAATGATTTTATGATAGTATTATATGTTATGTTTGAAAAAATAATTTCGTTTCTTCCCTTAAATAAAGAAAAAAAAAGTAAAATGGAATAATCAATAATTACTTTTTCATTAAGGGATTTGTTAAATAATTAATAATTTGTCCCTAAGAGTCAATTAAACAAAACGTCACCATTATATTATTTTACGCGGCATTATTTGAAAAGTGTCCTTCATAAATTTTGATCGTCCTTCAGTTTTCCGAAGAATTCAGTAATTAAAACTCCCTCGGTCCATTCGTCAGCAGTGCTGGATTTCCGCCTAGGCCCACAAGGCCCGGGCCTAGGGGCCCAGCCTGCCTGGGGGCCCCGGTTGCGGAATCTTTTTATTATTTTTTTTTTTCAATCTAAAAAGATCACAAGGGATTTACAACAGCCATTACAAATATCATACAAGTATGCAAACACAATCTCTGGCTAAACAAATATCGCTTAACATTCTCATTAAAATTACCAAGAGTTTCTTACGAAACTATATCGTTTGGAATCTAAAGACATCCGTGAAGGAGCCAGAAACCTTATAACTTTTATCCGGTTAATTTGGATAGGACTTTGGAAAACGAGTGTCTGCACCATCAAGCTCATTTGTCGTCGAAATGCTAAATTTCCAAAATAGCTTCTGGTGGGGGGGGGGGGGGCAAATGTCAAGTGCCTAGGGGCCCTGGGTCTCTTAAATCCGCCCCTGTTCGTCAGCGTTCATGATTTTGTTCATTTCTTGTTCCTTCACCGATATATGAAAAGAAGAATATGTTTGGTATTTTGTTTCGAGTCTAGTGGTATAAATGGCTGAGGATATTTTTATATTTGATTCAATATGGTTGTCGATCTGGTCCTCTGTAATGCTAGGAGCGAGCCGAGTAATAAAAACTTATTTTCTAGGTATTCTTTTCATGGCAGCCTGGAGCGATGCGCTTGTTCCTTTTTCTATGTAACAAGGCTTATTATTAGTTTTTTCTCTCTGTAGGAAACCACTTAGAAGTCTTCCTCATCAGATTCCTTAGTACTAGTACGAGTGGTTGAATTTCCAGAGGGTGTAAGTCTCGTTCCAATCTTCATAGCGCAGGAGGTACTGGCATTGGGAGAAGCTGTAGGCGGCTTTGTCTTATTTTCACGAAGGTTCGATTCAGCATTAACAGTAGGGGCAGGTGAGATCGAATCGGCATAGGAAGTAGGACTATTTGGTTTCAAATTGACTAAGAGTGCCCTCATCTCTACAAATGTATTATTTTATGATAATAAATATTTCATTATTAATTGAAAAGCTGCTTAGCGGGTCTTCGGCCCGATGGCATCTTGTCCATGTCTCAGAGGGTGCCACAAAAACAAACACTTTTTCTTTAAGCACCTTTTAAAAATAAAGTAAAAATTCAAGAGCTGGTGACAAATTTTGACTACGGATTTGATACAACCAGCAATAATGCGCAATAGTACCGTCTATGATAGTTGTATAGGGCAGTGTTCCGCAAACTTCTTGTGTTCAAGGTACACCTACCAAATCAAGAAATTTTAGAGCAGGCTTGTTCAACCCGCGGCCTGCGGGCCGCATCCGGCCCAAGATGGCTATCAGTGTAGCCCGACAAAAAACCGCAAACTTACAAACTTTATGAGATTGCGAATAAAAATCCCAGTGATATTACTAAAAACACAATATTTTTAACTTGCTATTAATTTATTACCTGAATAAGGAATTTTTGAATTTAACACGTTTTTTGCAATAAGATATTCATATTTTTTCCTCGTGCTATATGTGATTCTTAAATAATTTTATTTATTCAAGCATCTATTTTCAAGTATGAAGCACACAAAGAATGAAGCTAGATCTAAAATATTTTATGGGCATTTTGAGAATTCACTGAGAATTTCTTTGAGCCAAATATCGACGAATTAATGTCCCAAAAACAATGACAAACTTTTCACTAAAATTTTATGTTGCTGATTTCTCTCTTACTTTTATAATAAAAATTTATAAAGTAACAAAGCTTAATTTCTTATGTAATATATTAAGTACATATTCTACGTTTTTTGCTCATCAGCTATTATTAGCGTTAGTGTATTTTATGTGTGGCCCAAAACAGATCATACTCTTCCAATGTGGCCCAGAGGTTGGGGTTCGTGGGTTGGGGGTCCGAGGTGGGTGGGGTGCGGGATGGAGTGTTGGGGTGGTGGTGTGGGGGCGCGGGTTGGGCACGGGTGCATGGTGCGGGGGGTAGGGGTGCTTGGTGGGTGGGAGTGGAGTGTGAGGGTGGGGTTCGTGTGTTGGGGGTCCAGAGGGCGTGCCCCCTGGCTAGCAAGAGGGCCGCCAAAGGCGGGCCTTGCAGCTAGTTTCCTATACAATTATCATAGACGGTACTATTACGCATTATTGCTGGTTGTATCAAATCCGTAGTCAAAATTTGTCACCATCTCTTGGCAAAAAATATTACTCCAATTGCTGATCAGTCATCTGTTAATTACTTGTATAAAATAGAGCTTAAAATAATACTGAAGATGTAAGCTTTTGAAAAGTCAAATAATTTTTAAATTCGATTTACTACTTTCTGAAATTAACTACTACAGACATAGCACATAGACACTGTTCGTATGAACATCCCCATAAAAAGATTTTATTCTTATTTTTTATTAAGAGAAAAATCGTATTTACATAAAAAGAAAAGCAAAGAATGTTAATAAGCAAACTCTCTCCTTAGTTACCAAAAGAGAGAGCATGTCGGCTGATATTAGCGACTGAACATATACTTACTTTCTTTCTTTACATACAGTGTCTATCTGTAATTTGTTCTGTTTTTAATACAATCGAATGCAAGAAGGGGCGCACCAGTAAGATGCAGCCCCTATGGATCTTGAAAGACCCTTACATTACAGAAGAGAAAGGAAAGTTTATCAAGAGAGAGGGTGGAGGCGTAGTTTGTGCACTCGAGTTTTTAAGGTTTGAAGATTATAAGTGCTGGGAAAGATTAAGGCCGGAAGAGAGTTCCAGTTCCTTGAAGTAATGTGCAGAGATAATTCAGGGGGTCGTAATATGGGTCAAAATAAAGAAAAAGTTCATTTTATTGATAAAGTTCGATTCTTTGAATAAAATTTTTTTCCTCGTTCTACTTATATGTCAGATGTGGTTCACCTCGGAGGTCAAGCCAAGTACCCGGATGGTACTCTTTGGCATTCGGGTTCGATTCAAACAACCTTTCTAACATGATAAAAATAATGGCAATTTTTTTTGTTATTTTCTGATTTTTATTGATGGGGACAGTGGAGGATCTACTCTACACAAACTTATAATTATTTACCTAGAAAACCCAAAATGTAAAGATATCATCATTTTGGAAATATAAATATTTTGTCACTAAAACGAACTTTAATTGATCTTGTGTTCTTTAGTTATTGTATATATCGAAATCTAGACAAGAAAAAAAATGTAATTACTTAAACATATCTATTTTTCATCCAAGATACCGTCTTTTGTTTTTTTACTTTTATCATGTTTTTAAGGGCCTCCACATCTCCCCTTATACCCCTCCGATCCTCCCACTCAGGATCCGGTTGAGTGGCTCAGGGTGTGGCCACAGCAGAACGGTGGGAAACCTTAGTATGCGACCAAGAATAAAATAATAATAATAATAACAAAAAAAAGGGAATACCGTATGTCGTCCAAACAATAAAAATAAATAAATACACTGGGAAGAATAAATAAATAATCAAATAAATAATACAAAAAATAAATAGTTAGAATATGTCACTGGGTTTGAAGAAATTGTTGTTAAATTATTTAAAAATAAATAATTTAAAAAACAGATAAATAAATAAGTAGACAGGAAGTTGCCGTAGTCAAGGAATAAAAAAATAATAAATAAATAAATAGGCAGGAAACAGCATGGTCAAGACTGGGAATATAGGCTACTGGGTAAAATATTAAATAAATATAGAATATATTTTAAGATAGTATATTTTCAGTTAAATTAAAAAGAGGCGTGCCCTGGTCACAGCAGTTGTCAGGGATTATGCCACCGAAAATATTATCTTTTTTAAAAATCCAAGGCACTTAATAATCCTTTCTTGTTATACAGGTAATTAATTAAGACTTTATATTTGAGGCGTTTAGAATCAAAACCCGCTAAATAAGTTTTACAAAATTTTTCATAAGAGCAAATAATCATGAAAATTGTTAATTTATCAAAATTCCGCTATTCTCGACAAAAAGAAACTTTCAATTTAGATGGTTAATGTTTTGATGTAAAGGCTGAACTTTGAAAGCGAAATTCTTACTGATCTAGCTGGGTTTGAATCTTTTTACCTGTAGATCAGGGGTCGGCAACTTGCGGCTCTTTCGATGTCAAGATGCGGCTCTCCATTTCCATGCGCAAATATTAATAATTACATTATTTTATTTTCAAAACAACAAGTTATGAGCCAGATTTAACCAAACTTTCAAAAGGCATGCAAGGCCAATGCTCCCATTATGTATACAAAATTTGGTTGAGTTTGGTCCAAGAGCAAGAATTTTCATTTTTTGACCCCCCCCCCCCCTCCCCCATTTTGGGTGGTTAGTTTTTGAATTTCTAGCTCTCTAGAGGCCCACAGATTATGTATACAAAATTTGGTTGAGTTTGCTCCAAGGGCAAGAATTTACATCCCCCCCCCCTTTTGGGTGGTTTTTTGAGGGAATTTTTTTAAACAAAAGTTGTCAGAAATCACATCCCCTACAACTTTGCTTATAATAAAATTTGCCGCAGGGTTAATAGTTTAGGAGTTATTTGATAATTTTAATTCGTGCACACCCCCTTTTGGGGTCAAAATATCAAAACGTTATATAACTATAAACGTAAGTTAGAAGACATATCTGATGCAAATATGAAATTTCATAATAATCCCTTCAGCCGTTTTTACGTGAATCGTGAACAACTTTTCGCGGAAACCACGGAAACATACAGACAGAGAGGAATTTTGCTAAGGGTGTTTTCATTCATAACTTTGCTTGAAACGTGTGCAACCAAAATTCGGCGTGATTTGGAGCAATGTACAGACATAACATTAATTTTATATATATAGATTATTTGATTACTAATTTTCTAGCAGAGCTAGCTAAAATACTTTAATATGTTTTGTGCGAAACATTTGTATGTTTTTATGTGAATAAATATTATTTCATATTTAAAGCTATTTATTTTAAATCAAAAATCAAATTTATATACCTAATCCTAATCAAATACCATAAAATTGAAACAAAAATGTTAGTGGCTCTTTAAAAACTGGGAAATTTTGTAAATTGTAACTTTTGGCTCTTCCTTCTCAAAAGGTTGCCGGCCCTAGCTCTAGATAGATAGATAAGTAAGTGTTTGAACGTTAAATATTCATCAAAAAGTGCACCTCAAAAATTTTTGAGTTAGCGGGTTTTGATTATAAACACTTCAATTGTAAAGTGTAATATTTAATATAAGTAAATAAATTTAATATCAACTGGTGAATCATAGAAGAAATGAAAGAAGATGGAAGTATGAACAGAATTCCATTTTCTAGTATATAAATGGAACAAAGAATTGATTCTATTTGTCTATAAATTAATTAAATATTGATCTTTATTTAACATCTAAATTATTAATTACACACAAATTATACACTGTGGTGCAAAAAAAGTGAAATACTTAGATTGATTCGGTGTCAAAAGAAGGCCTGTCGCTGGTCTCCTTGACACCAACCCAAATTCCCGAAGACGTCTTCTGATAGTCCAAACTCTTAGGTTGAGTTGTCGAGTTTATAGAAGGCGCTGTTGCCGATCCCTCAATACCTTCAATAGTATAAATCGGTCATATCTCTCATTTGAAGCTCTAATTCGACCAGATCCCGGTCTCCTCCTGGCATAAGAGTTTGTTTCTCTATATCGTTTTCCAGCTCTGTGGATACATCCAATGTGGATGCTTAAAGTCGTTGAGCGACATACCGATACGATCTTCCATCATTTATTAGAGCTATAGCTTGAGCTACTTCCTCAGTCTTTAGAGGCATTATGCTGGACAATATTTCAAATGAATTTAAATTAAAAGATGAGATATTTAAATGAAACTGATAAACATTAAAATATTCAATTTAATTCGATATTAGACGATAATCATTTAATACAATTCAATAAAGGGATCAGATTTTAAACCTGAAATTTATGCTAGTTTAAATAAATTTAATTTTAAAGGGTTTAAATTAAAGTAATACATTGTTTTCACTTTAAAAATCTTTGAAAATATTTGTACAATCACAGAATGTATTAAAAGTTTAAATAATATATGTTTTTTCTGTTCCACTTTTTTTGCACCACAGTGTAGATTAAGTTCAAAGAATATAATGAGAGCCACGTCTTCTTTAAGGGCATGTTATAGAGCAGAATAAAATTTTGAGATGCCTCGAAATTTAGAAATAATTGTACCTAGCTGCCTAGTTTTCAATAATTAATATAATTGTTTTGTTTTATATTTTACAGACTGATGATGGCACATCGTTGTCGTCTCTCATTGAAAATAAAGAATATTTGAAAAATTGATATTTTCAAGTAAAATTGATTACCTTCACCTATCATCATCAGCCTGTCGATAGCGACAATCCACTGCTGAATATAGGCCTCTTCCATCAAATGGAAGGGGGTTGGCATTAAGTCACCACGCTTGCCAGACGGATTGGTGACTAGGAATCAGATTATAGCCGGTCAAATATCAATGCAGGGACTCGGACTCGAACCCGGGACTCCTGCTTAGAAGGCTAGTGTCTTTAAGCTCTCGGCTAATCCGATTCCTATATCACCTATATCATAGAGAAATTACTCAATAAATTTTAAGGAGTTAGGTGTTGGTTCTAGGTGAAACATTTTAATATAATAATAAAACTTGAGTAAGATACGAGGTAGGTTTCACAAAAAAGAAATAAAACAAAATTGAGTTTTGAATTCGATATATTTCGGGGGTTAGCCCATCATCAGGAGTCCAAGAAAACTGATATACAGGGTATGGTCAAGTATTGTAATCGTGCATGGAAAAAGTGTTTTTTTTTGCTTCTTTTTTTCGAAATATCTCAAAAACGGCTGAAACTATTTTGATTAAAAAAAATTGAGCGATAACAGGGCATTTCGCTCTACAAAAAAGCTCTAATAAATGAACATCGAAAAAATTATATTTTTTCGAGATAATAATTGTTTTGTCAAAATGTCTGTTAGTTTGTCTGTCTATTAGTCTGTGCGTTACCAAATTTTTGTGGACGAGCTAGCTCAAAAACTAGTGTGAATATCGAAACCAAATTTCACACCTAGTTTTGGTCCATTGAGATTAAGAGCTGATTAGATTTTGGTGAATATCGAAACAAAATTAAGGGGGGTCGGAGGGGGGTTAAAAATTAAAAATCTAGATCGTTTGAGCAAACTCAACCAAATTTTGTATACATAATCAGTGGGACCCCAGAAGTCTAAAAATGCAAAAACTAACCGCCCAAAATGGGGGGGGGGGGTCAAAAATGAAAATCTTGGCCATTTACCAAACTCAACCAAATTTTTTATACATAATCAGTGGGACACCAGAAATATAAATATGCAAAAACTAACCCCCCCCCCTACATGATTATAAATAATTTTAGGGGCCAGGTTGTATGGTAAAGTCAACTGGATGGCCACACCAGAACACGTCAGCTTATTTTTAGTCACCAAGAGCGTCCGCAGAAAATTTCTTTGGGGAAGGGGGGCTAAAGCTTGGAGACAAATAATTACATTATTAAATTTTTATTTAAATATTTCATTTTTTTTCACAAGTAGAATACACTAATACAGTAATGCTTGAATACAAAAACACATATGGTACATTAAACATAGTTTAGTGAAGCTGGGCCGGAAGTCAGCGCTATTACAGAATTTTTTATTCGATCCCAGGGGGGTGGAGGAGCATAGGGATTCTCTTGCCTGTCTGCGGCCCATTTATAGTCAGTGATTGTTTGAGCTCTAACCATGAAACAAATGAATCACTAATTTCAGCAACAACCCAAGTCCGCTTTGATATTTGTCCTTTTGAGTTCTGAACCTTTTTGATACATGAATAATAGTCATGTTTATCGTTGTATATTAACATTTTTAAATTACATCCTTAATTCTAATTATTTATAATATTATAAAAAATCTACTTGAATAGCACTGCTCTTTAAAATGAATGGGTAGCCTAATAGAGGGGCTAATAATCTAAATAAGCGTTCCCAAACTTCTTTAGAATTTCGCGGTCTGTTTAAAAATTGTTGGATGGTTCGTAGACGAGGGGTAAACCGCGATTGGAATTAGGCGTACACCGTCTTTGGAATTACTTTGGAATTCATTAGATAATCTATTGTCATCTATTGTCTACTTGGAAATGAAAGTGGAAATAGGTGTACACGATTTTAGGTCACGGCTCACCCCTCGCTCGTAGATCATTAAAATCTATTAAAAATTAATTGTTTGTTTCGAAGTGTCTCTTTAACTTGCTAGGTTTTAGAGAAGTGGATGGCAACGTTTCAGAACAGCTACTTAATCCTTTTCCACATAATACTATTTTATTAATGGATAAAGGTCAATAATTTCTCACGCACTAGGAGACTGCGGAATCCAGGCTGGAAACCGTAGATATAATTAAATATGCCTGCGTAATGAGGCTACCATTCAAATGAATTCTTAAATGTAATTTCAAATATTTTTCATTTGAAAACTTCCTCCGGGGCTAAACAGTCAAGAGGTTGTTGTCCCGAATGAGTCTTTAAATGCCGTATCATCTGATGTTTCTGTACAAAGCTCATTGGGCAATATGTGCAAGCGAAGGGCTTATCACCAGTATGTATACGCATATGGTCATTTAGATGAGACTTTCGTGAGAAAGTCTGAGGACAGAAATCACACGCGAATGGCCGCTCCCGAGAATGGATCCGCATATGTTGATTCAGATGGGCCCTTTGCGAGAATTTTGATAGACACTCAGAGCACTCGAAAGGTTTCTCTCCGGTATGTGTCCTTAAATGGGATGACAGATGATTTTTCTCGGAAAATTTCATTGGACAAAGACTGCAAACGAAGGGCTTATCTCCAGAATGCAATCGGAAATGTCTAATGAGATGGGCCTTTTGAGAAAATTTCAAGGGGCACTCAGTGCATGAGAATGGTTTCTCTCCTGTGTGAGTCCTTAAATGGGATCGTAGGTGATTTTTCTCAGTAAATTTCATGGGACAAAGAGTGCAAGTATAAGGCTTCTCGCCAGTATGTACGCGTAAATGTCTCATGAGATTGGACCTATCTGAAAAATGCAAGGGACAGAGGTGACAGCCGAATGGCTTCTCTCCAGAATGAGTCCGTGTATGTCGATTTAAATCGGCTTTTGTAGTGAAATCTTTTAGACAAAGAGAACATGAGAAAGGCCGCTCTCCAGTATGACATCGATTATGAGCTACTAAATTGGATTTGTGTAAGAACGATTTAGAACAGGAATCACATTTAAAAGGCTTTTCTTTTAGATGCTGCATGGCAATGTGTCGTTGCAAATAAGTTCTATAGGTAAAAGTCCGATCACACTGGTCACATAGGAAGGGTCGGTTTCCTGAATGGTGGTCACGAACATGCCTACGGTAATCGGTTCTTTTGAGGAATCCACACAAGCATTCATCACAAAAATAATCTTCCGTTGCAGATTTTTTGTTTGTTGAATAACCAACACCTGAAAACAGGGAAAAAAATATTATAAATATTATATATTTTACTTTACCATACAGGGTATGGTCAAGTATTGTAATCGTGCATGAAAAAAGTGTTTTTTTCCTTCTTTTTTTTCGAAATATCTCAAAAACGGCTGAAACCATTTTGATTAAAAAAATTGAGCGAAACCATGGCATTTCGGTCTACAAAAAATCCCTAATAAGTGAACATCGAAAAAATTATATTTTTCGAGATAATAATTGTTTTGTCAAAATGTATGTTAGTTAGTCTGTTAGTCTGTGAGTTACCAAATTTTTGTGGGCGAGCTAGCTCAAAAACTAGTATGAATATCAAAACCAAATTTCACACGTAGTTTTGGTCCATTGAGATTAAGAGCTGGTTAGATTTTGGTGCATATCGACCCAAAATTGGGGTGGAGGGCGGTTAAAAATTAAAATTCTAGGCCATTTGAGCAAACTAAACCCAATTTTGTATACATAATCACTGGGACCCTAGAAGGCTAAAAATGAAAAACTAACCCCCAAAAGTGTGTGGGGGGGGGGGTATAAATGGAAATATATGCCCTTATACCAAACTCAACCAAATTTTGTATTTTGTATACATAATCAGTGGGACTCCAGAAGTCTAAGAATTCAAAAACTAACCGCCCAAAATGGGGGAGGGGGGTGTAGGGTCAAAAATGAAAATATAGGCTCTCGTAACAAACTCAACCAAATTTTGTATTCATAATCAGTGGGACCCCACAAGTCTAAAAATGTAAAAACTAACTCTCCTCTCCTACATGATTATAAATAATTTTATTAAATATTACATATAAGTGAGGGGCCAGGTTGTATGGTAAAGTCAAGTGAATGGCCACATCAGAACACGTCAGTTTATTTTTTCTTTTAATGATGAAAAGATATGAGTCTAGAAGAATAGGTCTGATTAGTATTTTTGTACTGATATCAACCTATTAGAAGACTGGTTTTATTTTAACTTCACTAAGCTACGTAATAAATAAACAAAAAAACTTTTAGTGATTTTTTGAAATTTACTCAAAAAATAAATACAATTCGTATTTCGATATTATCGTCGAGTTATATTAGATAAACACAATATTTCAGATTTACCATATAGAATAAAGTCAACTGCGAAGCTTGAGAGTTATTAAAATATCAAAGTAATAATTCTTTGTTAGGTAGTGTTTATTGCAGGAAGTTATCAAAATATAACCTGATAATATCAAAGTTCTTAAAAGTAAACTTCTATTTAGATTCCTCTGCCCCTCCCCCCCCCACTCCCCAAAAAAATCATTCACGAATTGAATTAAAGTCAGATGTATTTATGAAGTCTGTTTTTGAAGGTTTTGGTGGATTCAATTAAGAACGAGGCAGAAGTAAATTCTCTTAGGATGATTAAACAATTAATTAGAATATTATAGTATTCTTAAGCTGTTTCAAGATACGACTAGTCGTTGGTGATCAAAAGAATCAAGACTCCATGGTAGATGCTAACAATTAAATTATTTGAGTGAGTTAAAATTATTATCTTTTATTGTCAGGTTCAGGTAGATGAGCCAAAACGTAGTAGGAAGACTATCATCTTTTTCATCTTCCAATGGGTGATCTAATCAGAAAATTTTTCTTATCATAGGAAAAATTTCAAAAATTTACCAAAAATAATGTTTTGGCCATTTCAAAGTTAAATAATATAAGAATTTAATTTAACTTATTTAGGAACGAATCAAAGATTTTAGTAGAAATATTTTTACATTGCATACTTACCAGAGGGTTCCGTCCCCTCGGGAATTGAACCCAAGCGCTAACTAGCTTGCCGGGCCAAACCTTTAAGACGAATTTCTCTCCGATATGCAACATATATAAGAAATTATCACGTTAAGAGTAATTTATTGACTATTAAAACTTGCCATATTATAAATTCACTATCGCAGAACGTAACAAATTTTCTTTTAAATCAATTCAAGAACGTTGTTCATCCCTATAGCTATGATTTAAGCAACTGCTATGGAACTTGGTACCCGTTTAGATCTCAACTCTTTTGTCGGCGAAGCCGTTTGCACCGAACTTGGCTCCTTTTTCACATTTATGTTTTTGGACAGATATCATTAATTTTAGAAAAGTTTTATCCTTTAATTTATCTAAATAATTACATTTAAACATTTATATTAATATTATTAAATATTTCTCATAAAATATCTTTTAAAAACTCGGTCGGTTGTTCATAAATTTCACTCCTTCATTTCGGGCCCCGAAGAAGGGAAAGTTTCGGTTTTTCAATTTTCTCCTTTATTAATGTGGCAAGCTTTACCAGAATGCCAAATTCAATTAAATTCAAGAGAATCAATCAATTTTTGAATTATTTTCTATGCATTAGAATATTTCTCTGATTAGATCAGCTAAAGGGAGTTTAAAAAGACAATTAAAACATTCTAGTCTTATTACTATGTTTTGGCGTACATAACTAAAGCTAGTATCGAGAGATGATAATTGTTACTCAACCTATTAAATTCTTGGTATCCTTCTGAATGGCTTGAGTGTCTTGATTAATTTGAGCAGCAATAAACTAGTTATCTCTAGAAATCTAATCCTACAAAATTGGCAAAATATTTTTTTTAATTTTTAAACATATGTCTATACTTTTTGAATTTTGAACAGATCCTTCGTTTATATTTCAGTAAAGGCAAGTAATAACCAACTAGGGTTCACGTTAATTTATTTAGACTATTACTGAAAATAAGCTGACGTGTTCTGATGTGGCCATCCAACTGACTTTACCATACAACTTGGCCCCCTCACTTACATTTAATATTTAATAAAATTATTTATGATCATGTAGGGACGGTTAGTTTTTGCATTTTTAGACTTCTGGGGCCCCACTGACTATGTATATAAAATTTGGTTGAGTTTGGTACAAGGGCCTATATTTCCATTTTTACCCCCCCCCCTCCACTTTTGGGGGGGTTAGTTTTTCATTTTTAGTCTTCTGGGGTCCCAGTGATTATGTATACAAAATTTGGTTGAGTTTGCTCAAATGGCCTAGATTTTTAATTTTTAACCCCCTTAATTTTGGGTCGATATGCACCAAAATCTAAGCAGCTCTTAATCTCAATGGACCAAAACTACGTGTAAAATTTGGTTTTGATATTCACACTAGTTTTTGAGCTAGCTCGTCCACAAAAATTTGGTAACGCACAGACTAACAGACAAACTAACAGACATTTTGAGAAAACAATTATTATCTCGAAAAATATAATTTTTTCGATGTTCACTTATTAGGGCTTTTTTGTAGACCGAAATGCCATGGTTTCGCCGAATTTTTTTTAATTAAAATAGTTTCAGCCGTCTTTGAGATATTTTGAAAAAAAGAAGTAAAAAAACCGCTTTTTTCATGCACGATTACAATACTTGACCATACCCTGTATGGTAAAGTAAAAAAGTTGCAAATTAATTTCTGGGGTTATTGAAAAAATTAAAAAAAAAATCAAATTTTACCTTCATTCATATTCATTTCTTTCAAAATGTAATTTTAATATTGAAAATAATTTCATATCAATACATTTCTTTTGATGTTTGTTTAAAAATTCTTCACTAATATACATTGATTTACAAAAGCAGCACATATAATGTGGACCTGAAATAAGAAAATAAAAATTAATATTATTTAATATAAAAGATAATAGAAAATCATATAGTTAAACCCGAGGGGTGAACCGCGACCTAAAATCGTGTAGACCTACTTCCACTTCCACTTTCATTTCCAAGTAGAAGACAATAGATGACAATAGATTATCTAATGAATTCCAAAGTAATTCCAAATAATTCCAAAAACGGTGTACACTTAATTCCAATCGCGGTTCACTCCTCGGTTAAACCGATATATGCTTAAGCAGGGGTATATTATACTCTGCCCGAAATTTACACAGTACTGGTACCGTGGATATTTTAACTTAGATATGTAGTTAGATCTGAAACAAAGTCTTTCTAGAGCTATAGGCGGTACAGACTTTTCTTGCATTCAAATGGATAAAAAAAGATATGAACATTCACAATATATTGAAATGAATATCCTAATTTTAAAAATATGTGTTATAGATCAAGAGCCCACGACTGCCAGACCTTCGTTATTTTATAAAAGCTGAAAGTTTTTCTGTGCTTGTCCCCTATACAGGTAAGAACGACCAGCGACTATAGAGTTTGGGTTGTGGTTACTTTGGCAGGTAACAGGTAATAAAGGTGTATAAAATAGTACTTTAAATTCGTTAAAGTATAAAGCTCAATTTTTTTATATTTTCTTCGGGATAACTTTAGAAATCTCGTCATCCATTGCCGGACACTTATGACAGTTGCTACCCCCTGCCAGACACCCCTAAACTTTAATAAATTATAATTATACTTTCGTTATAATATAAAAGATAAATTTTATATATGTTACTTGGCGACCTATAAAAAAATGTTACCTCAATAGGCGGACAGTTTTAATGGTTTTTACATAGATTTTTGACATTTCGGTTATTAGTGATAACCATTGGTGAAGACATGGAGGAATCGACTTAAAATCAAAAATAACCATCGATTCTTATCTAATACTAGAGGAATAACCTTATTGCATTCCATTTTTGTTGTTTTGACTATTAATGACAACTTCTACTGAAAACGTGGAAGAATCGACTTAAAATTAAAAAGACTAAATTCTTTTATGACAAACCACTCAAGCTTGAGTTTCTTAAAGTTTAGGGGTGTCTGGCAGGGGGTAGCAACTGTCATAAGTGTCCGGCAATGGATGACGAGATTTCTAAAGTTATCCCGAAGAAAATATAAAAAAATTGAGCTTTATACTTTAACGAATTTAAAGTACTATTTTATACACCTTTATTACCTGTTACCTGCCAAAGTAACCACAACCCAAACTCTATAGTCGCTGGTCGTTCTCACCTCTATAGGGGACATGCACAGAAAAACTTTCAGCTTTTATAAAATAACGAAGGTCTGGCCGTCGTGGGCTCTTGGGCTATTATATGTATTAGTAGTTTTTCTTCGGAAACGGACTGGAAGATTTATACCTGAGGATTTAATGAAAGGCGATACAGAACTAAATAAAAAGAATATTTCCAATAAAATTTTATTTATTGGACGTTTTTTATCTTTACAGCGAAAACGAAGTTTCGGAGGATTTTTCCTTCTTCTTCAGGGTTCCAAAAGTCAATGAAGGAAGCATGTAATATTTTTCCTTTCTCTCTCTCTTTTCAGTGCTCGTTGGTATTGAGAAAATATGTTTAATCTTTCCATCATCAATAGAAGTACCTGGAGCCACCGAGCGATGCTCGGTAACTTTTTGCTTCAGTTAAAAGCTATATATTAATATTATATTATTAATTTTTGGTCATTAGCTATAATCAGGGGCGTACCCGCTTTTGGTCGGTCAATGAGGGATGCAAGCCTCTAGACCAGTGATTTTCAACTACTGTGCCGCGGTACTTTAGTGTGCCGCGAGATACTTGAAGTGTGCCGCCATTGCTAGCCCCGAATTGAAAATTATTGATTTTTTTTTACATTTCTTTATCAATTGACACTACATTTAATCCAAATGTTTATTTGATTAATTGAACTTAAGTGGTAGTAACATTTTACAGGATACAGAATGTCCTATGAAAATTCTATAGGTACATCAATCAATAAACCAAATATTTATTTTATTGTTAGTGTGCCGTCAAATTTTAAATTATTAAAAGTGTGCCGTGACGAAAGAAAGGTTGAGAATCACTGCCCTAGACACAAAGTGATTCTTAAAAATTTTTAAATCAAAAATATATAAATACTTACTGAAAATTGAAAAATGAATATCTATCTATCTATCTATCTACTCTTATTAAACGATAAAATTTAGGGAACGCGGTGTTGGTTTATAGTGAAATATTGTTAAAATTAAATTAGGTTGGAGTTGGTGGTGTTGAAACACCACCAACTCCAACCTAATTTAATCTTATTAAAGGAGAAAAAATTGTATATATATTTGTATATTTTGAAAACGGCTCTATCGCTTTTGATGAAACCAACTCTATTAACAAGTTTTGAAGATGAGAAAACGATCTGCCTAGATCTGGACCTCGAGAAAATTCATCTTAATTGATCTTTTCTTAACTAAAGTAATTATTGATAAATATAAATGTCAATAAAAAAGTTTGTTTACATTTTTTCACTTATCTATTATTATTTTTATATAATGATATTTATATAAGAAGAAGTTGCACCAAGAAGGTACAACCTCTGTAGTCCGCGGTGGACCCTTGCATCGTGAAGATAAGAAGAGATTTAGGGATTGGGTAGGAGTCGAAGGTATCTGTGGATGCTAGTCTTGAAAGATTGAAGGTTATATTTATTAATTGGTTTTTTTAATTTTAAATCCTACAAAAAGATCATTACAAATATTATTATATATTAAAAGTAAGCAATTTAATTGATTTATAAATCAAGTTTTAAATCCCACAAACAGTTCATAAGAAATATTATTATATATTAGAATTTGCCATTTTAATTAATTATAAAACTCGATAAATTGTTATTTAATTAAAAAAATTAATTATACGGAATTTATTTATATACCTGAGATAGTAATCAATTAATAGTTCATTCAAAATATTGTTGTTATTCTTGTTGTTCCTATTGTTTATTTATATTATTTAGTTGTTTATAAATATTGAACAAGATTAATAACGATAAATTAGGCTTTATTAAGCATAATTCTACATAAATGATAATTTTTTTTTTTTGGCTTTTCGGCCTTTCTAGCCATAAGCCATTTACGATACTATTTATTATTTTTAAATTTGTCCCTACCCCGGGGGTCAGATTTTAGCCGGATGCCTCGAGTCGGATTCGAACCCGGGTCCACTTGGTTAGCAGGATGACACGCTACAGCCTAGCCTATCTGACCCCCCCTAAATGATAAATTGATAATATTTATAAACAACTAAGTAAATAATATAAATAAACAATAGGAGCAACAAGAATAACAACAATATTTTGAATTAACTGAATTAATTAATTACTATCTCAATACCTATATCTATCTATCTACTCTTATTAAACGAGCAAAAATTGTTTATATATACTATATATATTTGTCTAGATTAATTTGCCGTAACGCTGACGTAATGCTGCCGAGAGAGAGCGCCATCGGTATATTTGCGGCAAATTTGAAATATAATCGTAATTTGGACTCAAATTTCGAAATGAAAGACTCCAATTGATTTTAAATTAAGAAACATTAAATATATTGATAATTATTACCCCCCCCTTCACCACTCAAAAATTAAATATTCAATTCGCTTTTCTTTGCGCACAGAAAAAGAAATCAATCACATCTTATTTGATTTATATATTATTTGTTTATTTTTTAATAATTTGCCACTTTTTTATAATTTTTTAAAAATCTAAATTTTGTTATTCTTATTTTTTGATTTTTACAAAATTAAACGACTTAAGACACGCATGCCCATATGAGTTTCTCATGGCAATACTGGATGGAGCAGCCTGTCATACAAACAACACCTGATCTCTTTTAAATATTTGGAGCCTTATATCGATTATCGATCCCAAATTTTAAAAAAATGATATAATATAATTCTCCTCCTCACACGATACCACTTATTTAAATAAATCTATTTCCACACAAAAAATATCACAATGCTGTAGATTATAGAAAAAAAATACTTCCAGATTCATATCTAGAGCCTCATTTCTGTAGCTGTGTCAGGACGAAAATGAGGCGAAACTTTTAAGAGACTATGTATTTTCGGGAGTTTACAGGTATACATTTGGAGTGTGGTTTTTTAAGAGGAATAAAATTTTTGGACCGAGACGCCGCCCGCCAGGGCACCAGCCCGGAGGGTCGAGCTTCGAGGGCGTGCCGAAGGCTGGTATGGGGGTGGAGTCCAGGGGGTGGGGTGCCGGGGTGGTTTTTATCAGAATTTTAAATTAAAAATACTATTAATATATAACTTTTAACTGAAGCAAAAAGTTGCCGAGCATCGCTCGGTGGCTCCAGGTACTGATTAATTATCTCTCTTAAAGTTAATTTACTTTCTCTTGGTCCTGCCCCCCCCCCACTAAAAAGTTGGGTACGTCTTTGACTATAATCGTTAATATTTATCTGGATAAGAGCTCGGAAGCTAGAAGCCTCAAAATTTAATCACTTCATAATTTTGGACATATCGTAGAAACATTTTGACACCAGAACAAATTTTCTACAACTCTTGAGTTATGGTCACTACCAGAATCTACAGAGAGAAGAAAAAAAATAATAAAATGCAAATTATTTTCTATATTTTTCTGACATTTCTAAAAGATGAAAAGTAAAAACAAAAAATTGAAAACTACAGCCTCTTCGCTCGCCGACCGTACTGAGTAATATTTACATTCTACTTTAGATGAAAGCAATGCTTTCAAAATTGTATCAAGTATTAAAAGAACATTCTATTCTATTGTTGGATAATATTATTGATTGAAATAATTACTAACCTGTATATATTGGATGCTTGTCCGAGTTGTTAGGAAATTCAGACATAATGATATAATACGGAAATTCAATAACTAAATAGAAAGATAAAATGAATAAGATTATATTAATAGAATGAAAATCTTTATTTTTATTAATAGTTGTTTATAAATATGTAAATTATAATAAATCCAAGATTTCATCAATGAAGAATGAAGGGTGTTCACTAGCTCGAATGTCATCCGGCAGGTGGCAGGTCGAGCGCTTTGTCTCGAGGTTTTAAACCTGGGGGTCTCTTAAACTGTGTGTTGTAGTGGCGTAGAAAAAAATTCCTAAGTATTGCTTTTTTTATGAAATTTTTATACACTTAACACTTAGTAAAATCCGAAATATTTGTGACTGAGGGGTCAAACATTTTATGAAATTTTTATTCACTTATTAAAATCCAAAATATTTGTGGCTGAGGGGTCAAACTTTTTATGAAATTTTTATACACTTAACACTTAGTAAAATCCGAAATATTTGTGACTGAGGGGTCAAACATTTTATGAAATTTTTATACACTTAACACTTAGTAAAATCCGAAATATTTGTGACTGAGGGGTCAAACATTTTATGAAATTTTTATACACTTATTAAAATCCGAAATATTTGTGCCTGAGCGGTCAAACTTTTTATGAAATTTTTATACACTTAACACTTAGTAAAATCCGAAATATTTGTGACTGAGGGGTCAAACATTTTATGAAATTTTTATACACTTATTAAAATCCAAAATATTTGTGGCTGAGGGGTCAAACTTTTTATGAAATTTTTATACACTTATTAAAATCCAAAATATTTGTGGCTGAGGGGTCAAACATTTTATGAAATTTTTATACACTTACACTTAGTAAAATCCGAAATATTTGTGACTGAGGGGTCAAACATTTTATGAAATTTTTATACACTTATTAAAATCCGAAATATTTGTGCCTGAGCGGTCAAACTTTTTATGAAATTTTTATACACTTAACACTTAGTAAAATCCGAAATATTTGTGACTGAGGGGTCAAACATTTTATGAAATTTTTATACACTTATTAAAATCCGAAATATTTGTGGCTGAGGGGTCAAACTTTTTATGAAATTTTTATACACTTATTAAAATCCGAAATATTTGTGGCTGAGGGGTCAAACTTTTTATGAAATTTTTATATTCACTTATTAAAATCCAAAATATTTGTGGCTGAGGGGTCAAACTTTTTATGAAATTTTTATACACTTAACACTTAGTAAAATCCGAAATATTTGTGACTGAGGGGTCAAACATTTTATGAAATTTTTATACACTTATTAAAATCCGAAATATTTGTGCCTGAGCGGTCAAACTTTTTATGAAATTTTTATACACTTAACACTTAGTAAAATCCGAAATATTTGTGACTGAGGTCAAACATTTTATGAAATTTTTATACACTTATTAAAATCCGAAATATTTGTGCCTGAGCGGTCAAACTTTTTATGAAATTTTTATACACTTAACACTTAGTAAAATCCGAAATATTTGTGACTGGGGGTCAAACATTTTATGAAATTTTTATTCACTTATTAAAATCCAAAATATTTGTGGCTGAGGGGTCAAACTTTTTATGAAATTTTTATACACTTAACACTTAGTAAAATCCGAAATATTTGTGACTGAGGGGTCAAACATTTTATGAAATTTTTATTCACTTATTAAAATCCAAAATATTTGTGGCTGAGGGGTCAAACTTTTTATGAAATTTTTATACACTTAACACTTAGTAAAATCCGAAATATTTGTGACTGAGGGGTCAAACATTTTATGAAATTTTTATTCACTTATTAAAATCCAAAATATTTGTGGCTGAGGGGTCAAACTTTTTATGAAATTTTTATACACTTATCGAAATGGAATTTATGAAATTATTCACTTATTAAAATGCAAAATATTTGTGGCTGAGTGGTCAAACTTTTTATGAAATTTTTATACACTTATTAAAATCTGAAATATTTGTGGCTAAGGGGTCAAATTAACTTTTATATTAAACTGAAATTTTAAATCTCGCAAATGAAATTGTATGAAAATTAATTTTAATTTTGTTAAATTCCACAAGCTTTTGTCAATAAAAATTGAAATAATAAAAGCAAAAACCATTTTCTAAGAAAACTAGAATACGAGACAATCATTCAATGAAATAAAAATTCAACTATACGCATACACTGGATGCAATTCAGAAGCGAGCAATTAAACTAATAGGAGAACCTGCTCTAACCAACTCACTCGACTCCCTGGCTCACCGAAGAACCGTTTCTGCCCTTTCCCTGTACTACAGATACTATCACGGTGTCTGTTCAGTCGAGCTGAAATCAATTATCCCCCCTAATGCCCTCTTTACGAGAAACACGCGGTTTTCTAACGCTCAGCACCCCTTCGCTGTCAAATTGGATAAAAGTCGAACAAGCGCTTTCGCCAACTCTTTTATCCCTTTGACCTCCAGAGACTGGAACTCGCTCCCTGCCACCATCTTTCCCGCGACTTATAACCTTCAGCTATTTAAGACCCGTATCCACAGATACCTTCGACCCCCGCCCAACCCATAAAATTCTTTCTTCTTCTTTTCACGATGGAGGGCCCAACCCAGGTCTTTAGGGGTTGCACCTTTTTTGGTGTAACTCCTTCTCTCATCATTATCATAAAAAAACCCTCTGGTTAAGCATATATCGGCTTAACTATATGATTTTCTATTATCTTTTACTATATATTAAGTTAATATAAACATTTTACCCCCAGTATGAACTTTATATGAATTTTTGGTACTCTTGGGAAGCAGGACGATTTAATGAATTGACTCGGATTTTTGCATTGTGTTTAAACATGTCTGAAACGTGGAAAAAATCGATTTCACGATTTTTCTGTCTTTCGGTTTGGATTTCGATACCCATGATAACCCAAGAACGAAAAGTCAAATAAAGTTCGTTCTAGAACTAAAATGATTCTATTCCTCAAACTAAAAACTAATTAGATTGTGTATTGTGTGCTTTCTAGCAATTCGATTAGATCAAAGAAATCTAAATATGCCGAGTTATTCAATTCAATTTCAGCTAATAAGCTCAAATTTAGCACCCAAGCTCGTATTAATAAACTACAACTAAGAGCTAAATTTCAACTTTTTAGCTCAAACTGTTTGCTAACAAAAAGATTTTGAAATCACTAAAAATTTTCGTAAAAGTTATCCTTGAATGTCTTGAAAATGTTTCATCTCTAAATTAATTAAATTATGTCAAATTGAAAGTTTTTGCCGAGAGTAGCAGAATTTTTATATATTGAAAGAGACAATAAAAGAGTGTGTCTTCTGCTATAGTCTCGTCATAAATAAATAATAATTTATAATCTGCAGCAGAAGACACACTCTTTTATTGTCTCCTTCAATAAATTATGTCAAATTCATGTAGATAATACAAATGTAAATATCAAAATTATAAAATACACTTAAAAAAAATAATTAGAAAGTAAATATTATTTATATAAATGTACGTAAATTGATATTTTGTTGTTTTGTTGTTGAACTATGATTTCTAATTTGATGTACCTAAAGTCGGCGTTACCTTCCCACGCAGTCAAGTCACGTGTTTCTCATTAAAAAACGTGCGCATAGTGTCTTATAGAAGATAAAAAAAAAATAATAATACAAAAATTTTAAAAACAAAGAAAATAATAAGACGATTTCAAAATTTTAGATTAATCTACTCTTATTAAATGAGCAAATATTGTATATATATTTATTTATATATTTGTATCTTAGTTCTATTTTGAAAACGGCTCTACCGATTTTGATGAAACCAACTCTATTAACAAGTTTTGAGGATGAGAAAACGATCTGACTAGATCTGGACCTCGACAAATTTCATCTTAATTGATCTTTTCTTAATTTATAGATAAAAATCTCAATAAAAAAGTTTGTTTACATTTTTTTCAATTATCTTTTATTTATTAATTGGTTTTTTAATTTTAAAACCCTCTAATACTTTATACCAAATATTGTTATATATTAGAATTTGCCAAATTAATTGATTAAAATTCCTCTTACTAAAAAACACGGACTAAAAATATTATCGCAAGCTAGAAGATCAAGTACAGGCGATGGTGGGAAAGTAATCTCCGAAGTCGAAGCCTCAAATACAATGTATACATTATTTTCATGTAAAAAATTGCTTCAATAAAATTATAATTTATTATTTATTTATTTGATTAAAAAACTGGATAAACTGTTATTTAATTAAAAAAAATAATTATACCGAATTTATTTATATACCTATATACACATAATCTGTGGACCACTAGAAAACTAGAAATGCAAAAACTGGGTGCGGGGTAGGGATCGATGTGGGGGTGCAGTAGGTGGGGTGCAGTTGTGGGAGATCCGGGGGTAGGGCGGGGTGGAGGTGGCAGTGGGGGCGAGGTGCGTGTACTATATATATTTGTATTTTTTTTAATTTGGTTACAGTGCATTGCTCGATGGCTCCAGGTACTGTATATTATACAGGGTAAACATAAAGTCTCGATCCATTGACAATGAAAACACAGACATTTAAATTCGGTAAAGCTTTCCATAGTATAAGCCGGAGTGAGAATTTTATTTAAATATTTTCAATTTTATTCTTATTATATTGATTAGGCAATCTGGGGGCACGGGGAGGGGAGGGGGGTCAGTGTTCCATTCAAGTTCGATTCGAGCAACTTTTGACTTCTCTCTAACTTCGCAGTGGACACGTTTAACATGCCTAAAAATGATTTCCTCAATACAAGTCCATCTATTAACTACTATGAAAGATTTTAATTACCTGAGAAGTTTTCTATATTCAGTGCAGAAGCTATTGCAATAATAAGGGCTTTAAATTGAAAGTTTTTGCCGAGAGTAGCAGAATTTTTATATATTGAAGGAGACAATAAAAGAGTGTGTCTTCTGCTGGAATTATAAATTTTATTTATTTATAACGAGATTATAGTTTCGAGGGCTTTGCCCTCTTCATCAGTCTATTACAATGGATTCACAGGAATTAATTTATGAATGAAAGGTTAACATCTTCCATGTGGTTAGGTTAATATTTTTCAATCTGTAGTTTTCTTGATTTTTTAAGCATAAAATTAATTTGAAAGTTTATAATAGGAAAATAAGGACAAGTTTTTATGTGTGACTTTTTTATATATCAACCAACGTTTCGTCGACTTTGCCGACTTCTTCAGGGCTTCTAGCAATTGATAAGAACATTATTAATATGAAATTACAAAAGTAACAATTACAATTCCAAAACAAACATGTTATTAATAATAGTTTACCCACACCAAATAGTCATGCCACACATTCGTCTAAATTTTCTTGTTACCTTTGTTACTATTGAAGACCATCAGAACATCTCATTCAATTATAATCAGAACCCTGATCAACTACCATATACAAAAATTATGTCTTTTTTCATATCGGAAACTTTTTATTAGAAACATGAAATCACACCAGCACCTTATAAATGACATAACCTTTCCACCATTCTAGTGAACAATAAAATTGAAGTACCACTTGTTTCTCTTCTCTTTCAAACATGCGATTCAAATCTATACATACCTGTGTGCCATTCTCTCGAATACTCCCCCACTGTTCCTCCACCAACCCTTCTACTTCCACTACCCCACATTCGACCTAAATACTTGTATGTACTCTTTCAACCAGTTAGTACAATGTAACGCCTGAAGATGGGTGAATAGCCCGAAATATATTGAGTTTTATTTTTAAACTGTTGTCATTTTTATCCTGTAAAACCCCACATCTATATATATATATATTCTTTTATTTACTATGTTTCACTTACAACCAACACCGTTTTCCTTAGAAGTAATTATTAATAGTTTAAAGTTTAATGATTATTTCTTGAGTCTCTGATTCATGACAGTCAGTCAGGATTGAGATAGATAAGAATTAATCCCATTTATGTAGGGAATGGAATTTTACGAGAAACTCTAGTATAAAATAACTCAATAGCTTTGGTGTTTTTTGAGCACCCTAGAAAGATGTGATTGACATCACCCATTTGGCTGCCATCACAGTCACAAAAAGCAGTGTCTCTTAGATGAAATTGAAAGAATTTTCTGGGGGTAGCTGCTTGACCCATTCTCAACCGTACAATTAGAACAATTACGGTAACCAAAGTAAGTAAAAAATACAAATATATATAGTAAACGCCCCCCCCCCCCCCCGAAACTACGCACCTCGCCCCCACCGCCACCTCCACGCCTAGATAAACTGCATATTTTTGCATATTTGAGCAATATTGCATACAATTGCATATTTGAAGTATATTGGATAAAATTGCATATTTGAAGGATTTTTTGTCAAATATTGTCTATTTCGCGTCAAATACAGATTTTTTAAAAGCTAAATTTTCGGAGAAAGAATAAAAAAATGAAGAAATCAAACAGGAGGACAATAATTTAAATTCGAAGTAAACTGAAATAGGCCTCAACGACAAGAGTGTAGTGTTGAACTGTTATGTTCTTATTCGAATAGTTAAATAAAAGGACTAGGCGTAAATGTAAACAAAACCTTTATTTGCGAGACACCAAAACAAAACAATAATAATAAGTAAACATCAAGCGTCTCCATGGTTACCGCCATCAGATTCCATCATTGACTTAACACCTCCCCTTCAAGAATATGATTTTTTCTTGGATCTATTTCAAATTTCAATCTTGGTTTTATAATCCTTGTGGATCTTCTTGGTTGATTTTCAACTGGAGTACCTCTTCTTGCTCATTCAATTGATTGTTGTTTCTTCCCTCTTCATTGCTGATATTTCGATCGTCTACCTGACTCGACTGATTGGGCAGCTCAAACAAATCAAAAGAATCAAACAAGTCTCTATTCGTTTTCACCTTATACTGGCAATAAGTCAGTTTTTATACCGATCGTCTCAACTGGTTTGGCGTGTCCTAACTACTGTGCTCTGCTCTCGTCAGAAACTTCAAATATGACATTCCCTCTCTCTGTCCTATAATAATACCGGGAATCCATGCCCTTTGACTGCCATGCAATGTGGACCCATACCAAGTCTCCGATTTTAAATTTTGGTGGCATATTATCTTCTTCAACTACTTCAAAATTAGGAGTGTTTTTTTTCTTCTTTCATAAGGTCTAGTCGAGTTCTAATAGGACGTCCGAGAAGTACTTCACGCCGGGGATAAATGTGTTTACATAACGTTCTGCTTGGCCATTAATTACATTGAGGATAATAAGGTGGAGATTTTAAGTGAAGAATGCCGTTGGATTTACAAAAATCTGAAAAATTCATATGAAGTGAACTCGGGTCCATTATCAGAAACAATCATTTTCTGGGATTCCTGAATTGTGCAGAATAGAGTTTCAAGTTTATCAATAGTTCTTTTACTGGTTATTTTGTCCATTATATAAATTTCAGACCATTTGGAAGTAGCGTCTACTATTAGCTAAGAAATATAAGCCATCTATCGGTCCAGCGAAATCCAGATGTAACCGTGTCCATGGTTTGCGAGGTATTGGCCACGAATATAGTTGTCTCTTTGCTTGGTAGCATTAGCGGCCCCCGCACAATCATCGCATTCTCTTAAGTGAATGTTTCAACATCTTTTTTCCAACCCTGGCCAATATACAAAACTCCGGGCGAAAGCTTTCATTCTCACCAGTACCCGGGTGAGATGAATGTAATTCTTTTAAAACACCTCTGTATAACTCTTGGGAATAACAATACGATGTAAATGTAGCTACTACAAAATAACAACCCACTGATTTTCTCTCTGTTATTTAGTTGTGCTTTGATTTGACTAGATAACATCTGCATGACAGAAGAACTTGTAAACATAAATTATTCACAATTACAATAAAATTTTTAATTATTTTTGAGATCCTTTGTTAATTATTTCTTTCTTCTTTCTTTTTTTTTTTTTTTAACGACCTTCGAGACATTTTGGAGTGTTCGTGTGTGTGTGTAAATTAGTGTAGGGGTCAGATTATAGCAATCGTGTCTGTTAAATAAAATTACCTCTCCCCCTCCACGCACTGTAATTTTTCCTCTTCCACATTTTGAAACATTATTATATTTATTATGTTGATTTTATTCAAGTTCACCTATTATTTCTTTGAATTTAAAGATTTTTTTTTTAATACCTATATTAAATGTATTGAGAATTTTGGGCAATTTTTTACGCAATAAAATATATTATATATTAATTTGACACTTGGTGTCTATAGCTTACTTTATTATTTTATTCTTTTCATAGCACTCCTTCAAATATAATAGTATTTTTGTCTTCAATTTTAATTTTTTAGTGCATAAAAAAATTTATTTTGCCATCTTTCACTGCATATATTTGCATATTTCAGTGTATACTGCATATTACTTGCATATTTCATCATTTTTAACTGCATATTTTATGGCATATTTTTGGCAATTTTTACTGCATAAAAATCCGGTCTCTACTTATAAGTAATGCTAATTTTGCAACAATTTTTACATACTAAAATTTCGCCCAGGGTAAACACGAGTCTTGATAAGATTTTGTCCAATTTTAATAAATATTTTTAGCAGTTACAAAAATGATTATTTTTTCTTTGTATTTGCGTGTGTATATGTGTCAATGTGTGTGTATGGATGATTTGAAAAGAAGAGATGATTATCGTGATCATTATGCTCGTTATTAAGGCAACCCTCTCCCCGGCCCCGTCTCAACTCTTAGGTTGAAAGGAAAAAGAGAAGAGAAACAAATCAAACGTTGAGTTCAGTGGAGGTTTCAGTTTCATTTTTTCATAGTTGAGGGACCTTAGAGCCAAGAGGACCACCCAAGAAGAGACAGAGAGAGAACAAACGCATAAAGCGCTGCCTGCTTGTTCGATCATTCATTTAGGTCAAGAGAAAAAGAGAGAATACCCCCCCCTCACCCCGGAAAAGCACACAACCCTTCTTAATTCTTTATTGAATTTCAAAGTAAATATTTTGTTCTAGTACTTTCGTTATTTTCGCTTATAATACGTATCTACGTACCTACCTGGCTCGGTAATATTTTGCTTTATTTAAAAGCGATATATTAATATTATTTTTTTTTATTTTAAATTTTTATTTGCAAACAGAATTAAATAAATTGAAATAAATTTAATTTATTTTTTACTTTACCATACAGGGTATGGTCAAGTATGGTAATCGTGCATGAAAAAAATGGTTTTTATTCGCTTATTTATTTCGAAATATCTCAAAAACGGCTGAAACTATTTTAATTAAAAAAATTGGGCTAAATCATGGTATTTCGGTCTACAAAAAAGCCCTAATAAGTGAATATCGAAAAAATTATATTTTTCGAGATAATAATTGTTTTTGTCAAAATATCTGTTAGTGTGTTAGTCTGTGAGTTACCAAATTTTTCTGGACGAACTAGCTAGAGAGTTCAGTGTGAATATCGTAATTTTGTCTAGACTTTCCGTAAATCAAGAAGTGGGGCGTTTTCCACAGACTAAGGCCCAGTTGTATGTCAGTTGGTAAACTCTTTTTAAACAGTTGGCAAAGGTAAATCCTTAAAATTCACCTTGTACCGGATGGATGGCCAATCAGATGAAAGTGCCTGTCACTCGATTGGCCATTCCACCCGGCCGTGCATTACCGCGCCAACGTGGCCCTTAGTAAAATATCAAAACAACCTAGTTATGAAATTTTTTCGTCGATTTTTAAAACTTCAAAAAAAAGAGAAATTTATCAATTCGATAAATATATTTCATTTTTTTTTAGTTAAACACTACAGAATAAGACAAAATAAATATAGAAATAAAATTTAAGACATTTTCCGGTAGTTCTTTCCCAAATGCAAAAATTCATGAAGTCTTCGAAACTTGGAATATAATTCATTAAAAGCATAATAAACACATCTATTAAAATTTGAAGACGATTTACCACACCAAACATGTAAATAATTGCAATTCAAAATGAGTGCTTAGCTACAGGGTCATCATCATCATCATCATTAGCCTGTCGATAGCGACAATCCACTTTTGAATATAGGCTCTTCCATCAAATGGAAGGGGGTTGGCATTAAGTCACCACGCTTGCCAGACGGATTGATGACTAGGAATCAGATTATAGCCGGTCACATATCAATGCAGGGACTCGACTCGAGCCCGGGACTCCCTGCTTAGAAGGCTGGTGGCCTTAAGCTCTCGGCTAATCCGATTCACAGGGTATGGTCAAGTATGGTAATCGTGCATGAAAAAAATGGTTTTTATTCGCTTATTTATTTCGAAATATCTAAAAAACGGCTGAAACTATTTTAATTAAAAAAATTGGGCTAAATCATGGTATTTCGGTCTACAAAAAAGCCCTAATAAGTGAATATCGAAAAAATTATATTTTTTGAGATAATAATTGTTTTGTCAAAATATCTGTTAGTGTGTTAGTCTGTGAGTTACCAAATTTTTCTGGACGAACTAGCTCGAAAACTAGTGTGAATATCGAAACCAAATTTCACACGTAGTTTTGGTCCATTGAGATTAAGAGCTGATTAGGTTTTGGTACATATCGACCCAAAATTAAGGAGGGTGGAGGGAGGGGTAAAAATTGAAAATCTAAGCCATTTGAGAAAACTCAACCAAATTTTGTATACATAATCAGTGGGACCCCAGAAGTCTAAAATTTTAAAAATTAACACCCCAAACTGGGGGGAAGGGGGGGGTCAAAAAATGAAAATCTAGGCTCTTGTACCAAACTCAACGAAATTTTGTATACATATTCAGTGGCACCCCAGAAGACTAAAAATGCAAATACTAACCACCCAAAATAAGGGGGGGGGGTTCAGGTGTAGGGTCAAAAAATAAAAATCTAGGCCCTTGTACTCAAATCAACCAAATTTTGTATACATAATCCGTGGGCCTCCAGAAGTCTAAAAATGCAATATCTAACAGCCCAAAATGGGGGGGGGGGAGTGCCGGGTCAAAAAATGAAAATATAGGCCCTTGTACCAAACACAACCAAATTTTGTATACATAATCCGTGGGGCCCCAGAAGACTAAAAATGCAAAAACTAACCACCGAAAATGGAGGGGGGCAAAAAATGAAAATATAAGTCTATGAACCAAATTTAACCAACTTTTGTATACATAATCACTGGACCCCAGAAAATTAAAAATGCAACATCCAACCGCCCAAAATGGGGGTGGGGGAATGAAATTCCAGACTCTTGTACCAAACTCAACTAAATGTTGTATACATGATCAGTGGGCCCACAGTAATTTAAAAATGCAAACCCCCCTACATGATTATAAATAATTTTATTAATAGGGGCCAGGTTGTATGGCAAAGTCAAGTGGATGGCCACATCAGAACGTGTCAATCTATTTTGCCAACGTCCAATTGTCTGGACAAAGTTATGAACTTAATTGCAATTAAAAATAGATTAATATTTATGGAGGTAATGGCTTAAATAATATTTTCATTTTTTTGCAATGAAATTTTCTCTGGAGAGAGACGGACTGGTAGAAATTTTAATTGAATGTAATGGAAGGCAGCCCTCACTACCTCTGGGCTGCCTTCCATTACATTCAATTTTCATTTAATTATTTGTTTATGCTTTTAGCATAACAACGGCTTAAAATAAATATAAAATCATTTAAAAATAACCTGACGTGTTCTGATGTGGCCATCAGACTTTACCATACAACCTGGCCCCTAAAATTATTTATAATCATGTAAAGAGAGGGGTTAGTTTTTGCATTTTTAATTAATTTTTATAGATTTCACAACACGATAAAATGAGTCTCCTGAGGGCAAAATTATTAAATTATTAATAGTGTATGTTTATTTTCATGAAGCAGAGGTCAACCTCATTTATTTCCCTTTATGAATCAACAACTCTGCTACTCTCTCTGCAAATCCAAATCTTTTAACTTCTATTTCCGCTGCCTTGTCTCTTGGATATTGGAACTTTCTTTCCAAGGCTGTTCATATGGTTGTATAACTTTCAGGCGTTCCCAGCAAATTCAATTTCTCCCTCTCTCCGTCTCTTTTCCTCTCTGAACTTGGTTGTCCTATTAAAACAGGGACAGAGAATCTCGACTTTCGGGTCTCTTTTATAGAAGAACACCTAAGTTCGATGCCCGGTCATATCCGTGGTCACTGAACCACTACACTCACACCGATCCACCCTCATGGTTTATTTCAGAAACAACCTGAACATAACAACAAACAACTAATAAATATCCTCTCAGATGACATCACAATGTCATAACACACATTCTCTCTATTAATATTCATAATATATATCATCATAAATTAAATGTTTAAATGGGTAAAATTAATTGTTAATAAATTAAAAAAACAACTCTATGGTAATATTTCGAATTGTTTTTTTTCTTTTCTATTTTTGACGTAGAATACATATTTTTGTCCGCAGGTATCAGTTTCAAATTTTGAAAGATCGTTAATTGTGCACAATATCTAATTATGACAGCTAGTACAGTAATTCCTAGATTGACGGGGTTAATTGGTTTCACAGAAACTTCGAGTTATAGAAGATTCACTCTACATACAAAAAAAGTGATTAGTTCCTGAAGTCTATTTACGAGCATGAAAAAAGTGTTTTGTTTTTTCTTCGTATTTTAAAAATATCTCAAAAACTGCTGAAAATATTTTGATTAGGGAGTTTTTATCAATTATACAAAAAATAAAGTAAAAAAGACTTATTTAGCAATAATAGAAAAATATATTTTTTAAAACAGTTAGTGAGTGCATGAGTACGTTTATTAATAAATTTTGTGTACACTCTAACTCAATAACCACTAATGGTATCAAAACGAAATTTTATATTTATATATTTATATTGGGTTTAAGAACTGACTTGATTTTTGTTGAAATCAAACCAAAAATTAGGTGGTGTTTTTTTTTTATTTGAATCCTTTGTCCGATTTCGATCATATTTTGCACAATTACTCTTTAGGACCCTGTAAAATTCTTGCTACTCTATAATTATGAAATCTCAGACTAATTTAAAATCCGATTTTTAATTCACTACTTCAGTGAAAAAACGCAGCCTGAAAAAAGAAAACCCATGGAAACAATTTATTTACCAAAGTAATCTTTTGAAATTCAATGGAAGATTTACTATACAAGATTCTGCCTGCTAATAAAAAGAAACCCTATCTTTAATCCTGATTAGTCTATTACACTGACCATAAATTATTCTCCATAATCTCGTTTCTTATTTTATAGATAGTAGCCCAGCATGTGAAATCGTTAGAGCCGTTTTCGAGAAACCGATCCTATATATTTATATATATACAAGAATTGCTCGTTTAATAATATAAGATAAGATTAGATTTTCATTGAAATCGGACCTCTGGTGAGAAATTAAACATTTGAACCCTTTGTCCTATTTAGACCTAATTTTGCACAGTTACACTTTAAGACCCTGTGAAATTATTAGTTGAAAATCATCTACCCATAATGGATGGGAGTGGGGCTGGGGATGAAGAACCAAAATCTTAAGCCGTTTATCAGATTCGAATATGATTATCGATATGTGTACAATTACTCTTTAGGATACTGCAGAATTATTAGAGAAAAAATAAACTATCCAAAATGGGTTGGGGCAGGTGTATGGTAAAGTCATGAGATGGTCATATCACAAATTTTTAAAATTGATGATTGATGAAAATAATTCTAAAACCGGCCCCTACACGATCATCCTGATTGTCAGTCTTGTCTAGGATTGACATTCTAATTGAGCGTGTAGGGGTAGGACTGATGGACTGATGAACGAGATTGACGGATTTCCAGAAATCAAAGCTTCAATCATTTAAAAAGGAGGGGAGATTGACAGTCTGAATGAAGCGTGTAATGGTACCGTCATTCTTTTCATCAATCGAGAACATATACAATTTTAAGAATTCAAATATTTAATGAATTTGATAATTATGTAATATGCAATTGGATGTTGATGAAAGCAGTCCACGGTGGTTGAAAAATAAGACTATAGAGGTTTTATTATTTTACATTTATTTGTTAAACCGACGTTTCGGAGATTTATTCTCTCCTTCTTCAGGGTAACAAAAGTCAATGAAAGTAGTTCAAAACATAATTACTTTCATTGACTTTTTGTTACCCTGAAGAAGGAGAGAATAAATCTCGAAACGTCGGTTTAACAAATAAATGTAAAATGATAAAGCCTCTATAGTCTTATTTTACAACCACCGTGGACTGCTTTCATCAACATCCAATTGCATATTTATACCAGTCCGTCTCCTAAAGAAAATCTCTATCAATTATGTAATATGCTTATTATTAGTTAAATTTTCATTTTATTATTTGAAAATGGAATCAAATTTCATCAAAAACTCAATAATAATTTAAAATAAATTATTTACTTGAATTACTTGAATACATTAAAGTGTTAAGAGGACCTTCTTCTTCAAGTGCCATACTCGATTTCGAGCGTCGGCGATTACAATGGAGAGTATCTTATCCATTGTAATTTTTCCTGAGGAAATTTTTCACAGGGGTGGACCTCATTAGTATTTATATTATCATTTTACTAAGCAGCCATGGAAGAACATTTAGATGAAGATATCATAGATGTATTTGTTAACGGGCGACCATTTAAGTGCTAAAGACTTGATTTTAAAACGTTTGTCACTGTAGAATGAGCCAAAAAAACTTCAATCTGACTGTCAATCGGAATGATCGTGTAGGGTTCTGCATGATTGAAGTAACGAATGACAGTCGGGAATAATTTTTTAAGGAAATACATGACAATCAATAATAGAAAAGTAAAATAAATAAATAAATAAATTCGAATCATAATAAGTTTTCTAAATATTTAATTAGCCATTCAAAAAATATTAAATTGAATTTTTTAAATCTTTATTAATCATAAAAATTAAATTTTTTTGAGATCTTACCCTTTTTGAGTAGAGGTGCGATATAACAAATACATAATAACAAAAAAATGCTAATTTAAATTTTAGAATAAATTTATTTTTAAATTCTTCTAATGCTAGTGGTATTGTACCTACTTTGTAGTGAATGTGGTTGTTGTTGTTGTTGTTGTTGTTATCTGAGTATAATAAAAGACAAAGATGGTGTTCGTGAATCCTGTTTTAAAGAGCAGAGTAGTTTATGTTGCTTACCAACTCACCGTCTCTCTTCTCTTCTATCTTACTCTTTTTTTAAATATCACTCCGTTAGAGGCAACCCTCGAAAAAAAGAAACACAAACAGAATTCTATATTGAAAAGTCTAAACTAGATGAGAGTGAAAATAGAAAACAAAAAAAACAAAAACAAAATAAAAAATAGCAACAACCTCCCTGAGAGATTAAAGTGCGTTGCACTCGAAATGGATACGTAAGATATGCAATACAACATGTGCACTCAAGGAATAAACAACAACAACAATAAAAAAATACAAACAAACAGATCATTAATACGGTGATTCTAGTCACTAACTTTTGAGGAACCAGGGGACCCAGGACACAAATCCGAAGCCCTCGAGAGCATCCAGCTGCAACCCGACCCCCCGAGGAGAAGAGACAAATTTAAAAAAATATAACTAGTATCGTAATTAGGCTTATGGCTAGAAAGGCCGAAAAGCCAAAAAAAAAAAAAACTTTTTAAGGAGGTGTTGGTTCCAGGTGAAAGCATTTTAATATAATAATAATCAACTGGTGTGTTCACCACACGACTTTCACGTAATGATGAGCAGAATTGGTCTTTGTCTTGCAGTCTTGGTCTTGGTCTTGCTTTGCTCATCACTAATATTAATACTCAAAATCAAAATAATAATAATATTTTTCTTAAAAGTGATCAGGACTTTCTAAACACCCTATAGAAGACTTTACAAACACACCCTCTGCCTATATTAATTAGTGATGAGCAGAATTGGCCTTGGTCTTGCAGTCTTGGTCTTGGTCTTGGTCTTGCTTTGCTCATCACTAATATTAATACTCAAAATCAAAATAATAATAATATTTTTCTTAAAAGTGATCAGGACTTTCTAAACACCCTATAGAAGACTTTACAAACACACCCTCTGCCTATATTAATTAGTGATGAGCAGAATTGGTCTTGGTCTTGCAGTCTTGGTCTTGCTTTGCTCATCACTAATATTAATACTCAAAATCAAAATAATAATAATATTTTTCTTAAAAGTGATCAGGACTTTCTAAACACCCTATAGAAGACTTTACAAACACACCCTCTGCCTATATTAATTAGTGATGAGCAGAATTGGTCTTGGTCTTGCAGTCTTGGTCTTGCTTTGCTCATCACTAATATTAATACTCAAAATCAAAATAATAATAATATTTTTCTTAAAAGTGATCAGGACTTTCTAAACACCCTATAGAATACTTTACAAACTCACCCTCTGCCTATATTAATTAGTGATGAGCAGAATTGGTCTTGGTCTTGCAGTCTTGGTGTTGGTCTTGCTTTGCTCATCACTAATATTAATACTCAAAATCAAAATAATAATAATATTTTTTCTTAAAAGTGATCAGGACTTTCTAAACACCCTATAGAATACTTTACAAACTCACCCTCTGCCTATATTAATTAGTGATGAGCAGAATTGGTCTTGGTCTTGCAGTCTTGGTCTTGGTCTTGCTTTGATCATCACTACTTTCACGGCGCGCGCCGCGACACTCCTACTTTGCACCCCTTCCTTTAATTCAATCGGATTAAAAATTTGACACAACTATTAACTCACGGCTCTTGATAATTTCACTAATTTTTAAAAAAATCGTCAGAGCCGTTTTTGAGAGAAAAAACGAAAAATCTTTCATGTAAATGTCCACTTCCGGTCTTCCGATTTTCAAACAAAAGCTTGATGTACTCCTTCTAGCCTATATCAAGCTTAAGTTTCAAATTCTCAAGGCTCTGCCTCTTTCCAAAGACTAGATATGAATGATTAAAATATTTATTTTACGACACTCCTAATTTACAACCCCTTCCTTTATTTCAATCGGATTAAAAATTTGACACAACTAATAACTCATGACACTTGATAAAAACACATGTTTGGAAAAATCTTGACTTATGTGGTTTTTGAAATGATCGATTCAATTATAAAGGTAAATAAGAGGGTGAACCGCGACCTAATATCGTGTACACCTACTTCCACTTCCACTTTTATTTCCATGTATAAATAATATATGAAGGGGCATTATCTAATGAATTCCAAAATAATTCCACATAATTCCAAAGACGTGTACACCTACTTCCAATCAAGGCTCAGCCCTCGGGTAAATAGATAGAAGTTTATTGATTTTTGTATAAAATAAATACAAATTCTTTCATAAAATACCTAATATAAACCTTTTCCATGTGCATTTAAGAAAATCCCAATTATTGTATTTCGGAAATCTGAATTTAATTTCACAAAACTTCACTTGTATTTCAGAAAATGTCAATTGGCTAAATTTTTGAAATTTTTAAAGTGTTCTAGCTCCTGGGGCTTTTAAGTTTTAGCATTCATTTTTGGTAAATACTCGTAGGTCTATTGTTGAAATATATATATACAGGGTGTCTCAGGAGGAATAGTAAATATTTTAGGAGGTGGTAGTATAGACGAATTTCAATAAAAAATGGCATAAAATATTTGTACAATTTTTATTGAGTACAGAGATACAGCTGTTAGTATGTAACCCAAACAAACTCATACTCAACATGTATAATAAATAAATATGTGCAGCATGTTTACACGCTACAGTACAGTAGACTTGGCCAACAAATCACAATGAAAACTTCAATGTAAACTAAAACACAACTTCACACCTTGAACATCAACAGTACTGCTGACATTCGATAAATACCCCCATGGGAACCGGTGTATCAACACACGAAACGAAAATGCATTGAACTCAGTTGTATCCCTGTAATCAATAAAAATTGGACACATATGTTATATGGTATTTTTATTGCAATTCGTCTATACTACCACTTCCTAAAATATTTATTTATTTCTCCTGAAACAACTGTACTGGAAACTGGAACTATTTTGTGAACCAATGTTAGAGAAACATAACTTTCATCAAGTGCTCTCTCAAGGAGTCTACGATGAATAAAATTAAAATAAATAAATAAATGTAAAAAGCAAATATCATATTAATTAAATGTAATGGAAGGCAGCCCAAGGGTAGTGAGGAAAGAAAAATTAACACATATCCAAATAAGGTGTAATTTATTGGAACCCTTCCTCCTTTCCTTTCAAACCGACGTTTCGGAGGTTTATTCCCTCCTTCTTCAGGGTTTCAATGGGTCAATGAAGGAAACAAATAAAATACTTCCTTCCTCTCTCCATAGCAGTGTTTAAGACTTTTTTTTCCTTAGCAGAGCCATAGAAAATCAATTTTTCCCTCCTTTTCTTAATTAGATTCTTAATTGTTTCCTTCATTGAGCCCTTGAAACCCTGAAGAAGGAGGAAAGAATCCTCCGAAACATCGGTTTGAAAGGAAAGGAGGAAGGATTCCAATAAATTACACCTTATTTGGATATGTGTTAATTTTTTCTTTCTTCAGCACCCCTGGGCTGCCTTCCATTACATTTAATTAAAAGTTCTACGGGTCCGTCTCTCTCCAGAGAAAATTTCGTTGAAAATATATCATATTATTTAAAATACTAATTTTAATTTTTGATAAATGAATTAAAAAAAAAAATGATTTAAAATAGATTTTATTGAACTCACTAAATTACCTTCGATTTTTACAGCTACATGCCCGATGAGCGAATTTTTCGGAAAATTATGCAAAAAAGGACCAGTATTCTTTTTTTCTGACCGGTACTGGACTGCGGACCAGAATTTGAGAAAGGCAGGCTTAAGGCGTAGCGATTGCAAGTATTGCTATCTCTTTTATGGTAGCTTACCTTCTTTTCTCATTTTACGACAGTCTTAATTATAGAAAATTGTTTTTCTCCTGTTTCAGGTTTTTTTCTTCTTGTTCGTTTTCGAGTTTAATTATTAGAGATGCTGTGGACGATGATGATGATGATGATGATGATGGCAGGGGGGAGTGAACGGTAGCGGATGCTGGAGCTGGAGCCAGAGCCAGAGAGCAAGCAGCCATTTGGGTTACCTTTGAATTATTATCCTGCTGGATGCTGGCTGGTCTCTACCTGTACAGTAGCCGGTAGCTACTAGCTCCGTCTCTTTCGCTCCTCGCACACGCGTCCTCCAACTTGGGCTTGGGCTTGCCACCGCCCCCCCCTCCGCCCCTCCGCCAGCTACCGGCTATCAACCGCCGAGAACAACTACACCCTCCCCCCTCCGCCCCTATCACTCTCTTTTTTAAATCTGGATTTTTTTCTACTCTCCCCTCCGGGGACAAAACCGTGTTTCTTTTGAATCGTTTTTTTCTTCATCTTCTTCTTTATATTAATTGCCTGAACATCGCTGCTTCTTAATCATAATAATAATAAGAGTGACTGAGAGAGAAAGAGATGTGGTGTCCATGATATCCTATGAGAGATCATTTTTAGACATGCTTTTTTTATTTTATATAATAATACCTAGCGGACCTAGCGTTCGTTCTTCAGTTAAAAGCGATATACATATTAATACAATCTTATTATATTGAACGAGCAAATCTTGTATATATAATTATCCGATCGGGTTCTTGAAAACGGCTCTAACGATTTGGATGAAATTCACGGGTTAGGAGGGTTTTGTGTTGGCGATTCGATCTGTCACGGTCTCATCTTCGGCTAAGTTGTTTTTGATGGGTTTTTTGTTAATTGAAATAATTATTCACAGGTGGTTGTCTCGATAAAAATGTATATTTACATTTTTATTCAATTTCCTTTGAATTATTAATTGGTTTTTTAATTTTAAATTCCACTAATAGATCATTACAAATATTATTATATATATTAAAAGTTAGACAATTTTATTGATTGAAAAAAACGGGAGATGGAGAGAGGGAGGTTTACACCAATCGACTTGATTGGAGAATAATGGAATTGAAATAATTATCGGAAAAGAGGTTTTTTTATCTAATTAGATTTTTCCTCTTATTAAAAACAAGGACTAAAGATGAATAAGGACACTCGATGGTGGAGAAGTGATCTCCGGAATCGAAGCAAAAAAATACAATGTATACATTAATTAATGTAAAATAATTGGATTAATAAAATTTATAAAAAAAAAAAAAAAAAAAAAATAATTTTATTGATTGTTTTTTTTCTAATTTTATTGATTAAAAATCGAGTTTTAAATCCCACAAACGTATTTTTTCTATATTAGAATTTGGCAATTTAATTGATGAACTCAAAAATTGTTATTTAATTAAAAAAAATTATTATACGGTATTTATTTATATACCTATGCAAATATACACATAATATGTGGGCCACTACAAGGCTTGAAATGCAAAAACTGGGTGAGCAGGCGGGGGTGAGGGTGGAGGTGACGGTGGGGTGGAGATGTGAGGGGTGCAGTGGTGGAGGGGTACGGGGGCCGTGGTTTCGGTGGTGGAGGCGGAATTGGGGTGGGGTGGGGGCGTAGGTGGGGATGGATGTGGGGTGGAAGGATGCAGGAGGTGGGGTGAAGTGGGGGGGGGGTCCGGGGATTAATATATAACTTGAGGCAAAACTGAAGTATAACTGAAGCAAAAAGTTACCGAGCATCGCTCGGTGGCCAGGTACTTATTATTATTTTAAATTCTAGTAAAAAGGTTCATTTAATTTTCAGTCAGAATTAAATAAAATTTACTTTTTTGCCAATGTTTTGATCCGCTCCGGGCATCATCAAGACATTGCTCTGAACAAAGTTTTGAACTTAATTGCAATTAAAAATAATAATATTTAAGGTAGTTATTTGTTGATTTTTTTGAAATTTAGACAAATTACTATTTAAATACTTCTGCGTTGATTTGTGAACAGTATAGTTCTGGAGATATTAAATTTCAAAGATAGAGTTTTTCAGACTCTTATACATTGCACTATACGGGATATCGGAAAGTTTACATACAAATTTAATTATAATTAAGAAACTCTTCTTCCCAATGTTATAAAAAACTAAACCAACATTAAACAATAACTAATACATTTAATATGAAAATTTTAATTCATAGTTACACCACAGTTTCTGAGATAATAATGAATAAATAATGAAAAATGTATAATGAAAAATTTACACCAAAAGCTGGCAACAACGCATTTATTTAACCTAAAAGTGAGTTATCTTTAATAATTTTTTTGAAGTTTTTTCGCTTCAGCCATTGTCGCAACAGCTTTCAATCGCTTAACAGGTCATTCAATAAGTCCGTAGGATAAGTAAGAAAAAAACAAAATTTTGACAAAACTCGATTTTATTATTCAACATAGTTGCCTTAGAGGGCGATACAACGAGTATAGCGATTTTCCAACTTTTCGATACCACTTTTATAGTACGATTTCTCTTTCTCGTCAAAATAGGCCTCAGTTTCAGCGATTACTTCATCATTGGACTTCTTTTGGATTCTGGTGTGTAATAGTGAAGCCAAATCTCATCCATTGTCACATATCGACGATAGAATTCGATTTTATTGCTGTTTAACAGCGCCAAACACTCCTCTGAAGCATCGCATCGATTCGTTGTTTTTGGTCGACTGTGAGCTCACGCGGCACCTACTTTGCACAGAGCTTTCGCATACCCAAATTTTCGTGTAAAATGGTAAAAACACTACCATCTGATAACTTTACAATGTCAGCTAGCTCGTGCACCTTCAATTAGTCATCGTTCATAACCAATTTGTGGATTTTTTTATGTTTTCTGGAATAACAGCCTCTTTTGGGCGTTCACTCAGCTCTGCATCATTTGTGCTGGTACGACCACGTTTAAATTCAGTAATCCACTTCTCTACCATTTGTCTCGATGGAGCAGAGTTCGGATAATGTTTAACAAGCCATTGTTTGGTTTCCACTGTATTATTTTCATCAAAAAGCAATGCTTTATTAAAACTCGAAATTCACTTTTTTTTCAATAACAAAAGTTGCTTCACACAAAATGCTATAACTCACGAAACAATTGTCAGATTGCTTTCAAATTTATACACGTATCGTTTGAAGGTTAGTACTAAATAAAAATCATATGGAAAAATTCTAGTAACGCCATCTATGTGTCATCCTACGGACTTACTGAATGACCGAATATTAAAAACTTTTTGTTTTATAAATCTCCCTTTATAATATACCTACTTTATTTGAAATTTTTATGATAAAATATATACAAGCTCGGACAGTGTTGCCAGATTTGTCAAACGAGCACGGGATTGGCTAGTAGTGGTACATAAAGAGTAAAAAGTTTTGGGCTTATGAATAATGAATCCTTATTGTCTGTTCTATATACTCTAGCATTAATTTTTTGCTAGTATTGTCGCGAAATAACTACCTTAATATACATGGAGGCAGTAGTGTAAATACAATTTGGAGCTGCGTGTTGCAGGATGACTGAAGACCCTCTATGCCTCCGATTTTGTGCCCTATTTAACCGACTTCAAAAAAAGGAGGAGGTTCTCTATTCGACTGATTTTTTTTTGTGCCTATGTTACCTCATATCTCCGCCAATTGTGGACCGATTTTGAAAAAAATTTGCATTGGGTCCAGTCTACCTTCCGATTAGTCCCATTTTTTTTTTCTTAGGTATTAGACTTTTTAGGTTTGTTTGTTCAGGACTAACTTCTTTGTTTATGAACCGATTTCGTTGATTCTTTTTTTATTGGAAAGGGGGTATTTTAGGGATGGTGCACTATTAATTTGGCCAAGTTCTGATGATAGGATCACTATTAATAACATCACTAAAAAGAGAAAAATAAAAATTTTTAAGAAAAAAATAAAACCGACTTCAAAAAAATTAAATGCAACAAATAAAATACACTAAAAGGTATAAAATAATTATTATCTTATTTAGTTACAACTAAACTAGGAAATATTAACATGAAATTACTTTTTAAGTCGGTGCCAAACATATACCTTTTATGAATCTCACTCGACGGATCTTACTTAGTACGTTTGGTGGGTACGCTCGCTTATAAGTATAGTTTGTTTGGCACCGACTTCAAAAAGTAATTTCATGTTAATATTTCGTAGTCTAGTTGTAACTAAATAAGATAATAATTATTTTATACCTTTTAGTGTATTTTATTTGTTGCATTTAATTTTTTTGAAGTCGGTTTTATTTTTTCTTAAAATTTTTTTAATTAAGTCTTTGGGGTCACTCTCTCAGACTCTTGGAGATCTCTCGAGGCCCGTGTATTCTAACACCCTGCAGTTAAGGCTGGTTCACACGAGACATTTTCTCTTACTTGTTCGATCTACTTGCAATTTGAAGCTAGTACAGTCAGGCTGATTTTTCGCCTGTTGGCTTCACACGGAGCTTTTTCATAAAATTTTCAAGTTAACCGTCTAGGTTGCGCGCGCATGCTTTGAGTCAAACAGCTGGACTGATGATCTTTCAGTTTCAGCTCAGATGCAAACAAAATGGCTGACAATAATATTATTGCAGAAATTATCAATCGCAGAGAATTTTGAAGGCATATTCTCTTTATTTATTGCAGTAAAGAGTTGAACAGTGAGAAACATAAAAATTTTTAAGAAAAAAATAAAAACCGACTTCAAAAAATTAAGTGCAACAAATATAAAAATACACTAAAAGGTATAAAATAATTATTATCTTATTTAGTTACAACTAAACGACGAAATATTAACACGAAATTACTTTTTAAAGTCGGTGCCAAACAAACTATACCTATAAGCGAGCGTACCCGCCAAACGTACTAAGTAAGATCCGTCGAGTGCGATTCATAAAAGGTATATGTTTGGCACCAACTTCAAAAAGTAATTTCGTGTTAATATTTCGTCGTTTAGTTGTAACTAAATAAGATAATAATTATTTTATACTTTTAGTGTATTTTTATATTTAGTTGCACTTAATTTTTTGAAGTCGGTTTTTATTTTTTTCTTAAAAATTTTTATTTTTCTCTTTTTAGTGATGTTATTAATAGTGATTATATCATCAGAACTTGACCAAATTAATATGACACCATCCCTAAGACACCCCTTTCGGATAAAAAAAGAACCATCGAAATCGGTTCATAAACAAAGAGGTTAGGTCTAAACAAACCTAAACAAACCTAATAAAAAAGGTCTAATACCTATGAAAAAAAATCGAAAAAAAATGGGACCAATCGGAAGCTAGACTGGACCCAATGCAAAAAAAATTTTCAAAATCGGTTGACAATTGGCGGAGATATGAGGTAACATAGGCACAAAAAAAAAAAAAAAAAAAAAAAAATCCAATCGAATAGAGAACCTCCTCCTTTTTTGAAGTCGGTTAAAAATATCAGCTGTTCTGTGTTATAAGCTGCTGTATTGTGCCAATGCCCTATCTTTTGAATCAAGCAAGCATGCTATTAAGACAGTCATTTCGACCCCCTCCATGCCTCCAAATTGACAGCTAACCGAACAAGTAAGGAACAAGTAACAGAAAAAGCCCCGTGTGAACCGGCTTTTACTCAAGCGTACGGGGTTCCTTCGTTGACTCTTTTAAACCCAGAAGAAGGAGAAAAGAACTTCAAAATCGTCGGGTTTTTTAAAAGTATGAAAGTAACGTTCAAATAAATTATTTTATACAGAATTTGTGGTTTTCATTATCCTTGGTCTGCCTGTGCATCAATTCAGCATTAGGATCTACTACTCTGTCTTCAATAGATGAACCCTTAATTAATTAATAATAATAATAAATTAATAAGTTGTAGGCAGGGAGGTCAGATAAGCTAGGCGGTAGCGTGTCATCCTGCTAACCAAGTGGACCCGGGTTCCGAATCCGACTTGAGGCATCCGGCTTAAATCTGACCCCGGGGTAGGGACAAATTTAAAAATAATAAATATTATCGTAAATGGCTTATGGCTAGAAAGGCTGAAAAGACAACAAAAAAAAAAAAAAAAAAAAAAGTTGTAGGCAAATAAGGACAATAGGTTATACAAATAATTTTTATTTTTTGCCAACGTTTCGTCAACTTTGTTGACTTCCTAAGGGCTCAAACAAATTAACTTCTTTTGCATATTTGCCATTCTATCAATATTCATTCTTAGCAAACACATAAGGCCAGTCATCGAACAGATTGAAAATATTTTCCTATTTAAATGATTGAGAAAAGAAAAAATTAACACATATCAAATAAGGTGTAATTTATTGGAATCCTTCCTCCTTTCCTTTCAAACCGACGTTTCGGAGGATTCTTCCCTCCTTCTTCAAGGAAGAATCCTCCGAAACGTCGGTTTGAAAGGAAAGGAGGAAGGATTCCAATAAATTGCACCTTATTTGATATGTGTTAATTTTTTATTTCCTCACTAGCCCTGGGTTGCCTTCCATTACTTTCAATTAAAAGTTTTACCAGTTCATCTCTCTCCAGAAAAAATTTCGTTGATATAATTAATATTTTAATCGAAATAATTATTTCATAAGTATTTTGAAATGTAAGTATGCTCAAACTTAAAATAATTGTTAATTTTTTGGTCTAATAAATTTTCAAGAATAAAAAAGTGTGACTGAAATTACTTTTTAAAGAAATAGATAATATAAGATTTGAATGTAAGTAGGTAATCTGCGAGGAATTTTCTCTAATCATGGAAATAGTATTTGATTGAGGTAAGTTATATTTAGGAAATTTATTCTTTTAATTAAAAAGTTTTGAGAATTTCTAATTTTTTATTAGGTCTCTTTTTATCTTTAAGGTGATTTTCATTATAGTTTGTGTTGTTGTATTATATTAATTTATACTCTCATCTGTATACACATGGCCTTGATGAGGGCTTTAAAAATTATGACTCTATCTGACTTTATAATGGGGGGAAAAAATAAAAAATAAAAACATCCGGATAACCATGAAAAATAATAGGAGAGAGAGGAGGGCATAAGTGAAAGTGCATCGCGATGCAGAGGTGAAAAAGGGCCAAGTGAAAGAATAAGGAACAACCTCCTATCTGTCCTTGGGAGAAGGTTACCTACACGACTACAGTGGGTGGAACAGAGGATGATGGTTGTTAGGAAAATATTTCATCCAAGTTCTGTTTTCTTGAAAAATAATTCTTATGCTACAACTTTAGAAGAACAGTAGATTATTAGATTCTATCTAATCTTATTAAACGAGCAAAAATTGTTTTTATATATATATATATATATATATATATATATATATATAGGATATATTTATTTATATATTTGTATCATTGTTCTATTTTGAAAACGGCTCTACCGATTTTGATGAAACAAAATCTATTAACAAATTTTGAGGATGAGAAAACGATCTGGCTAGGTCTGCACCTCGACAAATTTAATCTTAATTGATGTTTTCTTAATTAAAGTAATTATTGATAGATGAAAATCTCAATAAAAAAGTTTGTTTACATTTTTTTCAATTATCTTTTATTTTTAATTGGCTTTTTAATTTTAAAGCCCACTAATAGGTTATAGCAAATATTAATATATATATTAAAATTAGGAATTTTTGTTTGTTTTTAATTAACAGGTGTCTAAATCATAACAAAACAGGTGTGTTTACAAATAAAGTAGTTTTTTTTTTTTTTTTTTTTTTTTGGCTTTTCGGCCTTTCTAGCCATAAGCCCAATTACGATACTAGCTATATTTTTAAAATTTGTCTCTACCCCCGGGGGGTCAGATTTTAGCTGGCTGCCTCGAGTCGGATTCGAACCCGGGTCCCCTGGTTAGCTCGCTGTCACGCTACCGCCTAGCCTACCGACCCCCCAATAAAGTAGTTGAAGTGGCTTTTTTTTATATAACTTGGAAACAAATCTTATTTAATTTTATGTTTTTATTTCAGATCCTATACGATTATTTTTTTTTATTACTATTTTCCTATTTATTTTTTTATAATGTTTATCAATATGAACGAATGTAGGCAAATTGGTGTACAAGTACATATTATGTAGACCATTAGAAAGCTAGAAATGTAAAAACGCGGGATGGGGGGGATGGGGTGGATGTGGGAGGTGCAGGAGGTGGGGTACAGTTGTGGAGGATCGGGGGCGGAGTGGGGGTGCAGTGGTGGGGGCGAGGTGTGTGGTTTCGGGGGGGGGGGGGGTCAGGGGTTACCGTGCATCGCTCAGTGGCTCCAGGTACTGGTAATTAAAAGAAATTAAAATATATTTAAATCATTATCCCCCTCCCCCCATATGATTAAGTATTTTCTTGAGTGCTTATTAATATGATAATTTGGTAATTTTTAAGAAAAAAACAAAAACCGACTTCAAATAAACTGCAACGGATCGTTGCTAAACTTTATCCAAATTCATTTGAAATATTAATATGTTTGTTCCTTTATTATTAATCAGATATCACTTGCAATTTGTAGTTCATATTGAAATTAATTCAAAAATAATTCTCATTTAAGAGTCGAGGAATAACCATTCTACATTGGATTTTTGACGTTTCGGTTTTTATTGGTAACCATTGCTGAAGACATAGAGGAAAATCGACTTAAAATCAAAAATAACGATCGATTCTTATCTAATACTAGAGGAATAACCTTATTGAATTCCATTTTTGATGTTTTGACTATTAATGGAAACCTCTACTGAAAATGTAGAAGAATCGACTTAAAATCAAAAAGACTAAATTCTTTTATGGCAAACAACTCAAGCTTGAGTTGTTTACCAAAAAGAATTTAGTCTTTTTGATTTTAAGTCGATTCTTCTACATTTTCAGTAGAGGTTTCCATTAATAGTCAAAACATCAAAAATGGAATTCAATAAGGTTATTCCTCTAGTATTAGATAAGAATCGATCGTTATTTTTGATTTTAAGTCGATTCCTCCATGTCGTCAGCAATGGTTACCAATAATAATCGAAACGTCAAAAACCTAATGTAGAATTGTTATTCCTCAAGTATTAGATGAGAATCAATCGCTATTTTTGATTTTAAGTCGATTCATCTATGTCTTCAGCAATGGTTACCAATAAAAACCGAAACGTCAAAAATCCAATATAGAATGATTATTCCTCAAGTACTAGATGAGAATCAATCGCTATTTTTGGTTTAAAGTTGATTTCTCTATGTCTTCAGGAATGGTTACTAATAAAAACCGAAACGTCAAAAATCCAATATAGAATGGATATTTCTCAAGTATTAGATGAGAATCAATCGCTATTTTTTATTTTAAGTCGATTCCTCCATGTCTTCAGCAATGGTTACTAATAAAAACCGAAACGTCAAAAATCCAATATAGAATGATTATTCCTCAAGTACTAGATGAGAATCAATCGCTATTTTTGGTTTAAAGTCGATTTCTCTATGTCTTCAGCAATGGTTACTAATAAAAACCGAAACGTCAAAAATCCAATATAGAATGATTATTCCTCAAGTACTAGATGAGAATCAATCGCTATTTTTGGTTTAAAGTCGATTTCTCTATGTCTTCAACAATGGTTACTAATAAAAACCGAAACGTCAAAAATCCAATATAGAATGATTATTCCTCAAGAACTAGATGAGAATCAATCGCTATTTTTGGTTTAAAATCGATTTCTCTATGTCTTCAGCAATGGTTACTAATAAAAACCGAAACGTCAAAAATCCAATATAGAATGATTATTCCTCAAGTACTAGATGAGAATCAATCGCTATTTTTGGTTTAAAATCGATTTCTCTGTCTTCAGCAAAGGTAACGGATAAGAAAACAACGCAGTTGCTATGGTTACTCATAAAAATTCCTCCCAAATTTTTAGCATTTCACAGAGAGAAGCCTATCCATTCTTACTTAAGTTAGGTTAAATGAGGTATATTAAAACGATCAAATGAATAAATTTAAAATTTTTTTTAAAAGTACTATCTTACTTTAGAGTAAAGTACTTTAAAATATAATTTTACTAAAAACTTTATTTAACCTTTTTTGTGGTCCCCAAGGTACTTAATTAGGATATTAAATTTCATCAAAATTGGTTAAGTCATTTTCAAAAATATTTAGAAAAAATAAAAAAGTACCGAAATAAAGTACTAATGTTTGTGGGCCGATATGTACCAAAAACTAATCAGCGCTTCATTTTGTTAAACTAATGGTAGGTTTTCAATTTCATTTCAATCGGTGCAACGGTGTGGAAAAAATCGTGGGCCAAAAAAGCGATAACATCCATCCATACATACATCCATACGCACGCACTAAATGAAAAAATCGCCCTTTTTGGCCTCTCGACGAGACCCCATGTAATTTTTGACAAAACCGTCACGTGTTAAAATTCAACCTATATGAATACTACAATTTGTGACTTTAATTGAGTCCATGGGTTCCGTAGTCTTTACCTGAGGACCCTTTGAAGCCACGCTTGCCCCGAGAGCGATTGCAATACTTTACCCATGCTTTGCATTGGATAAAGTAAAAAATTAAATGCAACAAACAAAATAATAAAAACTCAAAAATCAAATAAAATGCACTAAAAGGAATAAAATAATTATCTAATTAACCGACTTCAAAAAGGAGGAGGTTTTTCAATTCGACTTAATTTTTTTGTGTCTATGTTACCTGATTTCTTTGCCAATTATGAATCCATTTCGATGCTTTTTTTGCATTGGGTTCAGTCTACTTCCCGATTGGTCCCGTTTTTTACTTTATTTTTTCATTGGTATTGTACCTTTTTTGATATGTATGTTCAGGCAGAACTTCTTTGTTTATGGAGCGATTTCAATGATTCTTCTTTTATTGGAAAGGCGGTACCTTAGAGGTGGTCCCATATTAATTTGGTGATGATATGATCAATGACAAAATAACGTAAATCTCCAATTCTTATAAGTAAATAATCGAAATTTTAATAAATAAAATCTTTTATAAAAAAAAATAAAACAATCTTAAAACCCGCAAACTTTTCGAGAGAATTTCTATATTTATGAATTGAATTTTTTTCATATTACTGATGATAAATGATTAATGGTATTGGAATAATTATCGGAAAAGAGGTTTTTTCTTTAATTAGTTTTTTCCTCTTATTAAAAACAAGGACTAAAGATGATCAAGGACACTCGATGGTGGAGAAAGTAATCTCCGGAGTCGAAGCTAAAATACAATGTATACATTAATTACATGTAAAATAATTGGTTTATCATTTTCTGATGGGAAATTGGGCGGGGAGGAGGAATTCAATATGGTATTGGAATAATTATCGGAAAAGAGGTTTTTTCTTTAATTAGTTTTTTCCTCTTATTAAAAACAAGGACTAAAGATGATCAAGGACACTCGATGGTGGAGAAAGTAATCTCCGGAATCGAAGCTCAAAACAATGAATGAAATTAAAAAAAAATTATCATTTTCTGATTCCTTCGCCCGAATCTTTCTCTTACGAGATGCATGCAAGGTATTATCATAAGTCGCTATTCTTAACATCACTAAAAAGAGAAAAATAAAAATAATTTTTATAAAAAAAAAAAAATAAAACCGACTTCAAAAATCAAATAAAATGCACTAAAAGTTATAAAATAATTATCTAATTTAGTTACAACTAAACGACAAAATTTTTACATGAAATCACTTTTTGAAGTCGGTGCCAAACAAACTATATAAGCGAGCTTACTCGCCAAACGTACTAAGTAAGATCCTTCGAGTGCTATTCATAAAATGTATATGTTTGGCACCGACTTCAAAAGCGGATTTCATGTAACAATTTCATCAATTAGTTGTAACTAAATTAGAGAATTATTTTATAACTTTTAGTGCATTCTATTTAATTTTTGAGTTTTTATTATTTTGTTTGTTGCATTTAATTTTTTTGAAGTAGGTTTTATTTTTTCTAAAAATTATTTTTTTAATGAAATTTTTATTGACTGTTTATTTTTATCCAGTAAATTTTCTATTTTTACATCAACATTTTGGGGATATCTTAACCCCCCCCCCCCCCATTTACTATGGCGCCTCTGATGTGTATTTAATTATTATTGTACTATTGAATTTTTAAAATACCACTTTTAAAGGTTTCCCTTTGCATAATGAATCTTTTAATTTTTTAAATGAAAAATGAACTTGTGTGTGGTTGTGTGATAGGTGTGTGTGTTGAGTTTGAGTTTAGTGGGGGTGATGGTGGACTCTCAAATTTTGGCCTTGACTTTTCCAATCTTCCCTCTCTCTCTCTTTTGGTTGGTTATTCGTAACAAATACGCAGCAACTTGCGAGAAGTTCTATAGAAAGATTCCCATCTATCTTTTTTTTTTTTTTTTTTTTTCTATATAGAAGAGCGCGATGAACCCATCCTAGGCGAGGTCACTAGACTCGTGTCGTCCTCTTCGATTCCTTTCTATTCGCCACACAAGAGTTCTATCATCTTTTTTTCTAGTTATTCATTATATATCTAGTTATATACTCTCAAGAAAATAATTACATTGATTTTATATTCAAAATTTAAAAATTTAATTGGAGAAAAAAGTACAAACCTTGTTCTACATTATAAGTACATCGAGAACAAAGATAGAATAATAAAATTGTGGAGGAAATTCGAGAGTCGGGAAGAAATCCAAGGAATGAGGAGAGAAGATTAAGAAAAACAGAAGAGAAGAAGACAACGAAGAAAGAATTATAATATGAATTAAAATAAAATAAATTATTTTATAAAGTAATTGTTTTAAAAAATAATTGTGTAAAAATGACAAATATATATGGATTATTCTCAAAAAAATAAGCTGACGTGTTCTGATGTGGCCATCCACTTGACTTTACCATAAAACCTGGCCCCTCACTTATATTTAATATTTAATAAAATTATTTATAATCATGTAGGGGTGGGGGGTTAGTTTTTGCATTTTTAGACTTCTGGGGTCCCACTAATTATGTATACAAAATTTGGTTGAGTTTGGTAAATGGGGAAGATTTTCATTTTTTGAACCCCTCCCCCTCCACCCCCTCAATTTTGCGTCGATATGCACCAAAATCTAATCAGCTCTTAATCTCAATGGACCAAAACTACGTGTGAAATTTGGTTTCGATATTCACACTAGTTTTTGAGCCAGCTCGTCCACAAAAATTTGGTAACGCACAGACTAACGGACAGACAACCGGACAGACTAACTAACAGACATTTTGACAAAACAATTATTGTCTCAAAAAATATAATTTTTTCGATGTTCACTTATTAGAGCTTTTATGTAGACCGAAATGCCATAGTTTTGCTCAATTTTTTTAATCAAAATAGTTTCAGCCGTTTTTGAGATATTTCGAAAAAAGAAGGAAAAAACCCACTTTTTTCATGCACGATTACAATACTTGACCATACCCTGTATGGTAAAAGTAAAAAAGTTATGTTTTTAGCAGGTAAACTGTAATCTTTGAAACATACTTAAAGCCCTATCTACAACTTGGCAGGATGTTGTTAATGAACATAATATTCAATCTTTGGCAGTTACACCCTAGTTGGAGGGGAAACACTACTCACTAAGATTATAAGTGTTGGAAAATAGGGAGGCTGATAGAGAGTCCCATCCCTTAGAAGTCATGGGGTTAACCGTATTAACAAATTTCAGCACTCCTCTATTTTAATCTAGAAAATATTATACCTTATTTTAAGTGGTAAATATAAATATTTTAAACTTAATTGTGAAAATTACCCACAAGAGCTTGAATATGATTATTATGGGATAGAAAACCATCTGAAGGAATCACAATATACTCAAATGTCCAATTTTTTGAATAATATGAAAGATTAAACCAGTTGGTGCAGCTAGGACTTCGTTCTGCTTACTCAGAGAAGCAAGAAGTCTATATACAAGGCGACCAAGCTAAATGCAATATTTCTCTTAGTCATTAGAATCTTGAGAAGAGAAATTTGATACAATTCGAATAAAGATTCATCTTAATTGGATAATGGTAACCCATGCCGCTATGAGGTAGAAGTTTTGAAAAACTGCAATTTTTTTTGCAAAAATCGCAGTTTTTCCTCCATAAAATGAAAACCACTCATCCTAGAACTTGATTTCTATCTCATTCTCTAGGAAATTTTGTTGACCTGAACGTTTACTTGGACCACTTTTTTGTTAAAACTCTTAGATTTATAGATATTCAGGATTTTCCATTATTATTCACATATTTAATTAGGGTTAGTTTGCCATAAGAAACGGTTTGTCGTTGCCATTACTCATTCCATGAGCCCTACCCTTGGGGGGGGGGGTTCTAACGCCTCTGATTGTATGACTAATTTTAATTTAAAGTAAAGTGTAAATAATAAAGCAGTTGTATTATTTTAAACAATTTTATTACCGTTTATAAAAACAACCAAAGCAGTTTTATTCGGTCACTCTTAAATTAAAAAAAAAATTAAAATGTATATTTTTTACAGATTTTTTTAAAAACAAAGAAGTGAAATAATTAACTAAGATCATTGACGTACGTTTAAAAAACAGAAGTAAATGTTTTCATTTTTAAATTGGAATCTGGAAAAATTAAGAAAGTTGACAGTTAAAATTTGAAAAAATAAATGAAAGTTTGAAAACTTTGTTATTGTTTTATTTTACCTTTTCAATGGAACTTCAGATCTAGAGAATCCCAGAAGCATAAGGCAAATAACATTTTTAGCGTAAGAGTGAGATCTTTTAATAATAAATTGTTTGTTAGAGGCTTAGATTTATGTATTAGATTCTATATTATTTTGAAATAATTTATTGATTTTTACTTTACCATACTTTTACATAACTTTTTGCTTCAGTTAAAAGCTATTTATTAAGCTCCGAACCCCCTCGCCCCCCGGACCCCCACCACTTCACCCCACTTCCTGCACCCCTCCACCCCCACCTACACCCCCGAAACCACTTCCCTCCGCCCCCCACCCCCGTACCCCTCTACCACCGCACCCCCCACATCTCCCCCACCGTCACCTCCACCATCGCTCCCGCCCTCGTATATATATATATATATATACAAGATTTGCTCGTTTAATATAATAAGATTATTTCTAAAAGAAATTTTAATTTCTTGTCTTTTTAACTTTTGCTCTATAATAAATTAAAGAAACATAAATTTACATAAATATATGTTTTTACATTTTAATTCCGTATGTATACCTCAAGAGGGCGGTACACCCGGTATATAAAAATATTTTTTGTTTTATTTAATTTCACACGATATGCAGAATGAAAATTAGCGATGCAAAAATGAAAATATTAGCATTTAGTGTTGTTGTTTGAATTTAATTATATAGTCTTATATGTGAATAATAATAAGATGAAATTTGTTATTATTACTTTGTATTTAAGATTTTTAATGAATGTTTTAAAAGAGATAGGCGAGACGAATGAGATAGAGGACGTTTGGAAAGAATAGGTGTACAAGGGATAATTGGTCGAGGAACAATTAAAAAATAAAAATAAAATAAAAAAAACAAATCATGGCTTCTGAGAAGAACAGCAGCCAGCATCAAGCAGTAGCAGCATCTCTCGCTCAGGGTTCATCCATTCATATATCATCTATCTATATCAAAGCAGTAGGTAATTATCTCTTTGCTCAGCCCAGCATCGACTTAAGAGTAGCCTAATAAATAAATAAACGTTAAATTTAAATGATGTAGAAAAATATCACCATCCATTGGTGTAACAGGTAGGCTGGTCACGACTCCTCAGGGAGGGGCGCATGAAAAATTGTTGGGGATCGCGAAAATGTTTTATTTAATAATATATTCTCCTGTTGGATAATGATAAATGTATGTTTAAAATAAAAAACCTATAAAATTATATTAAAAAAGCACGCTTCTAAAAAGTACAAAATAATGTAATACTTTATCAAAAAATGTGGAGCGCAGTATACATAATAAATGGGACCCCAGAAGTCTAAAAATGCAAAAACTAACTGCCCAAAATAGAGGGAGGGGGTGTATGGTCAAAAAATGAAAATCTAGGCCTTTGTACCAAACTCAACCAAATTTTGTATACATAATCAGTGGGCCCCCAGGAGTCTAGAAATGGAAGAACTAATCTCCCCTCCCCTACATGATTATAAATAATTTTATAAATATTAAGTATAAGTGAGGGGCCAGGTTGTATGGTAAAGTCAAGTGGATGGCCACAACAGAACACGTCAGCTTATTTTTTAACTTGTTAAATTTTAGAGACAAAAGTTAGTAGAATTTAACAGAATCAAATATTTTTAATTTTCTTACAATTTCAGGGATGTTTGTATGTATAATATTTATAAGAAAAACGGAAGATGAATGACAATCCTTTGAAACTATAGATTCTATCAATTAAAAATTATATATATTTATTCATTTTTATATTTAAAAAATGTTAGTCATTGTATTTCAAATTATAAATAAGTATAAATCGCTTGTAAAAAAACTATCTTAAAACGTTTAATTAAAATCCAAAGCTTTGTGTATTCATTTCTTGAAGCAACTATTTTTTTCAAATTTTCGAAAATTCCATTATTATCCGTATTTTTTCTGTATCCGCAAATCCTAAATATTCGCACTTTTACTCGATTTTTTCCCATTTTGACCATGAAAGAGCATGTTTTCAACAAAGACCACTCTATTCATTTTTAAACTAAATTAAATTTTATAGAATTCAAACAAAGTTTCATTTTAATTGGATAATGGTAACCTGTGACTCAATGTGGTTGAACTTTTGAAAAACTGCAATTTTTTTGCAAAAGATCTCAGTTTTTCATAAAATGAAAACCACTCATTCAGACTTGAACATTTACTTGGACAACTTTTTTGATAAAACTCTTAGATTTATAGATATCCAGCATTTTCCATGACACTTATGAGAATTCGAAAAATTCCTTGGTAGGAAATTTTATGAACTTTCATTTTGAAAAGGAAGGTTATTTACGAAAAGTTGATAGTTTTCGAGTTATAAGCAAAAAAAATAAGATTTTTATCTATATATATATATATATATATATATATATATATATTTTGCATTTTTGACAATGTTTCGTCACGAAATTTTGTTAACAAACCTCAGATTCGGATTCAGCACACCAAAAAACACATAGGATCAAGAAATCAAAACTACCGCAAAACCTTTCTGCGAGGGCCCCTTTAGTGAACAATTTAACTGGACTAAAAAGGTACTTCAAGAAATTAAAAAAGAACATAGTTCTCGATTAAATATATGAAATATATAACTTTTAAGGAGTTCGGTGTTGGTTCTAGGTGAAACATTTTAATATAATAATAAAACTTGAGTAAGATACGAGGTAAGTTTCACAAGAAATAAAACAAAATTGAGTTTTGAATTCGATATATTTCGGGGGTTAGCCAATATATAATCAGTTTTCTTAGACCCTGATGATGGGCTAACCTCCGAAATATATCGAATTCAAAACTCAATTTTGTTTTATTTCTTTTTTGTGAAACCTACCTCGTATCTTACTCAAGTTTTATTATTATATGAAATATATTTAATTATGGTTAGTTTGCAGGGGTCGGGGGTTCTGACCCCTAAAAACCCTACCGTGGCTACGCTTCTGACTAAAGATATAAGTTATTTATTTTAATTGAAACAAAATATCTGCTATTAATCAAAATTATGAATGTTTCAATGCAAATAAACAAAATAGATTAACGCCTTAATTTATAATTAATTAAATCCCCCACTCCGGGATGTTTTACTTACACATTACTCATTCTTCGAGAGGGGTAGGGGGGGCTTAAAAAAATTTAACTGGAAAAAGGTGGCCGCGGACTAAAAAGTTTGAGAAACAGTGAAGTAAGGTATAGGACGCTCGATATGCGTCCGGCTTGTTAATCCTATACTACTAAAGGGCATTTGGGCTCTACCTCTGTACCCACCTATATACTTAACACATGGGCTGAAAAGTCGCGGGCCTAATGAAGAAAACACGTTTTTTTGTTCAAAATTAGCTTTATTCATCAACGTTATCTCCATCAGGAGCAACGCAATCATTCCAGCGCCGCTCTAACATTTCGATACCACTTTTGTAGAATGATTTATCTTTTGCCTCAAAATAGGCCTCAGTTTCAGCGATAACCTGTTCATTCGTGCGAAATTTCTTACCGGCGAGCATTTTTTTGAGGTCTGCGAACAGCCAGTAGTCGCTGGGAGCCAAATCTGGCGAATACGGTGGATGTGGGAGCAATTCGAAGTTCAATTCATGTAGTTTTGCCATTGTTTTGATTGACTTGTGACACGGTGCGTTGTCTTGATGAAACAGCACTTTTTTCTTCTTCAAATGGGGCCGTTTCTTTGCAATTTCGGCCTTCAAACGCTCCAATAACGCTATATAATATTCACTGTTGATGGTATTTCCCTTCTCAAGATAGTCGATGAATATTACACCACGCACATCCCAAAATACCGAGGCCATAACCTTTCCAGCCGATTGTTGTGCTTTTGGGCGCTTTGGACGAGGTTCACCAGTTGCTGTCCACTCAGATGACGATCGTTTTGATTCCGGAGTGAAGTGATGGATCCATGTTTCATCCATTGTCACATATCGACGCAAAAATTCCGGTTTGTTACGTTTAAACATGTCCAAACACTACTCAGAATCATCACACGTTGTTGTTTTTGGTCAACAGTGAGCAAGCGCGGCACCCACTTTGAACAGAGCTTTCTCATACTCAAATGCTCATGTAATATAAAGCCAACACGTTCTTTTGATATCTTTACGATGTCAGCTAACTCACGCAGCTTCACTTTTCGATCATTCAAAACGATTTTGTGGATTTTTTTGATGTTTTCTGGTGTTACCGCCTCATTTGGACGTCCACTGCGTTCTGCATCATCGGTGTCCCTACGACCACGTTTGAAGTCAGCAAACCAACGTTTTATTGTTGTTTCTGATGGAGAGGAGTTCCCATAACACTTTTCAAGTCATTGCTTCGCTTGAACGGTATTTTTTCCCATCAAGAAGCAGTGTAAAATTAAAACACGAAATTGTTTTTGATCCATTGCTCTGAAAAGCGTCACTCTTAGCACAATAACTCACAAACTAATGAATAGAATATCATGAAATTTTGACAGCTGTCTTTTGAAGGTTGGTACTAACTGAAAAAGAGGTGAATTCAAAAAAGCTAGCGCAATGTATGTGTTAGGACCGGGATTTTTCAGCCCATGGAATATGTACCTATTTACCTATGTCCGCCCCAGGGGCGGCAGGTGGGTTCCAGGGGTTGCAGTAACTAAAGGGTATTTCTTTCTGTGTCTGTGCCTATATCCAAGTGGCTACTAAAGGGCATTTGTGTATAAATACCCTTGTCCGAATCCCCAGGGGGTGGGGGTTGAGGGTTCCCAAGGGGGAGGGGGGTTGAAGGGGTTCCAGGGGGTTTTGGAAGGTGGGGTCCATGGGGGAGGTTTAAAGGTGGGGTCCAGGGCGTGGGGAGTCAGGAATCTGGGAGTCCAGGGGGTACTATCCTATACTACTAAAGCGCATTTGTGCCTGCTTCTGTATGTATCTATGAATCTATGAATGATGACCGTCCCCCAACAAAAACAGTCATCATGGTTACCAATTTAAATGAAATTATCTATATATATAAAATTAAGGTTTTTTCTGTATATTGGGGGTGGTGTTGTGGGTGGGTTTCGGGGTGTGGGGGTGGGTTCGAGACTGGGTCCAGGGGAGAGCCTCCTGGCTAGCAAGAGGGCCGCCCGAAGGCGGCCTTGCAGCTAGTATTAAAATATAAATTATGGAAGAATTCACATTCCATGTCTAAGTAAATGAATAAATTCCTAGATCTAGATCAATTCTAAAAACAATGGTGTATCTTATAAAAGATGTTTCTGTGTTTTTTGTTTGGTGTAGCTCTCGCTCTCTAAATCAAAATAAATGAGTTCTTTTCTCTCTCTCTCAAGCCCTCGCTTTGTCTTTAGGAGGTGCACGTGGCTAACAACAACAACAACAACAACAACCACAACATCATGAGCGTCGTTGTCGTCCATCAGTTCACATCCACACATCCACACACAGAGACAACGAGAGCAAGGATACATTTGCGGGGCACTCCCTCTCGCTCTCTCTCGTCACAAATGAAAGGCCACGTGACCCGGCAAAAGATGGAAGGCTCAGAAGAGATAAAGAAAGAAAGAAAGAAAGAAAGAGTCAGAGCGAGATAATTTAATCCTTCTCTTGACTAAGCCAATGGCCATAGCCACAGCCAAGCCGAGGCCAGCCCAGCCCAAACCATACAACAACAACAACAACAACACATGCGTTAAAAAGATCTATTCAACTTGTAAGTCAAAAGAAACCTATTTATTCGATACATTCAATAAATATATTTGGTTCTTTCTCTTTTCAATTCTAAGCGAGACGTTTCGATTCTCTACATCTTCAGATTAAGATCAATAAATCTTGCTCACTCTTTTCTGTTTCTTTTTCCATTCAAATATAGGTATATTATTATAACTTATAACTATAATGAACGAAATTAAAAAAAAATCAACTGGTGTGTTCACCACACGACATTTTCATTTTATTTGAAGTCATCGCGACACTACTAATTTATACTCCCCTTCCATTATTTCTTTTTTTTGATTTTCTCAAAAACGGCTCTAACTTATTATCAAGTGTCTTGACCTATGGCTGCGAAACGCAAGGGGGTATACGTACGTAAACATCAACTTCCGGTTTTTCTATTTTAGCCAAAATCTTGTTATACTTCTTGTAGCCTCTAGATAGCTTAAGTTTTAAATTTCAAGCCTCTGCGACTTTCCGAAGACCAGATATGAACGATTAAAATATTTATTTTACGACACTCCTAATTTACAACCCCTTCCTTTAATTCAATCGGATTAAAAATTTGACACAACTATTAACTCACGACATTTGATAAATACACTAATTTTGAAAAAAAACGAAAATCTTTCATGTAAATGTCCACTTCCGGTTTTCTGATTTCAACCAAAAGCTTGATATACTCCTTCTAGTCTATATCAAGTTTAAGTTTCGAATTTTGTAGCTCTGAGACTTATGGTTGCGAAACGCAGGGGTGGGTCCATACATACGCACTGACCAATGGATTTTGGACCCCTTTTTGGCCTCTGGGGACCACAATTTCTGGTTTTATGTCCTAAATCCGGTTTCCAACTATTAAGGGCAATGATTCCTTCCACCTAGAAGTTACAAAATGAAATTAACTTTTTTCATCTCTTAGATACAAGCTCTTAAAGAGTCAGGACCCAGACTGGCCATCGCAATACTCTCCCATTATATTCTATTAAATATAAATGTGAAAGGAAAAGATTAAATTTTGAAATGAGTGAAATTCTAAGTAAGAAAAATCCTTTTGAAAAGATTTCTCACAAAGAGTAGCAGAGTTTTAGGAAGAAATCAACGAGAGTGTTTATATTTTCTTGTTATATGTATTTTGAAATGTAAATGAACCAATTTCACGCGAAGGTACTCATACACGAAAACAAATACAACCATCCTTCGATTTACACGGTACCTGTTTTACACGGTTCCGCTTTTGCACAGTTTTAAACATGACCCTTATCCCTTGATTTTCATGGTTTCAGTTTGCACGGTGCGAATATAGCTACATTTTGACTATTTACCCTGGTAAACTTCAATCGTACATTGTACGTATGACCAGTGTAGTTAACTTAGCCCCCCCCCCAAATTTATGGATAAAAAGATTGCACTGGGGTTTTTTCAGGAGCGAATAATGTTTAGGGGTTAAAAAATTGTTATTTAATTCTAATATTATTAAAGAAAAATACTGTATATATTGAAATACTATAAAACTTATAAATAATTATTTAAAATAATATATCATTTGTATACTACATATTTCAGGGGTTGCCCACAGCGGGAGTGTTGAAAATTTTCTCATTTTAGCATTACATTATGCTAAAAATAAAAACGGTCAACTTTTCAACAAAATACAATAAAAATCTCTTCTAATTCTTTAAATTACATTTTCGAAATACACTTACATTATACAATATATCAGTTTTTTTTTTTTTAATTTTCGTCATTTTAGGGAGTTGTGACATCACTTAAGGGGAAAAAATTCAACTGTCATATTAATATAATGTTTTTATTTTATGGATACATTTTTGTACCTTGAAAAATTTATGTTTACCTATATATTAGTTTTTATGAATAAACTGAATTTAAAATTTAAAAAAATATTTATGTATAAATATGCAGTTACATAATGATTTATCTTCTTAATATATATAAAAAGAGAAGGTGATGTTTCATAATCAACGCACAGCCTAAACCGCTTGACCTAGAAAGATGATATTTGGAGTGTATATTCTTTCAACGATTTATGGATGTGCTAAGAAGGATTTTGAAATTCGAACCCTAAAGGGGAGAAAGTGCCCCAAATATGTTTTCAGAGTTTTTCAAGATTTCTTAAACCAGAAAATATATCGATATGAGGTTTGGCTTTAGAAAGATGAAGCATTGAAATACAAAATAAACTGCAACGGATCGTTGCTAAACTTTATCCAAATTCATTTGAAATATTAATATGTTCTTGTGTAAAGTACTTTAAAATATAATTTTACTAAAAACTTTATTTAACCTTTTTTGTGGTCCCCAAGGGATTTAATTAGGATATTAAATTTCATCAAAATTGGTTAAGTCATTTTCAAGATATTTAGAAAAAACTAAAAAAGTACTGAAATAAAGTACTAATGTTTGTGGACCGATATGTACCAAAAACTAATCAGCGCTTCATTTTGTTAAACTAATGGTAGGTTTTCAATTTCATTTCAATCAGCGCAAAGGTGTGGAAAAAATTGTGGACGAAAAAAACGATAACACACACACATCCATCCATCCATCCATCCATCCCCACGCACTTCCAAAAAAAATGGCACTTTTTGGCCTCTCGACAAGATTCAGGTAATTTTTGGCAAAACCGTCACGTGCTAAAATTCAATCTCATTGAATACTTCAATTTGTGACCTTAATTGAGTCTATGGGTTCCGTAGTCTTTAACTGAGGACCCTTTGAAGTCGCGCTTGCCGCCAGAGCGATTCCAATACTTTCTCCCATGCTTCGCATTGGATAAAGTAAAAAACATATTTGAGTATTTTACTCTATTTGTCCCGAAAGGGAGATATAGTCTTTTGGAGTAAATTTTTGAAATTTTTAAAGTTCTCTATCCTCGAGTTTTTAAGTTTTAGCATTCAAATTTGCTCCCTAGGTTTATTAAAAGGTTTTTATTTTTTTTGAAATTTGACCTCTGAACTGAAAAATGGGGGATTTATGATTTTGTAGTCTAAAACACAAAAGGCTTCGTATCTTTCTTGTCCATAAAAATCCGGTCTCTATAGTAATAAGCTATTTTTTTTAAATTAAAATGATGAGAGAAGGAGTTACACCAAAATGGTGTATCCCATAAAGGCCTGGGTTGGCCCCTCCATCGTGAAAAGAAGAAGAATAAAGAATTTTATGTGCTGGGCGGGGGTCGAAGGTATCTAGTTAGTATAAGTAAATATTTTGATTAATTTAAAATGAAATTAAAAATACTTTTTCCTTTAATCATGACAACGCGTTCAAATCTCATTAAAATCATTTAAAATTTCTTTTAAAGAAATTTAAAAAAATCGAATTCAAAACTACTCTATAAAAAAAAATATATATTTATTTATAAGTCGTGATCAAAAGTAAAGTAAAAGAATAAAATGAACTTTATTGTATAGTATAATAATAAAACTTGAGCAAGATGCGAGGTAGGTTTCACAAGAAAGAAATAAAACAAAATTGAGTTTCGAATTCGATATATTTCGGAGGTGAGACCATCATCAGGGGTCAGAGAAAACTGATTATAAATTGGAAAAATAAGTTTACAAATAACAATTTTTTATTTTTTAAAATGTATACACCTAATTCCTTAAAAGTTATTTTATTGAATAGCATTAACTAGTTTCTTTCTATAAATTATAAAATAATAATAACAGAACAGTAAATTCCATTTGAGAATTTCTTAAAGCATTTCTTATCGAAATATTTCGCCGAATATTGGCCAGTTGAATTATCTTATCCATTAACGGGATTCCTTCATTTCTTCTTCTTTTGCTTCATTTGGTGTCGAGAAATTCCCGAGGGAACATTGACGACCATATACAGCCAATCTAAGGTAAACAACCCTTAATATCAACCCTTATATTTGATACATAAAATTCTTATAAATTGTTTTCTTGCTCATTCATTATGAAAAGTGTATTTTGGAAAAAAATTCAAGGATTAAACCTTAAATAAATGTCTACCCCTGGACCCAAATACTCTGGCATTGAAATAAATTTTTTTGATTGAATTTAGTTCAATTTACACGGTTTTGAATTTAATTGAACCTATCCTCCATTTTTATAAGCATACTGTGACAATCCTTTGAAACTATATAGATTCTATCAATTAAAATTCTTTCTTGTAAAAAACAATCATAAACGTTTAATTAAAATCCAAAACTTTGTGTATTCATTTCTTTAAGCAACTATTTTTTCAAATTTTTGAAAATTCCATTGAAAAAGAGAAATTCTCCCGAAACGTTTGGGTTTTGAAGATTGTTTTCTATAAAAAATTTGTATCAATTTATATTTATAAAAACAGTCAATAAATTTTTTCAAAGTACCTACATGACTATTTTTTGATCAAGCCAATGATACACTCATTGATTTCCACTTGAAAATCAACAATTCTGCTACTATCGTCAAAAAAATATTTTCAAATTAATGATTTTAGTCTTCCTAAATGACTTTGAAAAAAGGAGGAGGTTATCAATTCAACGGAATGTCTGTTTTTTTTATGTTTGTTCATTTATTTCTCTTTACCATGTGGACAGATTGGGATGATTTTTTTTTTGCATTGGGTTCAGTCTCGTACCCGATTGGTCCCGTTTTTCATTGGTATTGGACCTTTTTTGTTATGTATGTTCACGCATTACTTCTTTGTTTATGGACAGATTTCGATGGTTCTTTTTCTATTAGAGAGGGGATACCTTAGGGGTAGTCACATATTAATTTGGTAAAGTTCTGATGATGTTTGTTTGTCGATTTCTCTTTATTAGAGCAAAAATCATTTTTTTTAATAATAACTATGTGTTCTATGAATTCAAGAAATAGATGCAAGCGTACTTGATTTGTAATATCAAGGATCCAGATCTCGCTAAAAAACAAAAAGCAACAAAAAAGTTTCTAAAATATCTTAGTTGGATGGTTGAACTAACGTGATTACTCAGGCGTAAAAATAAAAAAAATGTTTGATCTCTTTTGGTATATTAAAGAAATTTTTTTTTGGAATTTAAAAAACATTCTTTCCTATTGAGTGAATTTAAAATAAAAAAATAAATAAATAGAGAGAAGGATTTTAAAAACCATCTAAATCCATTTATGTTAAGACGGACTCAGAGGTGGAGGGGAAGAATTGAAGATAATAAAAACAGAAGAGGAATTGAAAACTATATATCTAAGTGTGTGTGTGTAGTGTACAGGATACTGGGGGGGAGGCAGGAGGAGGACGAGGATTAGAACCGGGAAGACTGGCAATCAGAAGGAAAAGAAAAAATGAGAACAAGAAGAAGAAGAAGTAGATAGGAGCTGATGAGGAATGAAGAAGAGGGCAGAGGGGGCTGGGGGGGGGACAGGGGGTTCCGAAGAAAAAAGGGCAGTGCACTCACTCGGGGGAGCATTGTACTCGAATGGCCTGCCTCTTTCTTCGTGGTGGATGTTAGTCATAGTAGGAATAGTAGTAATACTAGTGAGAGTAATAGTAGCAGAGAGACAGAGAAAGGGAATTCTAATGCGTAGTATGACAACAAACCATCACCATCACAATCAACCTCTACAACAACAACAACAACAAAGAATACAATTATTGTTATCATATTTTGATATCGCGCTATCTATATTATATTGTCTATAATTTTATTTATAAGATTAGTGAAGGTACCTAACTATTTTATGTACAAAAGGAGTACGAATGAAATTTCATTGGATATGATGATTAGGGTTTTGAAAAAAAAACTTATCTTCTCCATTCGACCATATATTATTACTTTACCATACAGGGTATGGCCAAGTATTGTAATCCTGCATGAAAAAGTGTTTTTTTTTCGAAATATCTCAAAAACGGCTGAAACTATTTTGATTCAAAAAATTGAGCGAAACCATGGCAATTCGGTCTACAAAAATGTCCTAATAAGTGAACATCGAAAAAATTACATTTTTCGAGATAATAACTGTTTTGTCAAAAAAATCGAGCTCAAAAAAATTAAATGCAACAAATAAAATAATAAGAACTCAAAAATAAAATATAATGGACTAAAATGTATAAAATAATTATGAATTTAGTTACAACTAAACGATGAAATTGTTACATGAAATTACTTTTTGAAGTCGGTGCCAAACATATAGATTTTATCTCGCTTACCATATATTATAGTTTATTTAGTACCGACTTCAAAAAGTGATTTAATGTAAAATTTTGTCATTTAGTTGTAACTAAATTAGATAATTATTTGATACCTTTTTAGTGCATTTGATTTGATTTTTGAGTTCTTATTATTTTGTTGAATTTATTTTTTTTTCTCTAAAAATTATTTTTATTTTTCTCTTTTTAATGATGTTGACAATAGTGAGACTTAAGATAATACTTCGCATGTATTCGTGCTAATGAATCAGAAAATGATAATAAAATTCAATTTATAAATAGAGGAATTTTCTCAAAACTTTAGCGGGTTTTAAATGAACGTTATAAGATTGTTTTTTTTTTCTACAAAATATTTTTTTTAATATAATTTTGATTATTTGCTCATATGAATTGGAGATTTCCGCTATTTTATAGTTGAAAATATCATCAGAACTTGACCAAATTAATATGGTACTGATCGGAAACTATACTGAACCCAATGCAAAAATAAAATCATCAAAATCGGTTCACAATTGTCGAAGAAATCGAGTAACATAGACACAAAAAAAATTCAGTCGAATTGAGCCCTCCTCATTTTTTGAAATCGGTTAATAATATAAAAATTAATAGAAATTCTAATACTGGTATTTTAAATTTATACATAACTTTTGATTCTTGAAATCATATTTTTGTGATGTATGAATTTTGTTGTATAATTCTGAATTTTCTTCCAATTAATTTAATAGTGAATTTAAGGATTACAACTACAGCTAGTCCTTAAGGATAGTTACGATTTTTCAAAGTTAAAGTTAAATTTAAAATAAGTTTAAAGGAGTAATATTGATTTAAAATTATTAGAAAGACAAAAACTCAACATTTAATTTAACATTAATAATTAATATTCTTTAATGAACTAAACCTTAGAACCACTTTAATTTTACTTAATTTAGAGTATTTTTTAAATAACTTAACCAATTTTTGCACCCTTTACGGAAAAAATCATTTGTTTTAATTTTCCCTTGAAACTATGCAACAATTTTATTTCATTTCGAAAAACCAATATTCTTTTCAAAACAAAAAAATGTTTTTATAGAAATATTTGAAATAACGGATAATAATTTGAAAATTTAAAGATACTCCTGAAATTTTGAAGTCGACCTTATATAATATTTATGAAAATAGGTACTCTAAATGTTTGCAATTTTAGGGATGCCCGGCATACACACCATCCATGGACCACACGCCACTGATAGGTGGTATAGAATATATCTATGATTTGATTAAAAATTTCATAGAAAAATTTAAAATTTGATAGAAACGCTGTGAATTTAAGTTGTATATATTTTGTGTTAATAAATATATTTAACACTGCATAATGTGGTTCTTATCAAAGCTTTCTATTAATATAATAATAAAACTTGAGTTAGATTGCGAGGTAGGTTTTTTTTTGTGAAACCTAACTCGCATCTTACTAAAGTTTTATTTTTATATTAAAATGTTTCACCTAGAACCAATACCTATCTCATTTAAAGTTATAGCTTTCTATTAAGTTTCCAAGTGGGCCAAATGGGTAAGGACTTTGGTTCAAAGTTGGAAACTATTTTTTAAGATACAATATTTACAAGGAATACTAGTTAGCTAGTACACAAACATGGAACATTATATTAGTCGAAATCATATAACAAGATTTTATTAAAAGAAAAAATATTCAATTGCTTGCAACTGTCAATTATTTAATGATTATGAAGATGATTATTAGCTAATTAATCCAGGTATGTAATGTTATATCTACCGTTGAATTTTATGTGAAAGTTGATAATAGTTTTTAAGAAATTTGGTGTTGGTACTTGGTGAAACATTTTTATCCAATAATACTAGTTTAATATATCTTTCACAATAACATTTTTTATTAAATAAGTAGTACCTACTAATTGGTATTTTACCGAGGGTGGCATTTTTGAAAAAAAAACAGCTAAAACTTCTTAAAATAGGTTTAAATAAGAATGTGTTAATTAACATCAATTACTATATATATTAGACACAGAATCCCTTGGAATGCGAGCCCAACTCGCATTTTGCCGAATTATTTAATACTCGATACGCAGTGTAGGCATAGTTGCCTATGTCTCGGGCGCACACAGGCGGTACAAATTCTAGCCAAAACTTATAAACAATTTAAAATGTTTATCTACAAAGATGTTTTTGCCTTCTTAAACCATTTAAATTAGACATTTTTAATGAGATGATTTCATCCGAATACATAACGTTTTGACATCTAATTTTGAAGTCGTCTTCAAGTGCTTGTAAAGTCATTCTATAGGTAAAACTATATTCATAAGCCATTATTTCTTTATTTTTAGAATCTTGATCTTTCCTAAAGAATCAGGCTAAAGGAACTAAAGAAATTTCAAAAATTTCGAATCCATGAAATAATATTATATTTATTAAATTTCTTCCAGAACTTAAGTGACTTGATTTAAATTTTTCATTAAATTGAAGGGTTGGTTTTGTCACAAATATAATAAAACAATAATTTTAATAACTATTAGAATTATTTAATTGATAACTATACAGTTTCGGTCACCACTGGTCGACCATCCTCGGTAGTTCTGGGAATTGAAATGAAACATTTATTTACATTTTTTCTTTTTATAGAGAATTATATAATACAAATTTTTTTTTTTTTTTTATTTTTACAATAATTTGAAATCATACATGCATCTCGTTCAAGAACCGGAATTTGTCATTTCAGATGAAACATTCATTCTTAAATCTTCAATATAGATACACCACACAGTTCATTACAATCACACACATACATATATATAGCAACAATTTATAAAAACTTTTATCACTGAACTAGAAACTATTTTGAATTAATGATTATATTAAATATTATTTTCAATTTTATTTTTTTCTAATTATCTCATTGCATCGTCAATTATTATACAATTAAAAAACCCATTATAAATAATCCATTCTAGAAACACATTATAAGTTAAATTCATTCTTTATTTTTAATTTTTTATTAATGAAATATCAAAATACACATGTCTCTATTACATTTTTCTTATAAAATCAATACATGTTTAATCAACATACTAAATCAAATCAATATTCTCACAACAATGACACAATGAGACTATAACATTCTGATATGTTTTCCGAATCCATTTTGAAATTTACACAATTATCGATATCCTTCAATATATAAAGAGATTCTTTTATTTTTCTCTTGGTCCAATTTTTCTCATAATCTAGTATCTTTACTCCTTCAAAATCGAAACTATACTCGTTGTCAATAGCATGAATGAATGGCCGCTTACCAGTGGAATGGAACTCTGCATCAGAGATAAAAACGCTTCAGAAATCGCAGACGCCCTTAATTAGGCAATCCAAATAGGCTTAGAAACCTATATCCCCTCAAAATTGATTAAAGGGAACAAGGATTCTAAGCCTTGGTTTGGTAGACAATGCGCAGATTCCGTCCGTGAAAAACAAATATTTTCAGAAATGGCAACTTTCACAGCTAGAATGCGACCGAGTTGCATTTACCAAGTCGCGAAGCTCATGCAAAAATCATCTCTGAGGCAAAGAAATCATTCGACCAGAGGATAGCTGACCGTCTCGCATCTTGCCCCAATGGAAAACGGGCCTTTTTCTCGTTACACAAGGCAATAAATAGAAATTTCGCGTCCCCCTCACTTCCGCCCCTCTTTCACCCAAATGGTTCAGTAGCCACGACCCCCGCTGAAAAAGCCGAATCACTAGCATCCTATTTCGCAACTAACTCCACTTTAGATGACAAAGGGCTTAACCCGCCCACTTATACCCCCCAAACCAACCTCATGAACAAAATAATTTTCAAGCCCCAAATAATCATAAAAGCCATTAATAAATTAAATTCCAAATCCGCCGCAGGCCCGGATAACATCCCACCAATTCTCATTAAAAAATGCGCCCCTGAACTTGCCTCTATCTTATCCAAGCTATTCCAACTCTCTTACGAGTCGGGCATATTCCCCAAAAGCTGGAAAATAGCCAGAGTCACACCTATTCCTAAAAAAGGAGACACATCTCAAATCTCTAATTACAGGCCTATCTCGATCACCTCTGTTCTTTCCAAATTAATGGAATTAGTCATAAACCAACACGTCCTTCATCACTTAGAAAAACAATAAATTAATTCACGATAGGCAATATGGATTCAGACAAAATCGTTCCACAGGCGACATCTTAACCTATGTCACCCACACCTTCAACAATACTCTAGAGGCCGGAAAAGAAACCCTCGCTGTAGCCCTTGATATCTCCAAAGCTTTTGACCAGGTTTGGCACAAAAATCTTTTTGCCAAACTGCCAGCCTTTGGATTCACACCAACACTTCGCAAATGGATAGAAAGCTTTCTGACAAACCGAAGTATAAAAGTTGTGGTGGATGGAACATCATCTGAATCGTTCTCTACAAACTCTGGTGTTCCCCAAGGCTCTGTAATCTCCTCCACACTCTTCCTTATTTATATAAACGACCTTATTGATCAAACGGCAAACCCCACTCATTGTTACGCCGACGATAGCACTCTACACGTGCAAACCCTCTCTCCCGAATAATCGAATCAATATTGCCTCCTCAATTACTCTCGACCTAGACAAACTGAATAAATGGGGCTCTCAAAATTTAGTTAACTTTAATTCAAATAAGACTCAATGTTGTCTAATTTCTAGGCGCGAAAATAGAGATTTCCCTGATATTCACTTCGATTCGAATACCCTGAAAATGTGTGACAGCCTATCCATGTTGGGCGTCTCTGTCGCATCTGACCTGTCTTGGAATGAACACATCTCTCTGTGGCGAAATCTGCAGCAAGGAAGATTGGCTTCTTATTCAGGTCCAAGCGATTTTACAAACCCCCACAACTTCTCACCATCTACAAGGCCCAAATCCGCCCCTATCTCGAATACTGCTCTCATCTGTGGAGAGGAGCCTCAAAATATTCTCTTGCTACCCTTGATGCAATTCAGAAACGAGCCGTCAGGCTAATTGACGATTCTACTCACCGACTCCTCGACTCGCTGGCTCATCGAAGAGATGTCTCCGCCCGTTCCCTTTTCTATAGATACTATCACGGCAGGTGCTCTGATGAGATAAAATCAATAATTCCCCCCAAAGCATACATTTGCACGCAGCACACGTTTTGCCGACTCCCGAACACTCTTTTGCGGTCAAATTGGAAAAGTGCCGGACCAACTTCACTCAGCGAATACATATATCCCCATGACTTCAAGGAACTGGAACTTCTCCCAGCCTCTATCTTTCCCAGCACCTATGATCTTCAAACCTTCAAAACCAGGGTGCATAGACACCTACGTCTACACCCCTCTCACTTAATCAACTTTCCCTTCTCTTCGGTAATGCAAGGGTCTTTCGGATCCATAGGGCTACACCTTTACTGGTGCACCCCTTCTTGCATTCGATTGCATTAAAAAAAAAAAAAAAAAACAGCATAACGCGGAGACCAATTTATTTCCATTAATCGATGAAATATGTTCTTTAATTCTTTGTCTCTAAATGTCTGTCTACTTTAATTGTATAAAATTGACGATGCAATGAGATAATTAGAAAAAAATAAAATTGAAAATAATATTTAATATAATCATTAATTCAAAATAGTTTCTAGTTCAGTGATAAACGTTTTTATAAATTGTTGCTATATATATGTATGTGTGTGATTGTAATGAATTGTGTGATGTATCTATATTGAAGATTTAAGAATGAATGTTTCATGTGAAATGACAAATTCCGGTTCTTGAACGAGATGTATGTATGATTTCAAATTATTGTAAAAATATAAAAAAAAAAAAATATTGTATTATATAATTCTCTATAAAAAGAAAAAATGTAAATAAATGTTTCATTTCAATTTTTAGAACTACTGAGGATGGTCGACCAGTGGTGACCGAAACTGTATAGTTATCAATTAAATAATTCTAATAGTTATTAAAATTATTGTTTTATTATATTTGTGACAAAACCAACCCTTCAATTTAATGAAAAATAATATTATATGTAATAAATAAGTGAAATTGGTCGAAAATTATAATTTTTATATACGAGCCTCGTCCCATCTCAATTGTGCCCACCAATATTTTTTCTTTTTAAATAAAATTATGCTAATTCACGGTAGATTTAATTTAAATATTTATTTTTATTATCATTTGGAACAAAATTTTAAACAATTTAAAACATTTTATTGTAACATTTAACTTAAATTATCCGGCTAAAATCTGACCCGAGGTAGAGACAAATTTAAAAATAAAAATAAATATTATCGTAAATGGCTTATGGCTACCATGGCCGAAAAGCCAAAAAAACTTAAAATTATTTTTTAATTGTTAAAAACATATTTTTATATAAAAAATAGTTCTTTGCTTTTTCACGATTTTTTTTTTTTTAAGAATCTTTGAATATGTGAAATAATCAAGTAGGCTTTGCCTTTTTCCAACAAAAGAAAGTTTGTTTTGTTTATTATTAGTAAAAATGACTCGTGGAAAAGGTTGTTGATGAAAAAATTCTCTCACTTATTATCAATTTATTTAAAAAGGGAAAATCAAAAGTGGAAATCGTGATCTAGTTAATTTATCAAAGTTTACTGTCAGAAATATTATTCGAGTTTATAAAACAACGGGTACAATAGCTTCGAAACCTCGGTATGCGTCGAAATCCAAAATATCAGATGCTGATAGACGGGCATTGATTATTAGAAAAAACAGGCGTTCGAACTATGGTGAATTATCTGTTCTTTGGAGCGATGCTGTGGGGCGAAGTGTTTCAAGACCCAAGTGCCATAGAGAAGCCCTTAAGTTAGGTTTTAAAACTTACAAGGTAATTTTATTGCAAATTATTTCAATTTTTTTTTTTTTTTGTAATTTTACTAATTTTTTTTAGGCAAAAAGAAAAGCCACTCTTGACATTAAAACAAAAGAAAAACCGGCTTAAATGGGCTAAAAGTCACATTAATCTGGACGAGTGATGAATGAAATAGTGTCCATTCGAGTGATGAGTCTCGTTTTTAAGTTTGTGTTAGGGAGAATCGAAGCAGAGTTATTCGTCAGAAAAAATGAAGCTTTCAATTCAGATTGCTTAAAAGAAAAGTAAAATTTCCTGCTTCAGTTATGGTATGGGGCTCAATGTCTCCTAGAGGTGTTGGAAAACTTCACTTCATTGATGGAATTGTAAACACCAATAAATATTTAGAGATTTTAAAAAAATCGTTACTTCCAACAATGGCAGATGCATTGCAGAATAATAATAATTTTGTTTTCCAACAAGACGGGGCGGCCTGCCATACATCAAGAAAATCTTTAAAATGGCTTTCTGATCATAATGTTCCACTTTTGGAGTGGGTGGCAAACAGTCCCGACTTGTCACCAATAGAAACTCTTTGGCACACAATGAAAAAGCTATTACGAATACAACCAGCTAGAAACGTAGTCGAATTAAAACACAAACTTCAAAATATTTGGGATACTTTCACTCAAGATGAGTGTCAAAACTTAATAAGTACGTTGCCCAAAAGAATTCAAGCCATAATTAAAAATAAAGTGGTAAAGGTTTTGGATTTTGTATGTTTTCCTTGATTTTAACAATTAAAAAATAATTTTAAGTTAAATGTTACAATAAAATGTTTTAAATTGTTTAAAATGTTGTTTCAAATGATAATAAAAATAAATATTTAAATTAAATTTACCGTGAATTAGCATAATTTTATTTAAAAAGAAAAATATTGGTGGGCCAATTGAGATGGGACGGGGCTCGTAGAGTACATTACATTAAAACAATTTGCTTTTGTTAGAATTATTTATTTTTTTCCACATATACTAGTACACAAACATGGAACATTATATTAGTCGAAAACAAATAACAAGATTTTATTAAAAAAAAAAAATATCCAATTTCTTGCCACTGTCAATTATTTAATGATTATGAAGATGATTATTAGCTAATTAATCGAGGTATGTATGTTGTTATATCTACCGTTGAATTTTATGTGAGAGTTGATAAGAGTCCCTCCTAATCAACAGTTTTCCAAATTTTTTGGAAAATAAATATTTGAATTTCGAAGGGATAATACTTATTTCTAGTAGAGTATTTTATAAAGATATAGAAAATTATAATTTCGTCAAAGAAACTCGAAAAAAAGTTTCTTTTTATATATAGTCATGGCAAAACAGACATTGTTCTAGGCTTTTCTACCAATCTCAACCAAATGTATACATAATCAATGGGCCCCAAGGAGTCTAAAAATTCAAGAACCAACACCCTCCCTCTACATGATTATAAATAATTTTATTAAATATTAAATATAAGTGCACGGCCATGTTGTATGGTAAAGTCAAGTGGATGACCTCATCAGAACGTGTCAATTTTTTTTTTTTTTTTTTTAATATATTTTCATAATTTAAATTATCAAAACATTGTTTTATATTGTAGTTTTCTTTTAATAAACCTATTTTGTATTTTACTATAATTTTTTTTTTTTAATTATTGCCTTTCACAAACCTAGAATTAAACTTGAAAGCTTGAAACTTCCAATTTAAATTTCTGAAAAGTTTTGTAAAAGTGACAATGATGGTTTTTAGCCTTTTCGTATATGAATAGAAAATAAATAAAATAGAATATGAATAAATCATGTATTCCGTTATGAATGCAGAACGAAGCTAATATTATCGCAGTCACGAGTCGAAGATTTACGGTTCCCACGAGGTCGACCGTAGCTATTTCCTATATGGTATATTCCCACAAGCTTTGACCCGATGCTTCGCTCAAGGCAACATCTAGGCCTTGCGAGCGCTTGAGTCTATCTTATTCAAAAAATCAATTCGAAAAAAGTGAAAACATTTTTAAGGCTCGGTACGCTCACATTTTGCAGAATTTGGCCACTGCTTCACAATAATTTTATTTACTTTTTGGAAATATGAATTTACATATAAGGTACGTAAAGATATTTTCAAGAATAAAATTCACTAAAGCAAAGTTCTGGACTCAGCTTTCAGGTAAAAAAATAATGAAGTTTCGAATATTTAAAAACCACACTTTATCTCATATTTAATACATTTATTATTTCAAAATTAAAACTTTTTAAGTGGTAAATGATTTAAAGACAATTTTCAGAAGGAAAAGAACTCAAAGATTATTGTGCTATGACATTTTTGCTTCTTTCCCATGCTGGATTTAATTATTCTACATTATTAACATTATTTTTTTTATTGAGAAATATCAATAGAATTAGTTTATTTTATATGCGGCCCCCCGCCATTTGTTTTTTAAGTTGTTCAATAAGTTCATTTTATAAGGTCAGGTGGGGTAACTGGGGCCGGGGGTAACTAGGCCAGGGGTCCTGTAACCCCAGAGCTTTTTAATTTTACCGCATTTTTTAGCGCAATTCACTTTTTCATATTGGTGGGAAATTTTCAGTGTTCCTGAATTAGAGAAATTTCTTTAAGTTTATTTTATACTTAAGTACTTAGTTAAGTTAATTACTTATTTACTTATATACCAAGTTATGTGCTTACTTCTTACCTAGTTGCCTTACCCAGTTCCTTGAAAATATTGAGACTTGAGTGAGTACTTAATTAAGGCTTTCTTAAGCATAAGGAACTTATTTAACTTTATTTCAATGGGTAAAATGAAATTATTTTGTTTAGTTGTTTAATTTATGATACTTTTTTTGAATTTTCTGTAATAAAAATCGATTTTAAAAATTATACTTGGCGTTTAAACTTATCTACCTTAAAAATTCAATAGAATAAAAAAAATAGAGGTCTTGGTGCAACTGGGCCAGCCTAGTCAGGGCCCAATTACCCCGTAACGCTTACGTCTTTGATTATTTTTAATCCATATACAAATGAGACTAATTCTACCTACGGCCAGGGCCTTGAGGGATAGGGGAACACGTCCAACTGCTCAAAAGATGTTAAAAATTAAAAAAACAGCAAATAGGCTGGGCTGGTCCAATTACCCCACAACGCGTTTAACTGGGCCAACCGCAAAACTTTACATTCAACTTAAGATAATTCCAAAATTTTGAATAATCAAAAGTTGAAAGTATCATGATTATTTGAAGAAAATTTTATCTTTCAATTAATATAGTCACGAGATCTATAAATTGGAGTTATAGCCAAAAATATGGAGTACTATCCTTGGGAAAACAAAAGAAGCTGGCCCAGTTACCCCACCTGACCTTACTTGTACATTACTTTTGATTTATTTATTTATTTAAAAGTAAAGTAAAAGTTTAAAATGAATTTTATTGAATAGTATTAACTAGTTTCTTTCTATAAATGATAAAATAATAACAAGAGAACAGTAAATTACATTTGAGAATTTCTTAAAGCATTCCTTATGGAAATATTTCGCAGAATATTGGCCAGTTGAATTATCTTATCCATTAACGGGATTCGTTCATTTCTTCTTCCTTTCTTTATTTGGTGTCGAGAAATTCTCCAGGGAACATTGACGACCATATACAGCCAATCTAAGGTAAACAACCCTTAATATCAACCCTTATATTTGATATATAAAATTCTTATAAATTATTTTCTTACTCATTCATTGTGAAAAGGCTATTTTGGAAAATAATGACAAGGATTAGACCTTAAATAAATGTCTACCCCTGTACCCAAATACGCTGGCATTGAAATAAAATTGTTGATTGAATTTAGCACTCTCTGTCCACCCGGCAAGCGTTTCGAGTAATAAACATATAATCTTTCTTTAAAAATTAAACCGTTTTGATTTTAAAATGAAAATTTCGAAATTTTGACTCTATCGCATAACTAGAGACCAGATTCCTATGCCGCCACATACGATCCAGGATATCAATTATAATTATATTAAATTCTAATCAAGTAAAAATTCAAATGCAATAAAATGCTAAAATTCGGCATGTTAGTAGATTTTAGAGCATTAATAAAGGGTGAAATCGAAAAACTGAAACTTTCCTTTCTTCAGCTTCTAAAATGAAGGAGTGAAATTTATGAATATTGTTAGAGTTCGTGGCTGTGATGAAACTGTACTAGATGAAGGAGGAGGTATCTTTTAAACCATTCTGAAACTTTTGGGTCCAGGCACATTATAAATTTACATGAAGCTAAAAAATTTTTATTTTTGACAAGGCTTGGTTCGCACAAAAATGTGAAATCTATAAATATAGATGTACAAGTAAAATGAAAAACATGTGTTTTAATTGGAGTTACCATATTCTTGACTCAGCTATTCAATAGATGATATTGAACTTGGCAGCACATTAGATCTCACTACTTTTTTTGGCAAACGGTTTTTATTAATCGAGCATGGCCTTTTTTTACACAAGTGTTTTTGTTGATTGCATATTTAAAAGATATTGCATAAAATTGCATAATTAAAAGATTGTTACAAATACGGATGTTTCAAAAGTAACTTTTTGGATTATTTTTTAGATCCTTTGTTAATTATTTCTTTAAAATTATTATTTTTTTTTAATGCCCTTCGGTAACTATAGCCCATTTTGGCCATTGAGTGTTCATGTGGGTGTAAATTAGAGTAGAGATCAGATTATAGCCGGTCAAATTTTTGCATTATTTTATTAGTTTATTATTTGTACGTCAAAAGAAAAGCTTGTTAATAGAAAAAATAAATCAATACAATACAATCGTGTCTATTAAATAAAAGTACCCCCCCCCTTTCCGTACCTTTTCGTTCACATTTTTTGAAACATTATTATATTTATTTATTATGGTGATTTTATTCAAGTGCACCTATTATTTGTTTGAGTTTAAATATGTTTTAATATATTAAATATAATGAGAATTTTGTGCAATTTTTCCGCAATAAAAATACATATTTGACAGTTGGTGTCTATAGCTTACTTTATCATTTTATTCCTTTCATAGCACTCCTTCAAATATATAGTCTTTTTGTCTTCAATATTAACTTTTTTAGTGGATAAAAAAAATTATTTTGCCATCTTTTACTGCATATATTTGCATATTTCAACATATTCTGCATATTACTTGAACAATTCAGCATTTTTAACTGCATATTTTATGGTATATTTTGGCGCTATTTACTGCATAAAAATCCGGTCTCTACTCATAACTCGTAACTCATAACACATGATGAGGATTATTTGCTTAAACCATTTCATTTTGACATTTATTTGTTAGAAATTTTTAAACATATTGTTAAAAAAAATGAAGTTAATTCAATATTAGATTTGAGAGCAGGCGGTTTGTTGCTTCAAACCAGTCTTAAGACTCTATATAGTCTATAGGTCTCTATTTTTCCGCATATTCATATTCAAGCATAATTTTTTTTCTATAAGATTTCAAATTGCCCATAGAAATAGAATTGACAAATCACTATATGGTATGGCTAATTTAGAATTATGAAATTTTATAAATGAAGATTTAAATTTTTGAGTGTCTGTAAGAGGGTTCACATCACAATTTGTCACGGATTGCTAATTTTTGGCACTCAGGTTCGATTCCGAGAGATTAAAAACAACCGAAACGTTGATGACAGTGGCATAGCGAACATAACTGGCGCCCGGGGCACGACGCGACGGTTGTTTCTTTTTAAATCCCGAAAATCAGCATTTCAATAAATAGTTAATTATTAAGATAATATAACAAGGTAAATTTTGAAGTGTACTTTAATCAAATATTCAGCTCAAAATTTGAGAAATTAGAAACTATTAAGAAAAAATAATTTTTTACTTTACCATACAGGGTATGGTCAAGTATTGTAATAGTTCATGAAAAAAATGAAAATATAGACCTTTGTAACAAACTCAACCAAATTTTGTATACATAATCAGTGGGACCCCAGAAGACTAAAAATGTAAAAACTAACCGCCCAAATTGGGGGGGGGGGGGTCAAAAAATGAAAATCTAGGCCCTTGTACCAAACTCAACCATATTTTGTATATATAATCCGTGGGCCCCCAGATAACTAAAAATGCGAAAACTAACCCCCCAACATGGGTGGGGGTGGGAAGTTTAATAAATATTAAATATAAGAGAGGCGCCAAGTTGTATGGCAAACTCAAGTGGATGGCCACATTTTTGACATTATACTAAATCAACTAGACATGATAGAAATAAATCGTTATAACATTCTAAATTTTTGAAAATATTCAATAGACAAAGCTTTTAACTTTTTTTCCACTCAATCTAATTTCTCATCTAAAATATACTAAATTCATGCTTTAATCAAAAGTCTTTATACTTCACATTACTTTATATATTTAATTATTATTCATTTTAGTTGGAATTAAAATGTTTTTAGATTAGAATAATTTTCTTTCCACATAACATGGATTTTATGAGTTGTCTTCTTAATAAAAAATTGATAATATTTGATAAATGATTAATTTTTATTCTTTTTATATTAATTTCTTAAGAATTAGATATTCATTATCAATATCGGAAAGAAAAAGTTTTCATCAGATTATAGAATTACTATTCTAGAACCGCTTTTTACGTGAAATATAAAATTATCGATTTCAGGGAATATTTGAACCGATCGTTGTTTACAGACACATACACACAGATACATTCTTAATGTCTTCTAAAATATCAAATTATTTATTTATTTTATTCGAATCTTAACTTTCCAACTGATGTAATATAAAATTCATAGTAAAAAATAAATAAATAAATAAAACTTAAATAAAGGTACGATATTATTTATTCGAATCTGGGGGCACGGCAGTGCCCCAGCCAAGTTCGATTCGAACGGGGGGTGTGCACTGCCAGACTACCCTTTACAGGAAACAACTCAGGCCATTTTGACGCCTCTGTAACTTCGTACTGGAAACCTCTACATGGCTGAAATTTTTTTTCCACAATACTGGTACATAAGCTTAACTAAATTACAAATTTTCATATTTCTACTGCTAATACCCTCCAAGTTACAAGAAGTCAAAGATAGGCTTTTCGTCACTCACTCACTCACTGATCAAAATTCTAGAGTACTTCCGCTGATCCTAGAATGCTGAAATTTGTCACGCTGGTAGAGTTTGCTGTACAATTAATGGGAAAAATCCAAAAATCGAAACTTACCCTTCTTCAGGACCTAAAATGAAGGGGTGAATGTTATACACTTAATTAACACATACTAAAAATTCAATGAACCTAGAATGTTGAAATTTGGCATACTAATAAAGGTTGGCACATTAATAAATGAGAAAATTTAAAAATCGAAACTTTATCTTCTTCAGGGCCCGAAATGAAGGGGTGAAATTTATAGGCTAAATTAACATATAGTGAAAATATAAAAATTCTGGAATGCTAAAACTTGTCATTTTGAAAGAGTTTGGGGTACAATTAATGGGAAAAATAAAAAAAAAACGAAACTTTCCCTTCTTCAGGACCTAAAATGAAGGGGTGAAAGTTATAGACTTAAATAACATTTAGTAAAAATTAAATGAACCTAGAATGCTGAAATTTGGCATACTGGTAAAGCTGAGCACATTAATAAAGGAGGAGATTGAAAAACCGAAACTTTCCTTTCTTCAGGACAAAAAATGAATTTATAGGCTTAATTAACATAGGGAAAGCAGAATGAACCTAGAATGTTGAAATTTGGCATACTGGTAAAGCTTGACACATTAATAAAGAAGGTAATTGAAAAACCGAAACTTTCCCTTCTTCGGGGCCCGTAATGAAGGTGTCAATTTTATAGGCTAAATTAACATACAGTGAAAATATACTCATACTGGAATTCTAAAACTTGGCATGTTAGTAGAATTTTGGTACATTAATAAAAAGTGAAATCGCAAAACCGAAACATTTCTTTCTTCAGGACATAAAATAAGGAGGTGAAATTGGCGCGATAAATTTTCAATATTTTCGGGATGGTGGTAGAGTTTGTGGTGTTAATAAAGGGTGAAATCGAAAAACCGAAACTTTCCCATTTTCAGGACATAAAATGAAGGGGTTGAATTTTGTGCGATAAATTTTCATTATGTTATACATGGTGGTAGAGTTTGGGGTGTTAATAAAGGATGAAATCGAAAAACCGAAACTTTCCCATTTTCAGGACATAAAATGAAGGGGTTGAATTTTGTGCGATAAATTTTCATTATGTTATACATGGTGGTAGAGTTTGGGGTGTTAATAAAGGATGAAATCGAAAAACCGAAACTTTCCCATTTTCAGGACATAAAATGAAGGGGTTGAATTTTGTGCGATAAATTTTCATTATGTTATACATGGTGGTAGAGTTTGGGGTGTTAATAAAGGATGAAATCGAAAAACCGAAACTTTCCCATTTTCAGGACATAAAATGAAGGGGTTGAATTTTGTGCGATAAATTTTCATTATGTTATACATGGCGGTAGAGTTTGGGGTGTTAATAAAGGATGAAATCGAAAAACCGAAACTTTTCCATTTTAAGGACATAAAATGAAGGGGTTGAATTTTGTGCGATAAATTTTCATTATGTTCTACATGGTGGTAGAGTTTGGGGTGTTAATAAAGGATGAAATCGAAAAACCGAAACTTTCCCATTTTCAGGACATAAAATGAAGGGGTTGAATTTTGTGCGATAAATTTTCATTATGTTATACATGGTGGTAGAGTTTGGGGTGTTAATAAAGGATGAAATCGAAAAACCGAAACTTTTCCATTTTAAGGACATAAAATGAAGGGGTTGAATTTTGTGCGATAAATTTTCATTATGTTATACATGGTGGTAGAGTTTGGGGTGTTAATAAAGGATGAAATCGAAAAACCGAAACTTTTCCATTTTAAGGACATAAAATGAAGGGGTTGAATTTTGTGCGATAAATTTTCATTATGTTATACATGGTGGTAGAGTTTGGGGTGTTAATAAAGGATGAAATCGAAAAACCGAAACTTTCCCATTTTCAGGACATAAAATGAAGGGGTTGAATTTTGTGCGATAAATTTTCATTATGTTATACATGGTGGTAGAGTTTGGGGTGTTAATAAAGGATGAAATCGAAAAACCGAAACTTTTCCATTTTCAGGACATAAAATGAAGGGGTTGAATTTTGTGCGATAAATTTTCATTATGTTATACATGGTGGTAGAGTTTGGGGTGTTAATAAAGGATGAAATCGAAAAACCGAAACTTTTCCATTTTAAGGACATAAAATGAAGGGGTTGAATTTTGTGCGATAAATTTTCATTATGTTATACATGGTGGTAGAGTTTGGGGTGTTAATAAAGGATGAAATCGAAAAACCGAAACTTTCCCATTTTCAGGACATAAAATGAAGGGGTTGAATTTTGTGCGATAAATTTTCATTATGTTATACATGGCGGTAGAGTTTGGGGTGTTAATAAAGGATGAAATCGAAAAACCGAAACTTTTCCATTTTAAGGACATAAAATGAAGGGGTTGAATTTTGTGCGATAAATTTTCATTATGTTATACATGGTGGTAGAGTTTGGGGTGTTAATAAAGGATGAAATCGAAAAACCGAAACTTTCCCATTTTCAGGACATAAAATGAAGGGGTTGAATTTTGTGCGATAAATTTTCATTATGTTATACATGGTGGTAGAGTTTGGGGTGTTAATAAAGGATGAAATCGAAAAACCGAAACTTTCCCATTTTCAGGACATAAAATGAAGGGGTTGAATTTTGTGCGATAAATTTTCATTATGTTATACATGGCGGTAGAGTTTGGGGTGTTAATAAAGGATGAAATCGAAAAACCGAAACTTTTCCATTTTAAGGACATAAAATGAAGGGGTTGAATTTTGTGCGATAAATTTTCATTATGTTCTACATGGTGGTAGAGTTTGGGGTGTTAATAAAGGATGAAATCGAAAAACCGAAACTTTCCCATTTTCAGGACATAAAATGAAGGGGTTGAATTTTGTGCGATAAATTTTCATTATGTTATACATGGTGGTAGAGTTTGGGGTGTTAATAAAGGATGAAATCGAAAAACCGAAACTTTTCCATTTTAAGGACATAAAATGAAGGGGTTGAATTTTGTGCGATAAATTTTCATTATGTTATACATGGTGGTAGAGTTTGGGGTGTTAATAAAGGATGAAATCGAAAAACCGAAACTTTTCCATTTTAAGGACATAAAATGAAGGGGTTGAATTTTGTGCGATAAATTTTCATTATGTTATACATGGTGGTAGAGTTTGGGGTGTTAATAAAGGATGAAATCGAAAAACCGAAACTTTCCCATTTTCAGGACATAAAATGAAGGGGTTGAATTTTGTGCGATAAATTTTCATTATGTTATACATGGTGGTAGAGTTTGGGGTGTTAATAAAGGATGAAATCGAAAAACCGAAACTTTCCCATTTTCAGGACATAAAATGAAGGGGTTGAATTTTGTGCGATAAATTTTCATTATGTTATACATGGTGGTAGAGTTTGGGGTGTTAATAAAGGATGAAATCGAAAAACCGAAACTTTTCCATTTTAAGGACATAAAATGAAGGGGTTGAATTTTGTGCGATAAATTTTCATTATGTTATACATGGTGGTAGAGTTTGGGGTGTTAATAAAGGATGAAATCGAAAAACCGAAACTTTCCCATTTTCAGGACATAAAATGAAGGGGTTGAATTTTGTGCGATAAATTTTCATTATGTTATACATGGCGGTAGAGTTTGGGGTGTTAATAAAGGATGAAATCGAAAAACCGAAACTTTTCCATTTTAAGGACATAAAATGAAGGGGTTGAATTTTGTGCGATAAATTTTCATTATGTTATACATGGTGGTAGAGTTTGGGGTGTTAATAAAGGATGAAATCGAAAAACCGAAACTTTTCCATTTTCAGGACATAAAATGAAGGGGTTGAATTTTGTGCGATAAATTTTCATTATGTTATACATGGTGGTAGAGTTTGGGGTGTTAATAAAGGATGAAATCGAAAAACCGAAACTTTTCCATTTTCAGGACATAAAATGAAGGGGTTGAATTTTGTGCGATAAATTTTCATTATGTTATACATGGCGGTAGAGTTTGGGGTGTTAATAAAGGATGAAATCGAAAAACCGAAACTTTTCCATTTTAAGGACATAAAATGAAGGGGTTGAATTTTGTGCGATAAATTTTCATTATGTTATACATGGTGGTAGAGTTTGGGGTGTTAATAAAGGATGAAATCGAAAAACCGAAACTTTCCCATTTTCAGGACATAAAATGAAGGGGTTGAATTTTGTGCGATAAATTTTCATTATGTTATACATGGCGGTAGAGTTTGGGGTGTTAATAAAGGATGAAATCGAAAAACCGAAACTTTTCCATTTTCAGGACATAAAATGAAGGGGTTGAATTTTGTGCGATAAATTTTCATTATGTTATACATGGCGGTAGAGTTTGGGGTGTTAATAAAGGATGAAATCGAAAAACCGAAACTTTTCCATTTTAAGGACATAAAATGAAGGGGTTGAATTTTGTGCGATAAATTTTCATTATGTTATACATGGCGGTAGAGTTTGGGGTGTTAATAAAGGATGAAATCGAAAAACCGAAACTTTTCCATTTTAAGGACATAAAATGAAGGGGTTGAATTTTGTGCGATAAATTTTCATTATGTTATACATGGCGGTAGAGTTTGGGGTGTTAATAAAGGATGAAATCGAAAAACCGAAACTTTTCCATTTTAAGGACATAAAATGAAGGGGTTGAATTTTGTGCGATAAATTTTCATTATGTTATACATGGTGGTAGAGTTTGGGGTGTTAATAAAGGATGAAATCGAAAAACCGAAACTTTTCCATTTTAAGGACATAAAATGAAGGGGTTGAATTTTGTGCGATAAATTTTCATTATGTTATACATGGTGGTAGAGTTTGGGGTGTTAATAAAGGATGAAATCGAAAAACCGAAACTTTCCCATTTTCAGGACATAAAATGAAGGGGGTTGAATTTTGTGCGATAAATTTTCATTATGTTATACATGGCGGTAGAGTTTGGGGTGTTAATAAAGGATGAAATCGAAAAACCGAAACTTTTCCTTCTTCAGGACATAAAATGAAGGGGTTGAATTTTGTGCGATAAATTTTCATTATGTTATACATGGCGGTAGAGTTTGGGGTGTTAATAAAGGATGAAATCGAAAAACCGAAACTTTTCCATTTTAAGGACATAAAATGAAGGGGTTGAATTTTGTGCGATAAATTTTCATTATGTTATACATGGCGGTAGAGTTTGGGGTGTTAATAAAGGATGAAATCGAAAAACCGAAACTTTTCCATTTTAAGGACATAAAATGAAGGGGTTGAATTTTGTGCGATAAATTTTCATTATGTTATACATGGCGGTAGAGTTTGGGGTGTTAATAAAGGATGAAATCGAAAAACCGAAACTTTTCCATTTTAAGGACATAAAATGAAGGGGTTGAATTTTGTGCGATAAATTTTCATTATGTTATACATGGTGGTAGAGTTTGGGGTGTTAATAAAGGATGAAATCGAAAAACCGAAACTTTCCCATTTTCAGGACATAAAATGAAGGGGTTGAATTTTGTGCGATAAATTTTCATTATGTTATACATGGCGGTAGAGTTTGGGGTGTTAATAAAGGATGAAATCGAAAAACCGAAACTTTTCCTTCTTCAGGGCACATGATGGAGGAGGTGATTTTATGCGATAAATTTTCATTATTTTCGGGATGGTGATAGAGGTTAGGGCGTTAATGGGTAAATGGTAAATCGAAAGATCGAAAATTTCCCTTCTTCAGAACATAAAGTGAAGGGGTGAAATTTATAGGCTAAATTAACATATAATGACTCTAGATTGATGAAATTTGACATTCTGGTAGAGCTTTTCTTGATAAAGAAGAAAATCAAAAAACAAAACGTTTCCTTCCTCAGCATCTTAAATGAAGGAGTGAAACCTATGAGCTAAATTAACTAATAGTGAAAATTCAACGACACTAGAATGTTAAAATTTGACATAGTGCAATAACTTGAATCACTAATAAAGTGAGAAATCGAAAAAGATCTTCATTAGCCTTTAAAATAAATGAGTGAATCTTGAAGGTTAAATTCCAATCCAACTTACAAAAAGAAGTGAAATCTTAACAAAAACATTTGTGTAAAAAAAGGCCAAGTTCGATTAATAAAAACCGTTTGCCAAAAAAGTAGTGAGATCTAATGTGCTGCCAAGTTCAACATCATCAATTTAATAAATGAGCCAAGAATATAGTAACTTCAATTAAAACGCATGTTTTTCATTTTACTTGTCCATATATATTCATTTATTTCACATTTTTAGCTGAAATTATTTTCCTAAAACTTGGCTTTTATACACATTGTTATGCATGTCACCAATTATGTTACGATATCATGGGATCATAATAAGAGAGGATGGAAGGGCTAAAAGGTAGTGGTGGAGGCCTGATCAGACAATAATAATAATAATTTAATGCGTAAACGCCAAGTTTTAGTAAAATAATTTCAACTAAAAATGTGAAATAAATGAATATAGATGGACAAGTAAAATGAAAAACATGCGTTTTATTTGAAGTTACTATATTCTTAAGTATAAGGCATTTAGCCGTTGAAAATAATAAAATAATAAATAAATATTCTTGACTCATTTATTAAATTGATGATATTGAACTTGGCAACACATTAGATAGATCTCACTACTTTTTTTGGCAAACGGTTTTTATTAATCGAACTTGGCCTTTTTTTACACATGTGTTTTTGTTGAGATCTCTTTATATTAAATAATTTCAAGCGTATAATTACTTGATTTTAATTAAATAAAATCAATTTTATTAAAAAAGATCATGGCTTCATAAATTTAATTTTTAGGATAGATATAAAAATAAATATTATATTCGAGCTCTATATATAATATAATATTAGAATAAATTAAAATTTCTTTAAAAGTAAAACTTTATTTTCTTAAAAAATCCGAAAATGAAAGGTAAGGGGGAACCTTTTCTATCACTTCACCATTATTGGAAGGGTTCATAAATTTACATTTTAGGAGAGTTATAAGAATAAATATCATATTCGAGATATGTATAAATTTAATATAGGAATAAATTAAAATATATTGAAAAGTAAAACTTTAATTTCATCTCCAAGATAACCTGAAGCATTGTCTATTTTCAAAATATTTGCTTAGATTTTTTTTTTTTTTTTTTTTTTTGGCTTTCTCGGCATAACCATTAGCCGATTACGATACTAGTAATTAATTTTTTTTTCTCAATTGTGTAGTAATCAGATTAATTTTAATTATTAATTAATTAATTAAATTTTATTTAGTTCTCACAAGCAGAGATTAGCTGAGGTAGAGACAGGTAATACCATCCTTGTTATGGTTTTGACCAGGTTTCCTTAACAACTTATGGCAAATGTCGGGATGGCTAATGCGTCGTTTGATCCTGGTATCGGGATTTTGCGAGGAATTATTTAAATTACGGATTGTCTTTTGATGGAAATCTATGATCGTGTTATTTGTTAATGAGCATACATTTCTATTTTTTTCTTTTTCTTGTTTGTTAATTGCTAATTTCTTTTAATTTATTTGTATTTATGTTTATTAATTTCTGTAGTTAATTTGTATTGATGTTTTGTTGACCTAGCCACCGAAGACTTGTGCCTCTAAGCAGGTCGAGTAATAAAGATTTATTTATTTAAGTCTTGTTTAGTGTTGCTTTAAGTATATTTTCTAATTAAAGCTACTATTTTTACAAATTTCCAGGGATATAAAAGGAAAAAGAGAATTTCTTCTAAAACGTTTGAATTTCTAATAAACAATTTCAGATTGTTTATATGATTGTTATTGTAGCTGACTTCACTTGTTTACATCTGCCATCATTTGATCTATATGTTGTTATATAACACATTAAACACGAGATTATTCATATATATTTAAAAGCCCCTTCTCTAGCTGTCTTTTTCTCTCATCACTTGATGTTTCCATTTTGTTCTTTTATTTCTTCTTTCAATTGCGATTAACATTCTTGAAATGTTGCTTGGTGTGCAAGCAACCAATCATGATGATGTGATGATGATCGGCATCATGAGCATCATGAGCTCCAAGAGCAAGGGCCACAACATTGCGTTCTGTTTTTGGGTTCAATGAATCCTCTCATCCTCCTTCTTCTCTTCTTGGTCGTTGGTTTAAAACGTCATCCATTTCCAGTCCTCTCTGTCTTCTGAGATCCATGCTCTCTGCCACGCCCCTCTATCTCGATTCCCTTTAAAAGACAAACACACACTCGCATACATACAAAATAATTATTATATATATCTGAGTCAGAAAATTGTTTACTGGCTGAAATAAATAATACTACTACTAATAGGGATAAAAAATAAGCCGGCCAAGTGCGAGTCAGGCTTGCATACCGAAAATTCCGAGCTATTAACATATATTTTTAGGAATTCTTCATTGGCTCAGTGCACGACAATATAGACATCTGGTGGTGAGAAATCCGGCTCTAATCTTGTAAAAAATACACTGATTGCTATAGGGATTTACAAAAAAAAGTGAGAAAAAATTAAAAAGTAGGTAATTTTGCAATTTTTCTTTGTGTTTTTGATGTCTGATCTGTTCTGATGTGGCCATCCACTTATCTTTACCATACAACCTGGCCCCTCACTTATATTTAATAATTAATAAAATTATTTATAATCATGTAGGGGAGGAGGGTTAGTTTTTGCATTTTTAAATTCCTGGGGGCCCACTGATTATGGATGCAAAATTTGGTTGAGTTTGGTACAAGAGCCTATATTTTCATTTTTTTTTACTCCGCCCCCATTTTAGGCGGTTAGTTTTTGCATTTTTAGACTTCTGGGGTTCCACTGATTATGTATACAAAATTTGGTTGAGTTTGGTACAAGAGCCTATGTTTTCATTTTTTGACTATATACCCCACCCCCCATTTTGGGCGGTTAGTTTTTGCATTTTTAGACTTCTGGGGTCCCACTGATTATGTATACAAAATTTGGTTGAGTTTGCTCAAATGTCCTAGATTTTTTATTTTTAACCCCCCTTCACCTCCCTTAATTTTGGGTCGATATGCACCAAAATCTAATCAGCTCTTATTCTCAATGGACCAAAACTACGTATGAAATTTTGTTGTGTTATTCACACTATTTTTTGAGCTAGCTCGTCCACAAATATTTGGTAACGCACAGACTAACTAACAGAATAACAGACAAACTAACAGACATTTTGACAAAACAATTATTATCTCGAAAAATATAATTTTTTCAATGTTCACTTTTTGTAGAGCGAAATGCCATGGTTTCGCTCAATTTTTTTTAATCAAAATAGTTTCAGGCGTTTTTGAGATATTTCGAAAAAAAGAAGGAAAAATACACTTTTTTCATGCACGATTACAATACTTGACCATACCCTGTATGGTAAAGTAAAAAGTCACACATAAAAACTTGTCCTTATTTTCCCATTATAAACTTTCAAATTAATACAAATTATGGACGGAAATCATAATATTATAGGCTTAAGTTATTCAATTTACAAAAATCTATTTATATGTCTGTCTATTTATAGATTAGTTTTGTTTTTTTAAACCAAAAAATTACTTAATCTATAATTTGTGTTTAATTTTGAAAATAATCGTATATTCAACGCTCTCAAGTTTTGTAATTTAATTGTTATTTTTAATTTAATCAAATGTGATTATTTCACCCTACATAATCCAACAGAAAAGCTATCGGTCAAGATAGCCTAAAGGTGAATACAATCAAAATATAACACACACTCATACACACAGTTTTTACCTCTTTTTGCTTTTTCATGTTTTTATGACAATTTAATTTGAATAATCTGATTTCTCTCTCTGATTTTTTTTGAATTCCCTATTATATATATTAAAATTTATGGCAAATTATTTTTTATTTAAATTTTATTCGCCAAATCAACATTATAATAACGTGATGACCAATGGGTCAGTGATTCTTAAGCAGATGGCTTCAATGGTCGAAGGAAAAAAATCGCCGGAAAAGACACCTGTTCTCTTTTTTATATCACCTACATATATATGGATGGTTTAGCATGCATGAATACTTTTGAAATATCCAATATATTTCCCCTTTTACTTTATCCAATGCAAAGCATGGGTAAAGTATTGTAATCGCTCTCGGGGCAAGCGTGGCTTCAAAGGGTCCTCAGGTAAAGACTACGGAACCCATGGACTCAATTAAAGTCACAAATTGTAGTATTCAATTAGGTTGAATATTAGCACGTGACGGTTTTGCCAAACATTACATGGGGTCTCATCGAGAGGCCAAAAGTGCGATTTTTTCATTTAGTGCGTGCGGATGTATGTATGTATGGATGGATGTATGTTATCGCTTTTTTGGCCCACGATTTTTTCCACACCGTTGCACCGATTGAAATGAAATTGAAAACCTACCATTAGTTTAACAAAATGAAGCGCTGATTAGTTTTTGGTACATATCGGCCCACAAACATTAGTACTTTATTTCAGTACTTTTTAGTTTTTACTTTATCCAATGCAAAGCATGGGTAAAGTATTACAATCGCTCTCGGGGCAAGCGTGGCTTCAAAGGGTCCTCAGGTAAAGACTACGGAACCCATGGACTCAATTAAAGTCACAAATTGTAGTATTCATATAGGTTGAATTTTAACACGTGACGGTTTTGTCAAAAATTACATGGGGTCTCGTCGAGAGGCCAAAAAGGGCGATTTTTTCATTTAGTGCGTGCGTATGGATGTATGTATGTATGTTATCGCTTTTTTGGCCCACGATTTTTTCCACACCGTTGCACCGATTGAAATGAAATTGAAAACCTACGATTAGTTTAACAAAATGAAGCGCTGATTAGTTTTTGGTACTACTATCGGCCCACAAACATTAGTACTTTATTTCGGTACTTTTTTATTTTTTTCTAAATATTTTGAAAATGACTTAATCCAATTTTGATGAAATTTAATATCCTAATTAAGTACCTTGGGGACCACAAAAAAGGTTAAATAAAGTTTTTAGTAAAATTATATTTTAAAGTACTTTACTCTAAAGTAAGATAGTACTTTTAAAAAAAATATTTAAAATTTATTCATTTGATCGTTTTAATATAGCTCATTTAACCTAACTTAAGTAAGAATGGATAGGCTTCTCTCTGTGAAATGCTAAAAATTTGGGAGGAATTTTTATGAGTAACCATAGCAACTGCGTTGTTTTCTTATCCGTTACCTTTGCTGAAGACAGAGAAATCGATTTTAAACCAAAAATAGCGATTGATTCTCATCTAGTACTTGAGGAATAATCATTCTATATTGGATTTTTGACGTTTCGGTTTTTATTAGTAACCATTTGCTGAAGACATAGAGAAATCGATTTTAAACCAAAAATAGCGATTGATTCTCATCTAGTACTTGAGGAATAATCATTCTATATTGGATTTTTGACGTTTCGGTTTTTATTAGTAACCATTGCTGAAGACATGGAGGAATCGACTTAAAATAAAAAATAGCGATTGATTCTCATCTAATACTTGAGAAATATCCATTCTATATTGGATTTTTGACGTTTCGGTTTTTATTAGTAACCATTCCTGAAGACATAGAGAAATCAACTTTAAACCAAAAATAGCGATTGATTCTCATCTAGTACTTGAGGAATAATCATTCTATATTGGATTTTTGACGTTTCGGTTTTTATTGGTAACCATTGCTGAAGACATAGATGAATCGACTTAAAATCAAAAATAGCGATTGATTCTCATCTAATACTTGAGGAATAACAATTCTACATTAGGTTTTTTGACGTTTCGATTATTATTGGTAACCATTGCTGAAGATAAAGTTTAGGGAAAGCGGTGTTGGTTTATAGTGAAACATATTAAACAAAGGAATTATTATTTAACGGGTTATAGTGGTGTTTCACAAAGAGGTTGCTGCTGAAGACATGGAGGAATCGATTAATAATAACGATCGATTCTTATCTAATACTAGAGGAATAACCTTATTGAATTCCATTTTTGATGTTTTGACTATTAATGGAAACCTCTACTGAAAATGTAGAAGAATCGACTTAAAATCAAAACGACTAAATTCTTTTATGGTAAACAACTCAAGCTTGAGTTGTTTACCAAAAAAATTTAGTCTTTTTGATTTTAAGTCGATTCTTCTACATTTTCAGTAGAGGTTTCCATTAATAGTCAAAACATCAAAAATGGAATTCAATAAGGTTATTCCTCTAGTATTAGATAAGAATCGATCGTTATTTTTGATTTTAAGTCGATTCCTCCATGTCTTCAGCAATGGTTACCAATAATAATCGAAACGTCAAAAACCTAATGTATAATTGTTATTCCTCAAGTATTAGATGAGAATCGATGGCTATTTTTGATTTAAGTCGATTCCTCTATGTCTTCAGCAATGGTTACCAATAAAAACCGAAACGTCAAAAATCCAATGTAGAATGGTTATTCCTCGACTCTTAAATGAGAATTATTTTTGAATTAATTTCAATATGAACTACAAATTGCAAGTGATATCTGATTAATAATAAAGGAACAAACATATTAATATTTCAAATGAATTTGGATAAAGTTTAGCAACGATCCGTTGCAGTTTATTTTAAATATACACGTATACACATTTTTTAATCAAATTGATTAAAGGTATGACATTTTAACCGACTTCAAAAATGAGGAGGTTCTCAATTCGACTGATTTTTTTTTGTGTCTATGTTACCTGATATCTTCGCCAATTGTGAACCGATTTTTATTTTTTTTGCATTGGGTTCAGTCTAGTTTCCGATTGGTCCCGTTTTTTTTATTGGTATTGGACCTTTTTTGTTATGTTTGTTCAGGCATAACTTCTTTGTTTATGAACCGATTCTAATGATTCTTTCTGCGTTTGGATCAGTATAGCTCCAAGGTAGTCAAGATACCTATTTATTTATTTATTTTATGTATGTTCAGCGATAACTTTTTGCCACGTGGATCGATTTCGATGATTCTTTTTTTATTGGAAATGGGGTACCCTATTAATTTGGTCAAGTTCTGATGATATGATCAATGATGAAATAACGTAAATCTCCAATTCTTATGAGCAAATATTCGAAATTATAATAAATAAAATCTTTTATAAAAAAAAACAATCATAAAACATTAATTTAAAACTCTACAAACATTTCGAGATAATTTCTCTATTTATGAATTTAATTTTATTATCATTTTCTGGAATGAGAAGGGATGGATGGGGTGATGGAGACCAATCGACTTGATTGGGGAATAATGGAATTGAAATAATTATCGGAAAAGAGGTTTTTTTATCTAATTAGATTTTTCCTCTTATTAAAAACAAGGACTAAAGATGAATAAGGACACTCGATGGTGGAGAAGTAATCTCTGGAATCGAAGCAAAAATACAATGTATACATTAATTAATGTAAAATAATTGGTTTAATAATAAATTTATCATTTTCTGATGGGTGGGATGGGTGAAAAAGGGAAGAACAATATGATATTGGAATAATTATCGGAAAAGAGGTTTTTTCTTTAATTAGTTTTTTCCTCTTATTAAAAACAAGGACTAAAGATGATCAAGGACACTCGATGGTGGAGAATTAATCTCCGGAGTCGAAGCTAAAATTCAATGTATACATTAACTCATGTAAAATAATTGGTTTAATAAAATGTATATTATATATATCATTTTCTGATCCATTCGCCCGACGCTTTCTCTTACGAGATCCATGCAAGGTATTATATTAAGTCACTATTAATAACATCACTAAAAAGAGAAAAATAAAAATAATTTTTAGAAAAAAAAAATAAAAAACCGATGTCAAAAAAATTAAATGCAACAAATAAAATAATAATAACTCAAAAATCAAATAAAGTACACTAAAAGATATAAAATAATTATCTTATTTCGTTACAACTAAACGACGAAATTGTTACATGAAATCACTTTTTGAAGTCGGTGCCAAACAAACCATATAAGCGAGCCGCCAAACGTACTAAGTAAGATCCGTCGAGTTCGATTCATAAAATGTATATGTTTGGCACCGACTTCAAAAAGTGATTTCATGTAACAATTTCGTCGTTTAGTTGTAACGAAATAAGATAATTATTTTATACCTTTTAGTGCATTTTATTTGATTTTTGAGTTCTTATTATTTTATTTGTTTCATTTAATTTTTTGAAGTCGGTTTTATTTTTTTTATAATTTTTTTAATAAAATCATATTTTATTTACTTCTTACTTATACTAAGTATTACATTTAATTTTATTTGCTACGAAATTTTCTCTGGAGAGAGACGGACCGGTAGAGCTTTTATTTGAAATATAAGGGTAAATTTTTTCTTTCCTCACTACCCCTGGGCTGCCTTCCATTACATTCAATTATTACATTTAATTAATTAAATTAATTGAACCGCGTAAATTTGAATAATTTCCATGATTCAGCCTGCGAATTTTTTGCAGTTCATAAATCATTTCATTATTTTTGTTTTACATTTAATCTGGCCCTCTGTCATATTCGGGACAAAAAATTGGCACTTATGGAGTTAGATGATTTGACCCCTGGTTTATTGTATTCATAAACTATTCTATATTATGTGTATAAAACTCTGATTATTTTTCCAAACATTTATTTTGCCTCTGCCACCAGCCCGGAAAAATTTCATTATACGTACCTGCCACACATATACTATGAATCAAGGTGAATACCTTCTTAAGCAAAACATAAGGTAGGTTGGTTCAACAGCCCCTATACATCCTACTTCCTTTCACTATTTTTTTAAACATCTGTTCTTATTGTGAAAAAGAATTAGAATTTTTCGCAAATTGTATACAAAAAAACAAAAAAGATTATAGATAAAATAAATAAATATCTATTACAAAGTTTTATTTAATCTTTGCTATTTCCTCACCTGTTCAGGCATTAAAGTCACCAACGGAAGTTATCTTGATTTTTCTTTTACTTTTTGTCTTCAGTTGAATGACACTAATAGTATTTTAAATAGCAAGGAACGATTAATTGACCGGATGTTGTTGTTGTTCTTCTTGTTGTTAGTAGTAAGGTTGTTGTCCCGAATTCGTATGCCATCTGTTTAATTTCAAAATTTTGCATGCTCGAAAATGATTTAAATATACATAATTATCTCTCTGTGCTAGAATATTGAAAAAAGAGATTAATAGCCCTATTAAATAATTATAAGAAAATTTTCCTGTACTATTGTGTAGATTCGATACAAACAATATCAAGGAATCAAATACTACACACCTATATTGATGGATTAATTATTAGCAGGGCAGTTTAATTGTTGTCCAAAAACCGCATAAGTCTTACACCAGGGCAGATTCATCAACACACAAATTATATATTTTTAAAAATTGAAGTAAATAATATAAAATAAATCCAGAAGAATCAGCGGAAGAGAATGATTTCAATGTGGTATGGCCATTGGCAGAACCAGGTGAATCAAATGAGGTCCTAGAGATACGTTGTCACGAATTGACTTATATTATTTTTTATAATGTTAAGTAAGTATCTGGTTGACCAGTGGTGCTCCGTAATTTTTTGCTTTAATTAAAATCGATGTATTAATACTATTTGTATTATTAAATTCAGGTAAAAAGGTCGATTTTTATTTGCAGCCAGAATTAAATAAATTTGAAATTTATTTTTTTGCCAATGGCATCGATGGCGCTGTGTGCAAAGTTTTGAACTTTTAATTTAATTGATTTGTGACATGGAGGGGGATTTTTAAAATGTTTCTAAAATGGCCTTTCATGGCGGTTTTCAGGGTTTTTGACCATTTTGTCAAAAAGTACTGAATCTATTTCGTTCAAAATTGAATTAAATTATCAATAATTAATTGTTTTATAATATCTATTAATTTCATATTTAAAAAAATAAATCAACTGAGTTATTAGGGTTTTTTCAAATTGGACTTCAAATAAACTACCCTTTAAAATTGCAAATTTCCTTATAATAATTTTTACTTCACCATTCAGGCTATGGTCAAGTATTGTAATCGTCCATGAAAAAAGTGGGGTTTATTCAAAATATCTAAAAAACGGCTTAAACTATTTTGATTAAAAAAATTGAGCGAAACCATGGCATTTCGCTCTACAAAAAAGCTCTAATAAGTGAACATCGAAAAAATTATATTATTATTATGTATATTATTTTTCGAGATAATAATTGTTTTGTCAAAATGTCCGTTAGTAGTTAGTTAGTTAGTTAGTTAGTTAGTCTGTGCGTTACCAAATTTTGTGGACGAGCTAGCACAAAAACTAATGTGAATATCGAAACCAAATTTCACACGTAGTTTTGGTCCATTGAGATTAAGATCTGATTAGATTTTTGGTGCATATCGACCCAAAATTAAGGGGGCTGGAGGGGGGTTAAAAATTAAAAATCTAGGTCGTTTGAGCAAACTCAACCAAATTTTGTATACATAATCAGTGGGTCCTCAGAAGTCTAAAAATGCAAAAACTAACCGCCCAAAATGGGGGGGGGGGGTCAAAAAATGAAAATCTTGGCCATTTACCAAAATCAACCAAATTTTATATACATAATTAGTGTGCCCCTAGGAGTTTAAAAATGCAAAAACTAACGCCACCACCTCCCCTACATGATTATAAATAATTTTATTAAATATTAATGTAAGTGAGGGGTCAGGTTGTATGGTAAAGTCAAGTGGATGGCCACATCAGAACACGTCAGCTTATTTTATATAAAAGATAAATGACAAGTGGAATTCGGATGATGTCATGGATATCGCTAAACATTTTTGGTATATTAAAGGAAACAACCCTTTAGCAGAAAAAGTGAATATTTTCTAAATTATTGGTCGAAGACAAATTATTACATAAGATTTTTTGTAGTACATTTTAATGCCTAAAAATTGTTTCATGTAACTTTTGTTTATGGCATTACTTTTACTTGTATAAGAGATAAAATTTGAAATGAAACATATATTTAATCATTTTTATCTAACCCTTTGAAACACACAACTTTGTATAATGACATTATATAAGTTTAAGTGCCCTAAGATGAAATTTTAATAATTGGTTCCCATGTAATAGAATTATTTGATGGCTGGTAGCACTGTGGTTAATAAAGTAATAAATTAAATATAGAAATAAATATTCATTACATATTCAATCTAATCTATTTAAATTTCATATCTCGTGTGTTTTTTCATTTTAACTTTTATATCGATTTTTTTTTCTATAATATTTTTATTTTTTAAAGGTAGTTTATTTGAAGTCTAATTTAAAAAACGCTAATTATTACCTACTTTGAAATTTTTTTTAAAAATATAATAATTAATAAATATTATAAAACATTCGAGAACAAAATTGATTTATTAGTTTTTAAGAAAATGATAGAGCTAGAAAACCGAATTGCAACCCAACCTCTTGATATAACAGAGACCAAAAGAATTATAAATGAGAAAGAAAACGATCTTTATCTCCATCTATCTGAAGGTTATTAGTATGTCTATTATATAAGAAAAAGCATTTTGATTAAGAATTTTGTAGTTTAAAAGGAATTGTATGAAATGATTCAATTTCATCTCTCCGGAAGCAAATCAACGAGAAATGGCAAAAAATTTCTCAATAGACATTTATTGAAATTTCATATTTCTGTGTTATCTTTTATATAAAAACTATTATTAGGAAATTTCCATTTTAAAGGGTAGTCTATTTGAAGTCCAATTTGAAAAAACGCTAATAACTCTGTTGAAATTTTTTGAAAAATATAAAATAAATAGATATTACAAAACAATTAATTATTAATAATTTAATTCAATTTTGAACGAAATAAATTAAGTAATTTTTGAGAAAATTGTCAAAAACCATCTGAAACCTTTAAAAAACGATGTTTTTTCAAAGCACAAGATGCCTTTGAAAAAAGTTAAAAAGTCATATGAAACGAAACATTGACTTGTGACATGGAGGTGAATTTTAAAATGTTTCTAAAACGACCTTTCATAGACGGTTTTCGTGGCTTTTGACGATTTTCTCAAAATGTACTGAATCGATTTCGTTCAAAATTGAACTAAATTATTAATAATTAATTGTTTTATAATATCAATTAATTTCATATTTTTAAAAAAATTCAACTGAGTTATTAGCGTTTTTTCAAATTGGACTTCAAATAAACTACCATTTACAATTCACATTTCATAATAATAATAATTTGATATAAAAGATAAATGACAATAACACAAAGATATGTAATTTCAATAGATTTGTATAAATATCTAATTAGAAAAAAAATAAAACTTTTTGCCATTTCTAATTGATTCGCTCCAGAGAGAAGAAATTGAATTGTTTCAAGTCCATTCAGTCTAATTAAATCTAGCAATAATAAAAATAACACATTTTAAGTAAAATAAATCTCAACAAAAACACTTGTGTAAAAAAGGCCAAGTTCGATTAATAAAATCCGTTTGCCAAAAAAAGTAGTGAGATCTAATGTACTGCCAAGTTCAACATCATCAATTTATTAAATGAGTCGAGAATATATATTAGTAAGTAACTTCAATTAAAACGAATATTTTCCATTTCACATGTCCCTCTATATTTTTTATTGATTTCACATTTTTAGTTGAAATGATTTTTTCTAAAACTTGACTTTTACGCATTAATTAATTATTATTTTTGTTTGATAGGGCCTCAACCTCTCCGTTTTAGCCCTTCCAACCTCTCTTATTAAGATCTCATGATATGGTAACTAGTAATTCGTGACATAATAATTCGTTATATAATAATGCGTAAAAGCCAAGTTTTAGGAAGATAATTTCAGCTAAAAATGTGAAATCAATAAAAATATAGAGGGACATGTGAAATGAAAAACATGCGTTTTAATTGAAGTTACTAATATATTCTGGACTCATTTAATAAATTGATGATGTTGAACTTGGCAGTACATTAGATCTCACTACTTTTTTTGGCGAACGGATTTTATTAATCGAACTTAGCCTTTTTTGCACAAGTGTTTTTGTTGAGATTTCACTTCTTTTTGTAAGTTGGATGGTAATTTAGCCTGCAAGATTTACGCATTTATTTTAAAGGCTGATGAAGATCATTTACGATTTCTCACTTTATTAGTGATCAAGTTATTGCACTATAACAAATTTTAGCATTCTAGTGTCGTTGAATTTTCACTATTAGTTAATTTAGCTCATAAGTTTCACTCCTTTGTTTTAGATGGTGAAGAATGGAAAGTCTCAGTTTTTCGATTTCTCCCATTGTTATGCCCCAAAATCTACTAACATGCCAAATTTTAGCATTTTATACCATTTCAATTTTTACTTGATAAGAATTTATATTATAAACTTCACACCTTATTTTAAGATTCTGAGGAAGGAAACGTTTCGTTTTTCGATTCTCTTCTTTATTAACCAAGCTCTACCAGTATTTCAAGTTTCATCATTCTAGAGTCATTGTATTTTAACTATATGTTAATTTAGTCTATAAATTTCACCCATTCATTTTATGTTCTGAAGAAGGGAAATTTTCGGTCTTCGATTTCACCTTATATTAACGCCCTAAAATCTACCACCATCCCAAAAATAATGAAATTTTATCGCACAAATAAATACACCCCCTTCATTTTATGCCCTGAAGAAGGCAAAGTTTCGGTTTTTCGATTTCACCCTTTATTAACGCCCCAAAATCTACCACCATCTTGAAAATAATTAAATTTTATCGGACAAAAAATACCCCCCCCCCTTCATTTTATGTCCTGAAGAAGGGAAAGTTTCGGGTTTTCGATTTCGCTCTTTATTAACGCCCCATACTCTACCACCATCCTGAAAATAATGAAAATTTATCGCACGAATATCACCATTTCATTTTATGTCCTGAAGAAGGGAAAGTTTCGGTTTTTCGATTTCCCCTTTATTAAGGCTCCAAACTCTATGAAAATTTCTTGTACGAATATCACCACTTCATTTTATGTCATGAAGAAGGGAAAGTTTCGGTTTTTCGATTTCCCCTTTATTAAGGTCCCAAACTCTATGAAAATTTATCGCACGAATATCACCATTTCATTTTATGTCCTGAAGAAGGGAAAGTTTCGGTTTTTCGATTTCCCTTTTATTAAGGCCCCAAACTCTATGAAAATTTCTTGTACGAATATCACCACTTCATTTTATGTCCTGAAGAAGGGAAAGTTTCGGTTTTTCGATTTCAATCTTTATTAACGCCCCAAACTCCACCACCATACTGAAAATAATGAAAATGTATCCTTCAAAATTCACCCACTTCAGTTTATGCCCTGAAGAAGGAAATGTTTCGGTTTTGCAATTTCATTCTTTATTAATGTACCAAATTCTACTAATATGCCAAGTTTTAGCATTCTAGGATCGTTATATTTTCACTGTATATTAATTTAGTCTATAAATTTCACCCCTTCATTTCGGGCCCCGAAGAAGTGAAAGTTTCGGTGTTCCAAGTTCCTCTTTAATTAATGTGCCAATCTTTACCAGTATGCCAAATTTCAGCATTCTAGGTTCATTGAATTTTTAGTATATGTTAATTAAGTCTATAACTTTTACCCCTTCATTTTAGGTCCTGAAGAAGGGAAAGTTTGGATGTGTCCTATTAATTGTATCCCAAACTCTACCAGCATGCCAAGTTTTAACATTGTAGAATCAATATATTTTCACTGTATGTTAATTTAGCCTATAAATTTCACCCCTTCATTTGGGGCCCTGAAGAAGTGAAAGTTTCGGTGTTTCAAGTTCCTATTTTATTCATGTGCCAATCTTTACCAGTATGCCAAATTTCAGCATTCTAAGTTCATTGTGTTTTCACTATATGTTAATTTAGCCTATATCTTTCACCCCTTCATTTTAGATCCTGAAGAAGGGAAAGTTTCGATTTTTGGATTTTTCCCATTAATTGTACCCCAAACTCTACCAGCATGCCAAATTTCAGCATTCTAGGATCAGCGGAAGTAGTCTAGAATTTTGATAAGTGAGTGAGTGAGTGAGTGAGTGAGTGAGTGAGTGAGTGAGTGAGCGAGTGAGTGAGTGAGTGAGTGAGTGAGTGAGCGAGTGAGTGAGTGAGCGAGTGAGTGAGTGAGTGACGAAAAAGCCTATCTTTGGCTTCTTGTAACTCGGAGGGTATAATCAGTAGAAATATGAAATTTTGTAATTTAGTTAAGCTCATGGACCAGTATTTTGAAAAAAAATTTCAGCCATGTAGAGGTTTCCAGTACGAAGTTACAGAGGCGTCAAAATGGCCTGAGTTGTTTCCTGTAATGGGTATTCTGGCAGTGCACACACCCCTGTTCGAATCGAACTTGGCTGGGGCACTGCCGAGCCCCCAGATGGAATTTTTCATACATCGTCTAGGTGCTTAAAAATATTGCCGTCTACATTTTTTTTCTACAAAATCTTTAGTGACAGTGTCAAATGAAATTGCTTCCAATGTATCGGATTCTATTGACTTCATTGCCAAATCATTTAATCTCTTTTCCGACAATATTGATCTTAAATAATTTTTTATTCTTTTGAGACATGAAAAAGATCTTTCGGAAGGGGCATTAGTAATTTCCATGGTCTTAAAAATTCTTAAAGCTTTATCTACATTCGGAAATATACCTTAAGTTATGGTAGATAGAATCATAGAATTTTAATTTAAATCCACGTATCGCGCCCGCAAAATGGGGGTCCATGAGCACATGTCCATACGACGAGTGCAAGCAGCCGAGAGAAATAAAGTTTCCAGTCTAAATAAATATTCATAAAAGCCTCAAAGTCGAAATTAGGTATCGGTCGAAAATTTGCCGCCGTAGGCTTCAGCCTAATAAAAATCCGCCACTGATCAATTTATTTACATTAACTTACAGTACCTGGAGCCATCGAGAGATGCACGGTAAACAAATTAAAAAAATACAAATATATATATAGTATACGCTCCCTGGACCCCTCTCCGCCCTCGAAACCATTCACCTCGCCCCCACCACTGCACCTCCCACATCCATCCCCACCCCCACCCAGTTTTTGTATTTCTAGCTTTCTAGTGGTCCACAGATTATGTGTATATAGGTATATAAATAAATTCCGTATAATTATTTTTTTAAATTAAATTACAATTTATCGAGTTTTTTAATCAATTAAATAAATAATAAATAATAATTTAATTGAAGCAATTTTTTACATGAAATAATGGCTTCGATTTCGATTTCGGAGATTACTTCCCACCATCGACTGTACTTGATTTTCTGGCTTGCGATAATATTTTTAGTCCTTGTTATTTAATCAGAGGAATTTAATCAATTAAATTGGCAAATTCTAATATATATTAATATTTGCTGTAAAGTATTTGTGGGTTTTAAAATTAAAAAACCAATTAATAAATAAAAGATAATTAAAAAAATCTAAACAAACTTTTTACTTTATTTATTGAGATTTTCATCTATCAATAATTATTTTAATTAAGAAAAGATCAATTAAGATGAAATTTGTAGAGGTCCAGACATAACCAGATCGCTTTCTCATCCTCAAAACTTGTTACTTTAATAGAGTTGGTTTCATCAAAATCGGTATTGCCGTTTTCAAAATAGAACAAAGATACAAATATATATCATCATCATCAAGAGTAGATAGATAGATAGATTTGCTAAAAGATAAATAATCGGGAATTTTATTCAATCGTTAAATATTCTTCAAAAAAAAAAGCAGATGTGTTATGAGCGGAAACGATATTTCTTCTCTCCAATAAAAAGACATTCTCGTTCTAGAGATGATATCAAAATCAAAATCAAAAGAGTAAAAGATGTTCAGATTGTTCTCTTTATTTCAATCTGATAAGAAATGGAGAATTTTTTCTTTATCTTGGCTGATGATGGTTAATCTTGTTCTTTTTTTGCTCTTTCATTCTTCTATTCGAGTGATCAAAGGAATAAACATTTTTCAGAAAAAAAAAAAAAAAAAATATGAAGAAGAATAGGATATGACAGTTTAAGAAAAGATGAGCGTTTGATGGCCCCACGTAGGAAATGATGGTTTGTTGACACCACAGATCACCTTTGAATTAGATTAACTGTTCACTTCATCTCTATTTAGATCAACAGAATATTTACATCTAAGAAAATTACAAGAAGTTGTCATTTATTAGACCTGAGATGTAATGGATTATTTTTAATAAGTAGGGTATATATGTTATAATTAGAGACCGGATTCCTATTCAATTGCATATTTTGTTTGCCGCCACATACAACCAAGGAGATCAATTATCTTCCGAATCATGCATCTAGGATACTGTGGGTTAAATTTCCCGTATAGAAATAAATAGATTTTCGAAATATGTTTTTATATTTTCTTAGAAAATATAATAAAAATATAAAATTTTTGTGTTAAATTTATATAATGTTAAAGTTTCTAGTGCGAAGTTACTCGCGCGAGTTGCTTTGAAAAATGACAATTCCGGCAGCGCTTATTGTAACCTCGAAACGTTCAAATTTGGTTGGGCCATAGCCATTGGCGTAGTTAGGGAATTTTCCTAGGAGGGGGGGGGCAGCCGTAGTGGCGGCGCCATGGTTGAGCGAGGTGTGCGACCGCCCAACCCAAATTGTTCTCGCCCAACCATCCATCCAACCTGTGAAATTGAGCATTTGAGCAAAAAATATTGAAAACCCAAGTTGATAAAATTAAAAAAAGGTAAATTGCTTTATATATTGCAAAAAATCGCGGTTTTTCCTTCATAAAATGAAAATTACTGATCCTAGAAACTTGATTTCTATTTCATTGTCTAGAAAATTTTGTAGACTTGAACGATTACTTGGACCACTTTTTTGATAAAACTCTTAGATTTATAGATATCCAACATTTTCCATGACACTTTTGAGGATTCGGATCATATCCTGCCCGGAAAGACGATATCTATAAATCAAAGAAAATTAAAAGTTTTCAGTAGCAGAATTTTTATATATTGAAGGTGTTCAAAATTGCCACAATTTCTTACATGGTCAAATCAGTCACTATATAAAAAGCACTCAGGCCCCTATAGTCGGCATCTGCAACTACCCTCCCCACCAACATTTTTTCTCTCGAGGCCAGGCGACCATGCCAACTCATTCTTATACTATTAAACACCAAAGGGTAAATATCATTTAAATTTACACTGTGTGCTATGCGTTAGGCTTGTCTGAGTCTGAAGGTTACCTCATTGTAGATGTTTTGCGGTCCGCTCGATTGACCAACAGAACACATAAACTCATGAACAGAAACCACTCAAGGTTTACGTTAAAAAGCGCTAAGCCACGCTTAGCCAAATAAATGTATGTTTTGATTGCCCGATTAGCTTGGCAATCAACAACATATATATACATTTGCCCAACCAAGCGGCAACCCTTCTCTTTCTGAACAAATACAGAAAGGGCATTTTGCGCTGCATCTTGCACAGTGCTCCCAGCCTATACACGGCATATTAAATTTTGCGTAAGGAACGCGGAACGGCAACCGGTCTTCAAATGTCCTGTACCTTCCTCAAACACTTTTAATACATCCACCTAACTCCTCTTTTATCAAAACCTTCCCTCTGTTAATTAATGAATAAATTTTATATCAAAGTTAAATTGTTTTATCCTTTTTATTTCATACGCTCTTGCAGAGAATTACCTTGTCTCCCCTCCATTTGCTCTTTTTACAGGATATCATATGTGTGTAATATTAATTGACTAGATAATCGAACCAACAGCCCTATCGAAACATTCTATTTTTTTATAAAGTAAATAACAGCTTCCTTGGGGTCTTACAAACCTCAAAACCAAAAGGAGCGATACTTTTCAATCATTGGTCCTTGTAAGCCGAATTTAATTTTTATTAGATTATTATTCACTCCCTAATCCTTTAATTAAGGACAATTTTTCATTGGTCCTTCATAAGCCAGATCCTTAATTAAAGCGATCTAGAGATTGATTATCTGGTTTTAATTATTGTTGTTCATATTGATATTCTTGGAAATGGCTCAGGAGACAAAGGACAGTATTCTCGCATCTCTCAGATGCATTCAAAAGCGAATGAACGAATTGGATTCAAGTAAAATTGAACATAAAACATTTAACGAGGTAGAATTTATTTGGAAATTAACAGAGGAAATCAAGCTCCAATTAGATGAAATTAATTATCGAATTGAGCTTGTAGAAAATGATGATGAAGCGGACACACTGTTCGATAAAGCATCAGACTGTATCGAACGTATCAGACTCATACAATGCCCGGTATATGGAAAACTTTCAAGTTTTTCAGCCAATAACAATAGCACACAAACACGCACACATACACGCAACCACACACAGGTAACCAAAAAACCTTCAATTATAATCAATGGCAAATTCGGTAATTCAAACATAATTACATCCACCTCTAATGAAACTCATATTGCTTATAATAAGTTAAGTTTCAATTTCACCACCTATTCTTCACTAAAAATACTAAGCAAGCTCAATCTATTGCATTTACAGCCTCTTGTAAAAATAGATATCTTAGCTCCTACTAACACTATACAAATTTCAGAGCATTCTTTCAACCCAATCGAAACGAATGTTCAAGCTAATAATCAATTACCTATTTCCTTCCATCCAACAGCAAGGAAAAATCAACCTTTAGCTCCTTATAGAACTATTCATATGCCAGGGCAATCTTGCAAAGCAAACGCAAAGAAGGCTCTACATTTGAATAACGCTTCTTCTGATTTACTATCATTTACACATAATGATAGCGATCCAGACAGACTTACTCTCTTCACACAAATGGATAAAAAAGTAATTTTTCCCAATTCATTTCAAAATAATGTTATTGGTTTAAAAGAACTTGGTATAAGAGAAACTAAATTTTCTAATGCCTCCAACACAGCTATTATAAGGAAAAACATTTTCCACCACGCTTTTATTTTAACACCAGGCAGGTTAGTGCAAGCAAATTTAAATAAATTCGATTCTCACGGCTTTTCACCAACCTGTGAATTACTAGCACTCTTTTTAGGCTAGCAAACGCCTAAAAAACTTCGGATTAAAATTAATTCTAAGCTAAACTAAGCTAATATTAAAACTTCAATAATACTTCACTAATGCTAGTTTTAACTTAGATACTAAATATAAAGATTTGTTTTCTGAATGAATGCCAGAATTTACGACTCTTCAATCGTTCAACAAACAATATCTTCCTTATTTTATAATTTTTCAATTTAATTTGGAATTCGACTAATAAATATTTTTAATTAACATATTTACTTTCTTTATAGTAGCAAAAAGCATTTAAGTCAATTTCAAAATAGCTCGCTTGATCATTTTATCCAAGCTCATAATGCAAACCATTGCTTTGCAAACATTTTCAAACAATATTAATTTGGAATTCGTAGAATAAATATTTAAATTAATTACTTTCATTATCAAAAAAATATTTTTCTCAATTCCAAATATTTAGCTAACATAGCTTAGACACAAATTCTCTCTATTGTCCAAAATAATCTATAGAAATTATACAAATGCATTTTTCTCAAACTATACAAAAATTTTAAGGTTTAAACATTCCAACAATTTCTTAAACAAACAAAACAAAAATGGATACAATTCACAGGTATGCTTATAGCATTAGCAACTACCTTACCTGAAGCTCCAACCCTAAAGAAAAAGGCTATTTTTCATTTTTATTTAGAAAAATATTTAACAAACATTTTCAATAAAATTTTTAATTTTTAATTTCAATATTAATTGCATACGCAAGAAAAATTCTAATTGGATTTATGATTCCACATATAATTTTTCTCTCTACAAAAACAAATTTGATTTGGTTTATAAAATTTTAATGGTTTATCAAGAAACTCAGAATTTACTGAAAAAAGGTTCATTCTATTCATATTTTTAACAATAAAGAATTTGCAGGGAAAACTTTGCCCTTAATCTCTGGTTATTATACTCTAAGATAATAATACCTTAAATAGCATGCTTTAAGAATTTACACAATCACATAATTTAAATTCTTCTCTAGTATCTATTAATATTTCAACCCATACTCTATATTCAATCATTATCATTTTAAAAAAGACAATAATAAGTTCTGAACACTAACATTTAGATAACTATTCTACCTTATACTTAAACTTAATAAATTTTGTTTACAACACTTTCATATGCTATCATCCTTACTTACATAATCATTAAAATGTTCCACATTTTTCGGGTGGAGGTAATATGTTCAAAATTGCCACAATTTCTTACATGGTCAAATTAGTCACTATATAAAAGCACTCAGGCCCCTATAGTCGGCATCTGCAACTACCCTCCCCACCAACATTTTTTCTCTCGAGGCCAGGCGACCATGCCAACTCATTCTTATACTATTAAACACCAAAGGGTAAATATCATTTAAATTTACACTGTGTGCTATGCGTTAGGCTTGTCTGAGTCTGAAGGTTACCTCATTGTAGATGTTTTGCGGTCCGCTCGATTGACCAACAGAACACATAAACTCATGAACAGAAACCACTCAAGGTTTACGTTAAAAAGCGCTAAGCCACGCTTAGCCAAATAAATGTATGTTTTGATTGCCCGATTAGCTTGGCAATCAACAACATATATATACATTTGCCCAACCAAGCGGCAACCCTTCTCTTTCTGAACAAATACAGAAAGGGCATTTTGCGCTGCATCTTGCACAGTGCTCCCAGCCTATACACGGCATATTAAATTTTGCGTAAGGAACGCGGAACGGCAACCGGTCTTCAAATGTCCTGTACCTTCCTCAAACACTTTTAATACATCCACCTAACTCCTCTTTTATCAAAACCTTCCCTCTGTTAATTAATGAATAAATTTTATATCAAAGTTAAATTGTTTTATCTTTTTTATTTCATACGCTCTTGCAGAGAATTACCTTGTCTCCCCTCCATTTGCTCTTTTTACAGGATATCATATGTGTGTAATATTAATTGACTAGATAATCGAACCAACAGCCCTATCGAAACATTCTATTTTTTTATAAAGTAAATAACAGCTTCCTTGGGGTCTTACAAACCTCAAAACCAAAAGGAGCGATACTTTTCAATCAGAAGGAGACAATAAAGAGTATCTTCTGCTGGAATTATAAATTTTATTTATTTATAGCCAGACTATAGTTTCGTTATAAATAAATAAAATTTATAATTCCAGCAGAAGACACACTCTTTTATTGTCTCCTTCAATAAATCAAAGAGTTTTAACAAAAAAGTGGTCCAAGTAAACGTTCAAGTCAACAAAATTTTCTAGACAATGAAATAGAAATCAAGTTTTTAGGATGAGTGGTTTTCATTTTATGAAGAAAAAAATGAGATTTTTGAAAAAATTGCATTTTTCAAAATTTCAACCTTATTGCGACACGGGTTACCATTATCCAATTAATATTAAACTTTATTTAAATTGTAGCAAATTCAATCTCGTTTAAAAATGTATAACGTCCTCTTTGCTGAAAACGTCCTCCTTCATGTTCAAAATGGGAAAAAAATCGAAAAAAGTGCAAGTTTTAGGGATATTCAAAAGTGATCCTGGGGGATGTTTTTTGGATCCCCATTAAAAATTGAACTACTAAATTTCGCCCGCCAAAAGCTGTCCCCCAGACAGTCAATGCCCACCTTGCCCCCCATTAACTACGGGCATGGACATAGTCGTGAGGCCCCAGATCTAGAAAATAATAGAGAAATTGTATTTAATGTTTGATGTCGCCGATAAATAAAAGCCTCACATTAATTTTACCCCTATAAATATAGCCCTTTGATTTAATTAAACATTTAATTGTAACATTTCCTCTTGGGAGTCAATTATGCAAAAAATAATCAAGGGTGAATACCTTCTTAAGAAAAACATCCTGCTGGCGCCCCCCCCCACCCCCCACAAATACACATTTTCTCCCTTACTTCCGTCTTCTGTTTTTCCTTCTTATATCTACCATCTGTTCTTTTGCAATAACAAAAAAACCAGGACAGATTAAATAAAAAAAAAATCATTAAAAAATTTACATCTATTTTATATTCTTAATACAAATAGATAAGCCAGTCAACATTATTACTTTCACTTACATAAAGTACACATTTTATTACTCAAAGCCGAAGCATTAAATTTAATTGAAAATTGCCATATTTGTATTTTAGCCGGCTTTAAAAAAGGAGAAGTTTAGCAATTAGATATTTTTTTCCCTATGTACATGTGTGTATGACTCATATTGAGAAACATATATTCATTCCAATGCGATTTATTATATAAGGAAGGGGCTGTTATATCTACAGTTGGTTAAGTTTCATTGGTTAAGTTTCATTACACGTCGACATCTCCAAAGGAGATAGAATTAAGAAATTACTTTTTTCGGGGGGGGGGGGGGGGTGATTATTCCCAATGGTCAATTTACAGTTTTCGACCATCATTTCTTTGATTTTATCGACGTTTTCGTCGGTTTTCGATGTCGAGTGAGTTCGTCGTCCTCGACAGACTCACGAAAACTTGGGCCACACATAAAAGTTTGTTTTCGATAACACTTCTTCAACATTTTCGCGCCGTTATTAATTCAAAATTTAATACAAACTCGTTGATGCAGCGACTATTTCATATTTCTTCTTCTTAGAGTGCCATACCCGGAACGGGCGTCGGCGCCTCTCTACATATACCTGTGCTGAGTGTGTTTAGTTGTTTTACACAAATATACGGGACCTGGTTTTTAACGCCGGTTATGAACGGCTAGTTTGGAGAGGTTTACTAGGCAATTATACTCTTGGTAGGTTGGGATTGCTTTCCAAGAGGAGGCGACTGCAAATATCTGTCGAGACTCGCTCTCGAACCAGCGTACTTCGAGTCAGCGACCCGACACTCTAGCCACTGATCCACAGTCGCTTGTACTTTTCATTTTTAAAATCGTAAAAATCGAAAACGGCTCTGATAGTCCCTACCGAAAATCGAGTATAAAAAATGTTTGGAGGATTGGATCAGGCGCTGGCATAAGTGCGCTGATTTCGATGGGGAGTACCTACTTTGAATGGGGCAATATCGCTTTTGAAGAATAAATTTGTATTTTTGATTTTCTGAATGAATTCCTGAAACTTTTTGATCTAGTATGTATGTATGTACATTTGTTTTGGCTTAACTCTGGAACGCTTTGAGCAATTTCAACCAAACTTGGTACACTTATGACTTATTATCTAGAAAAAAATATTTTGAAGATAAGACACCCCTAGCTGGGTGATAAGCATGTCATGTAAAAATATCGACAAAATCTGAAATTAGTGTTCAATAAATAGATTTCGCAGTCGCTGAGATGAATAGTAAAAAATAAAATGTCCGAAATAACCTCAAGCTTGAGTTGTTTACCAAAAAAGAAAATTTGGTCTTTTTGATTTTAAGTCGATTCTTCAAAGATTTCAGTAAATGTTCCCATTAATAGTCAAAACATCAAAAATTGAATGCAATTAGGTTATTTCTCTAGTAAAAGATAAGAATCGATCGTTATTTTTTATTTTAAGCCGATTCCTCCATGTCTTCAGTAATTGTTACTAATACTAACCGAAACGTCAAAAATTCAATGTATAATAGAATTGTTATTCCTCAAGTAATAGATGAGGATCAATCGCTATTTTTGATTTTAAGTCAATTCCTCTATGTCTTCAGCAAAGGTAACGGATAAGAAAACAACGCAGTTGCTATGGTTACTTATAAAATTTCCTCCCAAATATTTAGCAATTCAAAGAGAGAAAAAGCCTATCCATTCTTACTTAAGTTAGGTTAAATGAGCTATATTAAACCGATCAAATGAATAAATTTTAATGTATTTAAAATAAAGAATTAAAAAAAAGTACTATCTTACTCTAGAGTAAAGTACTTTAAAATATAATTTTACTAAAAACATTATTTAACCTTTTATGTGGTCCCCAAGGTACTTAATTAGGATATTAAATCGCCCTGGGTATATCCCAAAAACAATAAAGAATTTGACATATAGAGCGATGAGGGATCTCTCCTTAATTTTTACACTTTCAGCAGAACAACATATAGAGCGGGTGGCGTATGATTATTAATTGTAAATACAAAAAAAAAAGAAATGTGAAATGTGAGTCAGGATTAATCCTGGCTCTCTCATCCACCCGCTCTGAATCTGAATTTATTTGTTCTGAAGCTGAAAGTGTGAAGTTTGTGTAATGAACTTTATCTTTGTAAGAGGCGGCCCGCTCCTCGGAGGCCCAATAAACAAAATATTAATCAACATTGGTTAAGTCATTTTCAAGATATTTAGAAAAAACTAATAAAGTACTAATGTTTGAGGGCCGATATGTACCAAAAACTAATCAGCGCTTCATTGTGCTAAAAAATAGTAGGTTTTCAATTTCATTTCAATCGGTGCAACGGTGGAAAAAATCGTGAACGGAAAAAACGATAAGATCCATCCATACTAAATGAAATAAAGTAAAAAGTAAAAATTGCACTTTTTGGCCTCTCGACGAGAACCCATGTAATTTTTGGCAAAACCGTCACGTGCTAAAATTTATCCTAATTGAATACTACAATTTGTGACTTTAATTGAGTCCATGGGTTCCGTAGTCTTTACCTGCGGACCCTTTGAAGTAGCATTGGATAAAGTAAAAGAGTTTTTTCATGCAAGATTACAACCCTTATACTAAAGTAAAATACAAGTAAGATGAAAGTAGTGTGGAGTATACAGCACCCGGTTGTTTCACCCAGCTATAGAGAGTGAGAATTCAACGCCCCATGTCATTGTCCTGGCAGCACGTGGCTTAACTTTAATAAGGCCCTTTTGGCAAGGTGTTGCTCAGTGTTGTTCACCTCCTGCATATCTAATGGCGGGTCGTTGTCATTCCACCTGTACTCTCTCGGTTACCCTGCCTGTCTTAACCCCAACAGGTGTCATCAACCTGCCAATTATTTATTCTTTTGTCGCGATTCTTATCCATCCACCCTGTCAAAAACCAATTTCGCAGCTGCTCTTTTCCTAAACATAAACACTCACACCAATAAATATTTCGATATATAGATGGGGTGAATACCTTCTTAAGCAAAACATCAGGCCAACATTGGTTCAATAACCCCTCCACCTCAGGCCCCGCTCTCTTTCCTTCTATCATTCTCGTTCTCTTTTTTGGATTTCTTCTTCTATTCAACATCTGTTCTTCGTGTGCGAAAAAAAATATATAAAATTGAGGATAACTCTTTTTTTTACTTTCACTTATATTGCGAAGCATGTAAATAAGTATTGAATTCACTTTCGGGAGGTTCAATTTTTAGTCTTTTATAAAACCGACTTCAAAAAAATTAAATGCAACAAATCAAATAATAAGAACTCAAAAATCAAATAAAATGCACTAAAAGGTATAAAATAATTATCTAATTTAGTTATAACTAAACGACGAAATATTAGCATCAAATCACTTTATGAAGTCGGTGCCAAAAACATACATTTTATGAATCGAGCTCGACGGATCTATAGTACGTTTGGCGGGTAAGCTCGCTTATATAGTTTGTTTAGCACCGACTTCAAAAAGTGATTTCATGTTAATATTTCGTCGTTTAGTTGTAACTAAATTATATAATTATTTTATACCTTTTTAGTGTATTTTATTTTATTTTTGAGTTCTTATTAATTTTATTTGTTGCATTTAATTTTTTTGAATTCGGTTTTATTTTATTTTTTATAAAAATTATTTTTATTTTTCTCTTTTTAGTGATGTTATTAATAGTGACTTAATATAATACCTTGCATGCATCTCGTAAGAGAAAGCGTCGGGCGAATGAATCAGAAGATGATAATAAAATTCAATTCATAAATATTGAAATTCTCTCGAAACGTTTGCTGGTTTTAAATGAATGTTTTAAGATTTTTTTATAAAAGATTTTATTTATTTTAATTTCGATTATTTGCTCATAATAATTGGAGATTTACGTTATTTCGTCATTGATCATATGAACAGAACTTGACCAAATTAATATGTGACCATCCCTAAGGTACCCCTTTCCAATAAAAAAAGAATCACTGAAATCGGTCCACATGGCAAAAAGTTCTCGCTGAACATACATAAAATAAATAAATAGATAAATAATTAGGGATTTTGACTATCTTGGAGCTATACTGATCCAAACGCAGAAAGAATCATTAGAATCGGTTCATAAAGAAAGAAGTTATGCCTGAACAAACATAACAAAAAAGGTCCAATACCAATAAAAAAAACGGGACCAATCGGAAACTAGACTGAACCCAATGCAAAAAAATCAACAAAATCGGTTCACAATTGGCGAAGATATCAGGTAACATACACACAAAAAAAAAAATCAGTCGAATTGAGAACCTCCTCCTTTTTTGAAGTCGGTTAAAAAGTTAATTCCACTCTGACTACACGTGATAGTATTCCTGTCAGTGGTTTTTAACTTATGGATCCCGAAAAATTATAACAAATAAATAATTGAAAAGATTTTGTTTGCCGAGAGTTGTCCTCTGCTTGATGCAAATAGACATACTAGTATATCTACAAATGTGTATGTTTATTTGCATCCAGCAGAGAACAATTTCCTTGATTTCTTCTTTATTAATCAACATCTCTGCCACTTCCGGCTAAGTTCAATTAAATTTTAGAAATGATTGAAATTTTAAACAAGAAATACGTGCTAAAGAAGGAATCGACTGAATAAGAAAAAAAAATAAACTGCAACGGATTGTTTCTAGCCTTTATCCGTAGTCATTTGAAATATTAATATGTTTATTTCTTTATTATTAATCAGGTATCACTGGCTATTCAAAGTCAATGTTGATTTAAAATAAGAAATAGTCATCCATTTCCATCTAACATTCGAGGAATAACAATTCTACATTGCATTTTTGACGTTTCGATCATTATTGGTAAGAATTTTTGAATTTATGTAGATTCCTTCATGTTTTCAACACTGGTTACTAATAATAATCGAAACACCAATAATACAATGTAGAATGGTTTTCCTCAAATACGAGATGAGAATCGATGGCTATTTTTGATTTTCTGTCGATTCCTCCAAATCTTCGTGAAAAGTAATGGATCCGATAACAACACAGTTGCTATGGTTGGTTACTTATAAAACGTTCTCCCAAATTTCGAATTTTTCTTTACTTAAGCAAAGTTAAATAAGCCAACCAAATAAATATATATTAAATAATTTTAAAAAGTTCTTTCTTACTGTAGAATAAAGAATTTTGAAATTTTATTTATACAACCTTTTTTTGAGGCCCTCAAATATATAATATTAAATTTGATCAAAATTGCTTAAACCATTTTCAAGATATTTAGGAAAAAAGGACTAAAATAGAGTACTAATGTTTATCGGCCAATATATATTATACTAAAATCTAATTAGCATTTCATTTTGTTAAAGTAATAGTGCCTACGTTTTCAATTTCATTTCAATCTATTGAAGGGTGTTGACGAAAAAAATATATAGTAAGTATTTTAATCGTGCATGAAAAAAAGTGTTTTTTTTGCTTATTTTTTTCGAAATATCTCAAAAACGGCTGAAACTATTTTGATTAAAAAAATTGGGCAAAACCATGGCATCTCGAACTACAAAAAAGCCCAAATAAGTGACCATCGAAAAAATTATATTTTTCGAGATAAAAATTGTTTTGTCAAAATGTCTGTTAGTCTGTTTATCTGTGCATTACCAAATTTTTGTGGACGAGCTAGCTCAAAAACTAGTGGGAATATCAAAACCAAATTTCACACGTAGTTTTGGTGCATTGAGATTAAGAGCTGAATAGATTTTGATGCATATCGACCCAAAATTAAGGGAGGTGGAGGGGGGTTAAAAATAAAAAATCTAGGCCTTTTTAGCAAACTCAACCAAATTTTGTATACATAATCAGTGGACCCCAGAAGTCTAAAAATGCAAAAACTAACCGCCCAAAATGGGGGGGGGGTGTAAGGTCAAAAATCGAAAATATAGGCTCTTGTACCAAATTCAACCAAGTTTTGTATACATAATCAGTGGGCCCACAGTAACCTAAAAATGCAAAAACTAACCCCCTCCCTAAAAGATTATAAATAATTTTATTAAATATAAGGAGAGGGGCCAAGTTGTATGGTAAAGTGGATGGCTACCTCAGAACACGTGAGCTTATTTTATTAACATTGACTTCAAATAGCCAGTGATATCTGAATAATAATAAAGCAATAAACATATTAATATTCCAAACGACTATATGGATAATGCTTCAGTTTATTTTTGACGGGAACTGTATTTAGATAATCATAAACATTCAACGAATCTTGTTTTAATGAAAAAATCAAGATAATTTTTGTTCATTATTTTATATTTGTATATATAAATGTTTATCACTTGAGTGTGGTGATTCCCTTCCTTATATCTCCCTCATCCAGGAAAGGAAGTACAATGACTCTTGTCTTCCAAGGGGCCGGAAGTTTAATATAAAGAAAGAGAGAGAGGAAATGCAATCATTAAAATGTCAGAGTGGTAATCGAATCTTTTATTAAAACTTCCACACACACACATTATCTTTGGTTAAATTTCGCTTGTGCAGGTCACAACACCACCTGTTCCTGGTTTTTATATGGACAATGACCCCATTATATTTTGTATTGAAAGAGATAGAGAAATAAGGACAAAGAGATGGAGAAGAATTGCCATATGCATGCAAAAAAAGTGGAGGGGATTTCGCAGGGGTTGTTAGTTGGTGGGTAAGGCGGAAACCACTTGCTTGCTTACTCGAAATCACTAGCTATTTCTTGGAAATTAAAAATACGTATCCTGGCAAAGAAAACGACATGGAAAATACTCATATAAATTTTCCATTTTAATTATTTTTAGCATATTTCCTTATTTGGGGACATAATGTCACTAAACTGGTTGAGTATACCTTTTTTAACCGACTTCAAAAGGAGGAGGTTCTCAATTCGACTGAATTTTTTTGTGTTATGTTACCTGATTTCTTCGCCAATTGTCAACCGATTTTGATGATTTTTTTGCATTGGGTTCAGTCTAGTTTCACATTGGTAAAATATAAATTTCATTGGTATTAGAACTTTTTTGTTAGGTATATTCACGCATAACTTCTTTGTTTATGAACCGATTTTAATGATTATTTCTGCGTTTGGATCAGTATAGCACCAAGGTAGTCAAGATACCTATTTTTTTTTTGTATGTTCAGCAAGAACTTTTTGTCTAGTAGGACTTGATTTCATGAAACAATTTCATCGATTAGTTGTAACTAAATTAGATAATTATTTTATACCTTTTAATTCATTTTATTTATTTAATTTTTTTGAAGTCGGTTTTATTATTTTTTTATAAAAATTATTATTAATAATATCGCTACAGGAAAAAGTGAAATTTTTCAAGACTAGGTACGCTCCCCGGAAATTTTGCAGCAGGTAGAAGATAGATTGCTTCCGCAGCCAGTTAGAGTTGTTAGAGCTGTCATAAATAGTAATAAATTTAAATACAGTAAGACCTTTAACAGTTCCTTAATTAACCCTGTTCATATGAGTCTGTTCGAGGCTTGAAAACCACCTAAAATAGACAAGAATTACCTGATGATCGGATTGAGGAAGATTTTCAACAAGAAGAGTCCATTACTGGCCAACTTGTTGTCCAGTGGTCTCCAAAGTTTAAAGGAATTTTAAGTGAGGATATATTATAAGTATCGATAACAATTACTAAATGATCTTTTGAAGTTTACACTTCTCTCGTGTTCTATTCCACAATAGACAAACAGCCTGTTTTTAAAAACACCAAGCTTATGTGGCCATCCACATTAATTTACCATACACCAGCCCCTCTCTTATATTTAAAATTTAATCAAAAAATTTATCAGCTTTCTTCGATTTTTGTTTGGAAATGTTATTATTTTAAATTATTTTTTAACAGCCTCCCCCCACTCTCTTTTGAATTACTGTCAATTTCACATAGTGAAACATTTTCATAAGGACATATACGATGTATATGCAAACTTTCGTACAAATCGATAAAAGGGTCTAGGAGTTATTTTATAATAGTACCTGGAGCCACCGAGCGATGCACGGTAACCAAATATATATAGTACACACACCCTGAACCCCCCATCCCCCCCGAAACCACGCACCTCGCCCCCACCACTGCACCCCGAGGCTTCGATTTCGGAGATTACTTCTCCACCATCGATTGTACTTGATCTTCTAGCTTGCGATAATATTTTTAGTCCGTGTTTTTTAATAAGAGGAATTTTAATCAATTAAGTTGGCAAATTTTAATATATAACAATATTTGGTATAAAGCGAGGGGTGAACAGCGACCTAAAATCGTGTACACCTACTTCCACTTCCACTTTCATTTCCAAGTAGAAGATAATAGATGACAATAGATTTATCTAATGAAATCCAAAGTAATTCCCAAAGACGGTGTACACCCAATTCCAATAGCGGTTCACCCCTCGGAATAAAGTATTCGTGGGTTTTAAAATTAAAAAACCAATTAATAAATAAAAGATAATTGAAAAAAATGTAAACAAACTTTTTTAATTGAGATTTTCATCTATCAATAATTACTTTAATTAAGAAAAGATCAATTAAGATGAAATTTGTCGAGATTCAGACTTAGCCAGATCGTTTTCTCATCCTCAAAACTTGTTAATAGAGTTAGTTTCATCAAAATCGGTAGAGCCGTATTCAAATTAAAAATAAATACAAATATATAAATACTAGTTGCAAGGCCCGCCTCCGGCGGCCCTCTTGCTAGCCAAGAGATTACGCCCCCCTCGACCCCTCGACCCCCCGACCCCCCCCCCGACCCCCCCGAAACCCACCCAAAGCACCATGCTCCCGTTCGGGGAACAAAGAAAGCAATGCAGCAAAAACTGCAGTTTTTTAAGGATGGCAAATTTTTTTTTCTCGCAATTTTTTATTTTCCCATGTTAATGAAAAAAAGATTTGGTTGAGACCTCAGCTTTGAATAGATATTAAAAGATCATCATCATCATTGAGTATACAGTCCTAAGACTGGTTTGATGCAACAATCCGTCTCCACTCGACTCTGTCCTCCGCCAGCTGTTTAACCTCTCTAAATGTCTGGCATCCCATATCCCCAATTATTTGGTTGAAATATTCTAATCTGGGTCTTCCCCTTCCCCTTTTCTTTCCCACCTCCCCCTCCAAGATATCCCTAAGCAGTCCCCCATGTCTCAGTGTGTGCCCCATCATCTGACCTCTTCTCTTCTTCAGACTCTTCCACAAGGTTCTTCTTTCTCCGATTTTTCCAAGAACTTCTTCATTTGTAATTTTATCCATCCATTTGATATTCATCATTCTTCTGTAGCACCACATTTCGAAAGCCTCAATCTCTTTCTCTCCGCTTTTCCAATTGTCCAGGTTTCACACCCGTACATGGCTATGCTCCATACATATGTCTTCAATAGCAACTTCCTGTTTGCTAAGCTGATTGAGGAGGAGCATAGTAGTTTTTGTTTTTGAATTAAACCCCATTTTTGCTTGGGCAATTCTTGATTTAATTTCGTTTTGCTCCTCCCATCCCATGTTATTTTACTTCCTAGGTAGCGGAATTCCTTAACTCCTTCTAGGTTTTCTTGGTTAATTTTGATGCATTCCTGTCTCGTTTGTTCTTTTTTTGTACATACTAGGACCTTGGTTAAAAGATATAAAACTTGATTTATAAATGTGATTTTGGGAATACTAAGAAATGCTTTGTGTTTCGGAACACGGTAGCTCACAACCCATTAAACCATATCTAAGAGTTGGATCGAGAACATCATTAATCAAATACTCAGTTAAAGCATGAAGAATTTCAGGCTATTAATTCATTTCGGTGCCTGGAAATCGACGACTTGAGCGTTTCTACAGCTACCTATTCATTATCACCTGAAAACCGTCGGTCCAAACATTCTGATAAATCTAATTAGAAAAAATGTATTTGAAAAAATTTAGTTTGCCGAGAGTAGCAGAATTGATGATTCATAAGGAGATATATTTTGGTGTAATGTAATTAGTCCGGTTATTATTAATATAGTTACCGGTAATTATTATTACTAACCAGGTAACCAGTTGTTTTGATTAATGAGATTAATAACACGAAAGAATTACATTTACCCTTGATTATTAATTAACTCTTAGAAGAGTCTGGTAAATGTAATAAAAACACGTTATGTGTCTCAAATCAACATAATATTTATACCTATTTAATAATAATAATAACTATATTAGCATTGAAATTGAATAATATAATAACGATAATATCCATATCTCATAAGTACAAAAATTGAATGTTCATTCTATCAAAATGTTTTTATTTCTAATAATTTCCAAAATCTAATTTTGCTCTCTTTAGATTCAGAACTTCCTGTTCAAAAAATCAAAAAATTGAAATATTTTATTGATATTTTAAGCAGTGGCATAGCCAGAAAATTTTCATGGGGGGGGAGTCAATCCACAAAGCAAAATATTTAGTGGGAATTTCATTAAAACAAATAGTCCAGTTAAGTTGTGTTTTTATCCAGAAAGTTTTGGAGTAGTTGTAATTTCTTCGATCCTTTATGTTTTTGGGTGTGCTGAATCGGAATCTGAGGTTTGCTAACAAAATTTCGTGACGGAACATTGTCAAAAATATCATTTTTTGGCGTTTTTTGCTTATAACTCGAAAACTATCAACTTTTCGTAAACAATCTTCCTTTTCCAAATGGAAGCTCATAAAATTTCCTACAAATTTTATCATTTAGGTTTTTTAATAGCTCGTTTTCGACTCTATACATTTTTAAACTAGATTAAAAATTTGCTACAATTCAAAGTTTCATTTTAATTGGATAATGGTAACCAGTGCCACAATGAGGTTGAAGTTTTTAAAAGCATTTTTGACAATGTTCCGTCACAAAATTTTGTTAGATAACCTCAGATTCCGAATCAGCACACCCAAAAACATGAACGGTCAAGAAATTACAACTACCCCAAAATTTCCCGCGAGGGACCTTATAGATAACAATTTAACTGGACTAAAATGGTTTTCAAGAAATTAAAAAAGAATATAATTCTTCATTAAATATATGAAATATATTATTAGTTTTCCATAAGGAACGGTTTGTCGTTATCGTTACTCATCCCATGAATCCTGCCCTTGGGGGGGGGGGTTCTGATCCCCCCTTGTGGCTACGCCTCTGATTTTAAGGCGTTGTAATGAAAAATGCATAAACAATTTCTTCAATTTCACTTTGTCAAATAATTGGTTTATTTAATATAAAGCCGACTAGTAATTCAGGGGTGCACTCAGGGGTGGAGGGTTAAGACGCAGAGTGCATCATTGAAATATCTTGTGGGTGGGGGACTTGAAAATAATGGGAGGGGGGATTATTATTTTATTTTATTTGCTTAAAATGACTAACATGACATGGAGAAAAAGCACTTTCTCTAGAAAATTCCAATCCACTTTAGCTCTGATCATCTTTATTATCAATATTAATAAATAAACTATTTTGGGTAATTATCTTCCCATCTTTTCTTAATTACGTTTTCTTATTTACTGATTACCTAATTTTTTGTATAATATCGTTTGGAATTTTCGATTTTTTTATAACTAATTCTACTATAATTAATTAATTAGGTTTATTATAAAAATTAAATAAATAATAATAATAATAAATGAATATTTGTTTTTAAATTTATTTTATTTTTTTCGAAAAAGGGACACAAAAAGAAAGGAGGGAAAACAAGAGGGCAACTTAATTCACAAGCTGTCTACTAGATGGCAGAAGAGAAAATTTACCTTTTCTAACTTATTCAAACCATTATTAAGTGCATAATATCTATTGCATTTATAATTGCATAATTATATTTAGAAATATCCGAGATATTTACAGTGGCGGATCACTCGCAGAATGAGAGAACCTAGATCTCCTCTTAGTTGTGATGTGTTGGTGATATTCTCTTTTTTTATTCATTAATACTTTTTCAATAAGTTGAAAGTTTTTTTGCCGAAAGTAGCAGAATTTTTATATATTGAATGAGACAATAAAAGAGTGTGTCTTCTGCTGAAATTATAAATTTTATTTATTTATAACGAGACTATAGTTTCGAGGGCTTTGCCCTCTTCATCAGTCTATTACAATGGATTCACAGGAATTAATTTATGAATATATGAACTATAGTCTCGTTATAAATAAATAAAATTTATAATTCCAGCAGAAGACACCCTCATTTATTGTCTCCTTCAACTTTTTCAATAAGTTAAATTAATTATTTTTAATAACATTTAGGGAAAGCGGTGTTGGTTTATAGTGAAACATATTTTGTTGTTGAGTTTTTTGACGGGTTATAGTGGTGCTTCACAAAGGAAACACCACTATAACCCGTCAAAAACTCCTGTGTTAAATATTTTTATTGAAAATTATAATTTTTCAAATATATTGTATTATATAACTTCTGAATCCGGAAACTATTCCAAAAACTACTTAAGCTACTGGGTATATATATCAAATAATATTATATATTATGTATCTATCAATCTATCCAGTGTTTCAGTGGCGAAGCTACATATTCAGCGCCTTTGAGGGTGCGTCCCCTTGCTTTGATTTATACATTTAATTAAATAACTAGCAGCAAAATCCTTTTTACAAAAAATTATATTAGAAATAACATAATAAAGCTCGGAAGAGATCTGGAGAAATTTGATTGGAACGTTTGATTTAGCGGTAGCTTTAGACATTTCAAAAGCCTTCGATATGGTCTGGCACAAAAATCTTCTTGCCAAATTGACCTCCGTCGGCCTTGCGCCGAAACTCTGTAAGTTGCTCGAAAGTTTTCTTTCAGACCGTAGTATTAAGGTTGTCATCGATGGAATATCATCTTCCCCCTTCCACACCAACGCTGGAGTTCCTCAGGGATCGGTTATCTCCCCTACGCTTTTTCTTATCTATATCAACGACCTTCTAAACTTGCCCTGCAATCCGGTACATTGTTATGCAGATGACAGCACCCTACATAACGCCCCTGCATCGCATAAAAACCGTGCAGACATTGCCTCTTCAATTAATTTAGACTTATGCAAACTTAAAAACTGGGGATCCCAAAACTTAGTTAACTTCAATGCAGGGAAAACTCAGTGTTGCCTTATTTCTAGGCGCGTCGACAGAAACCTCCCAAACATATCATTCGACTCAAACTCACTAGAATTCAGGGATAAAATTTCAATGCTAGGCGTAACTCTAGGGTCTGACCTTTCATGGAATGACCATATCTCAACCACTGCTAAAGCTGCAGCGCGCAAGCTTGGTCTCCTATTTAGGTCTAGACGCTGTTATACTCCCAGTCAACTTCTTATACTGTATAAGGCTCAAATTCGTCCCTGTCTCGAATATGGCTCTCATCTGTGGAGGGGTGCATCCAAGCATTCTCTTGCTACACTGGATGCAATTCAGAAGCGAGCAATTAAACTAATAGGAGACCCGACTCTAACCAACTCACTCGACTCCCTGGCTCACCGAAGAACCGTTTCTGCCCTTTCCCTGTACTACAGATACTATCACGGTGTCTGTTCAGTCGAGCTGAAATCAATTATCCCCCCTAATGCCCTCTTTACGAGAAACACGCGGTTTTCTAACGCTCAGCACCCCTTCGCTGTCAAATTGGATAAAAGTCGAACAAGCGCTTTCGCCAACTCTTTTATCCCTATGACCTCCAGAGACTGGAACTCGCTCCCTGCCACCATCTTTCCCGCGACTTATAACCTTCAGCTATTTAAGACCCTTATCCACAGATACCTTCGACCCCCGCCCAACCCATAAAATTATTTCTTCTTCTTTTCACGATGGAGGGGCCAACTCAGGCCTTTAGGGTTGCACCTTTTTGGTGTAACTCCTTCTCTCATCATTATCATAAAAAAATAATAATACATTTTTCCAGGTTTAAGTTTATAGTATTAGCCGATGGGTGAACAGCGACCTAAAAATCGTGTACACCTACTTCCACTTTCACTTTCATTTCCAAGTAGAAGATAATAGATGACAATAGATTATCTAATGAATTCCAAAGTAATTCCAAAGACGGTGTACACCTAATTCCAATCGCCGTTTACCCCTCGGTGTTAACTATATAATAATGAGGATTTTTGAAATCAGATTTATATTAAAAGTCAAGTGCACATAATTAAATTTTTTTCTATTTATGTATATTTTATAGAAAATTAATCGGGTCAAGTGAAAAAAATTTTATGCAAATTTTTATGTAAATTTTTCTTTCGCTCTTTCTAATTTTGTGCCCTCATGATTCGTGCGCTGGTGGAGCAACTGCAACAAATGCTCCTCCATTGTAGGTTACAGTGACTCTATGGGGACAGTGGCGACACGTAGGGTCATCCGCCATTTTTAGTCTTATTTTAAATTGAATAATATTAGGAAATTTAAGAAAATTAATATTTAAACACATTCTTTACACATATTCAAAATGATTTAATTAAAAATAAAAGGTAACAATAATAATTTTATCTTAAATTTCTTAATATTCTTCAATTTAAAATAAGACTAAAAATGGCGGATGACCCAAATGTGTCGTCACTGTCCCTATAGAGGTATAGAGTCACTGTAATATAAGTAACTCACTGTATATTATCTAAAGAGAAGTTTCGGCTGAAACAACCTTGAATGCACATATTTAATGAGGAAAAACTCATCAGAAATCACAATGTTTCGACACCTAGTTCTGGAGTCGTTTTCAAAGGGTGGGGGGGGGGAATTATACGTATCCACAGTCTAATTTAAAAGTGAAAAAAGATTTATATATATATAATTTAATAAAATAACCATCAAATAAAAAATATTATAAAATTTAGGGAATTAAATTAAATATTTTCAAGACTCACCACTTAATCTGTTCACAACTTTTGCCACAAACCCGCCCCCCCCCCCCCCCCCCGACCATTTTCAGAAGCTGATTTATGTATCGATTGTTCCCTAAGGCCTTAATGGCTAACAATGCGAAATTGGGTCCAAATCAGACAAAGGGTTCAAATAAATGTTTAACCCCCCCCCCGTAATTTGTGATCTGATTTCAGCTCTTAAAATCAATATAAAATTACGTTTTGATACTTTTGTTGCTTTTTCAGCAAAAGTGTACACAAAATTTGTTAAAACACATTCACTGACTAACTTAATGTTGATAAAATAATTAATATCTCTTAAAATATAAATTTTTCCATGTTTACCATACATAGCTTTATTGTAGACCAAAACTCTGTGGATTCTCTCAATTTATTTCATCAAAATAGTTTTAGCAGTTTTTAAAATTTTTCGAAAATACGAGGGAAAAAATAAAAACCTATTTTTTGGAACGAAATTTTTTCTGGAGAGAGACGGATTGGTAGAACTTTTAATTGAAAGTAATGGAAGGCAGCCCAGGGGTAGTGAGGAAAGAAAAAATTAACATATATCCAAATAAGGTGTAATTTATTGGATTCCTTCCTCCTTTCCTTTCAAACCGACGTTTCGGAGGATTCTTCCCTCCTTCTTCAGGATTTCAAGGGGTCAATGAAGGAGACAAATCAAATGCTTAAAAAAGTTTTAAACACTGCTGTGGAGAGAGGAAGGAAACATTTTATTTATTTCCTTCATTAACCCCTTGAAACTCTGAAGAAGGAGGGAAGAATCCTCCGAAACGTCGGTTTGAAAGGAAAGGAGGAAGGATTCCAATAAATTAAACCTTATTTGAATATGTGTTAATTTTTCTTTCCTCACTACCCCTGGGTTGCCTTCCATTACTTTCAAATAAAAACTTTTTTCATGCACAATTATAATACTTCACCATACCCCGTATGGTAAAGTAATAATAATTTAACTCTTATCTGCATATTTATCAATGTTTCTATTCTTATTCATGGCTTCAACAGTTATTTACCGAGAGAATTATTTTTTCGTTGGTCTCTTGTGATTCTGATTAATTAATAGCCACTTTTTATGGCTTGAGGCCCGGGTGATTTGTTTAGGTTTTTTTCTTTTCTGGAGGGGATGGATGGATGGATGCTGGGGGGCGGCGCTGGACCTGGTCCTGGACCATCTGCTCAGACTAGCCACGCGAGCCACTCGCCATCTGTACCCAGCATCCCTCTCTCTCTCTTTGCCCTTTTCTTTCGACACACGCACACTTAGCCAGAGAGCAAGCAAACCACTTGGATGATACATCCACCACATCCGAAACATCAGGGAGCAGACAGACATACCCAGCTCAGCATTCATCCAACAAACAGATTGCATATCACCAGATTTGGATAGTCGCTCAAATTCTATGTTACCTGATTTCTACGCCAATTCTGAACAGATTTTGATGATTTTTTTGCATTGGATTCAGTATAGTTTCCGATTGATCCCATTTGAATAAATTTCATTGGTATTGGACCTTTTTTGTTAAGTATGTTCACGAATAACTTCTTTGTTTATGAACCGATTTTAATGATTCTTTCTGCGTTTGGTTCAGTATAATAACTCCAAAGTAGTCAAGATACCTATTTATTTATTTATTTTATGTATGTTCAGCGAGAACTTTTTGCCACGTCGACCGATTTCGATGATTCTTTTTTTTATTTGAAAGGGGTACCTTAGAGGTCGTCCCATATTAATTTGGTCAAGTTCTGATGATATGATCAATGACGAAATAGCATAAATCTCCAATTCTTATGAGCAAATAATCGAAATTATAATAAATAAAATCTTTTATAAAAAAAACATCTTAAAACGTTCATTTAAAACCCTCTAACGTTTTGAGAGAATTTCTATATTTATGAATTTAATTTTATTATCATTTTCTGGAAGGGGTGGTGGGGAGGACGATGATTGGGAGGTGGGAGATTAGCCAAACCAATCGATTTGATTGGGGAATAATGGAATTGAAATAATTATCGGAAAAGAGGTTTTTTATCTAATTAGATTTTTCCTCTTATTAAAAACAAGGACTAAAGATGAATAAGGACACTCGATGGTGGAAAGTAATCTCCGGAATCGAAGCAAAAAATACAATTTATACATTAATTAATGTAAAATAATTGGTTTAATATCATTTTCTGATTCATTCGCACGACACTTTTTTATAAGAGATGCATGCAAGGTATTATGTTAAGTCACTATTAATAACATCACTAAAAAAGAGAAAAATAAAAAACAATTTTTAGAAAAAAAAACCGACTTCAAAAAAATTAAATTAACAAATAAAATAATAAGAACTCAAAATTCAAATAAAATGCACTAAAAGGTATAAAATAATTATCTAATTTAGTTACAACTACCATAAACAAAAATTTTTTTCCATGAAATCACTTTTTGAAGTCGGTGCTAAACAAACTAAATAAGCGAGCTTACGCGATGTTGTCTTCATTACCCGCCTACTAAGTAAGATCCTTCGAGTGCGATATATAAAATGTAGGTATATGTTTGGCACCGACTTCAAAAAGTGATTTCATATAAAAATTTCGTCGTTTAGTTGTAACTAAATTAAATAATTATTTTATACCTTTTTAACCGATTTCAAAAAAGGAGGAGGTTCTCTATTCGACTGAATTTTTTTTTTGTTTTGTGCCTATGTTACCTCATATCTCCGCCAATTGTGAACCGATTTTGAAAAAAAAATTTGCATTGGGTTCAGTCTACCTTCCGATTGGTCCCATTGGTATTAGACCTTTTTTGTTAGGTTTGTTCAGGCCTAACTTCTTTGTATATGAACCGATTTCGATTATTCTTTTTTTATTCGAAAGGGGGTATCTTAGGATGGTGCCATATTAATTTGGTCAAGTTCTGATCATATCATCACTATTAATAACATCACTAAAAGAGGAAAATAAAAATAATTTTTAAGAAAAAATAAAACCGACTTAAAAAAATTAAATGCAACAAATAAAATTCACTAAAAGGTATAAAATAATTATTATCTTATTTAGTTACAACTAAACGACGAAATATTAACATGAAATTACTTTTTGATGTCCGTACCAAACAAACTATACCTATAAGCGAGCATTCCCTCCAAACGTACTAAGTAAGATCCGTCGAGTGGGATTCATAAAAGGTATATGTTTGGCACCGACTTCAAAAAGTAATTTCATGTTAATATTTCGTCGTTTAGTTGTAACTAAATAAGATAATAATTATTTTATACCTTTTAGTGTATTTTATTTGTTGCATTTAATTTTTTTGAAGTCGGTTTTATTTTTTCTTAATAGTGCATTTTATTTGAATTTTGAGCTCTTATTATTTTATTTGTTAATTTAATTTTTTTTCTAAAAATTATTTTTATAAACACCCATTTTTTAGCACGTCGTTTCAAAGGCCTCTAATCTCGTTCACTCTGTTTCTTCAATCTTCCAGCTTTCACAACCGTAGGTACATGGCAATTTCATTGAATTATTATTTAAAATTCATGCCCATCGCTTTTGTCCGTAGAATTATTTGTCAATAGAATTTACATATTCGAGTGTCTGTCTGGTGTCGTTTCGTTCATTCTTTTTGCTCGTTAAAAGACAGAAAACTATTTTGTTAAGAGTTTCCAGTTCAATGAATGAATGCTCTATTTCGAAGAAGAGATCATGCATTTCCATATGAATCCGTGTGTGACGGGGAAAGTATTAGTGTTATTGTGGGTGTGAAGGCCTGGGCTGAGGTGTTGAAGGTCGGTCGGGTCTTTCTTTCTTTCCTCATTGACGTGGAGTTTAACACCTGGCAATGCCCACAATACAACAGGTACAACAGGCCCATCAAAACAAAGAGATTGGCCAAATCTAAAGAAACAATCAGCAAACTAATTGATGGTCTATAAATAGAGAAAAACTACTAAGTGTATCAGCAAAGAGAATAAAATGATATTATTATGCAATGATCAAGGATTTAGTGGTGAAATGAAAATTTCAACTTGCCATATTTAGTGAAGTTCAATTCAAAATTCAAAAAAAAATCGCCTGTATTTTATCTGGTATGGTGTTTAATGGATGGATTAAATTAGAATGAAAGGAGTTATTAATTGATTGCTTATTTTCAGTTATCTTATCTTACTTTTTTATATTATTAAATGAGTGAATGGAAGGAGACAATAAAGAGTGTCTTCTGCTGGAATTATAAATTTCATTTATTTATAACGAGACTATAGTTTCGAGGGCTTTGCCCTCTTCATCACGATCTATTACAATGTATTCACAGGAATTAATTTATGAATGAAAGTTTTACATTTTTCATGTGTTAAGGTTATAAATTACATAGAGTGGGCAAGTTAAGAATTCTTAACTTGCCCACTCTATATATTATAACCTAGCATGAAAATGAAAGCATTCATAAATTATTCATAATAATACATTGTAATAGACTGTGGGGAGAGCCCTCAAACTAGTTAGTTATCAATAAATAAAATTTATAATTCCGGCGGTACCTCTATGTCCCTCAATATGTAAATTCTGCTACTCTCGGCAAAAACTTTCAATTTAAATGAGTAATTCTTGTATATATATATACAATCGGGTTATCGAAAAAGGCTCTAACGATTTCGCTAAAAATTGGTGTACCTACTTATCAAGTCTCATGAGTTTTTAGTTGTGTCAAATTTTTAATCCGATTGAAATAAAGGAAGGGGGTGTAAATTAGTCATGTCGTAAAATAAATATTTTAATCGTTCATATCTCGTCTTCGGTAAGTCGCAGAGCCTTGAAATTTGAAACTTAAGCTATCTAGAGGCTACAAGAAGTACCACAAGATTTTGGTTAAAATAGAAGTACCGGAAGTTGATGTTTACGTACGTAAGAATGTACCCCCCTGCGTTTCGCAACCATAAATCTCAGAGCTACGAAATTCGAAACTTAAACTCGATATAGGCTAGAAGGGGTACACTCACTCACTCTATTTTACTTTCTATGTGATAGCTTAAGGAGCCCAAAGGCTCATCACTACCCCCTGTCCCTGAATTGAATTTAACTAACATTGGAGGGTTATTAAGAATCACTTAGCTACTTTTGACGATTAATTAATCCCCAAAGGCATTGCCCGTGTACACCGCGTGGAGGTGGATTCGTTCAATTTGGTTCTAGCTATATCTAAGAAAATATTAAATATACCCATTTACAGTTTGCTTTGTGAGTGGCCTGGTTCTAGTAACCAGGGTTTTTCTAGGTATGCGCAGCACAGAGTTATGCTGCACATTTACATTTCTTAGGTTCTAGTTCGCTATAAATAGTATGCGCAGCTGCACGAACTGTGTGTTCGTGGAGCTACGCATTTAGATTCAGTATAAAGTTATGCTATTTTCTAGTTCACAATCAATATTTATGCGTTTCGGCACGATGTATGTATTCGCGGAGCTAGAAGGGGTACAGCAATCTTTTGGTTGAAATGGGAACACCTTAAGTGGATATTTACATGAAAGATTTTTTGTTTTGTTTTTTTCCCCCAAAATCGGCACTAACGATTTTTTTTAAATTGGTGTAGGTACTTATCAAGTGTCATGAGTTATTAGTGGTGTATAGATTTTAATCCGATTGAAATAAAGGATGGGGTGTAAATTAGGAGTGTCGTAAAATAAATATTTTAATCATTCATATATCGTCTTCGGTAAGTTGCAGAGCCTTGAAATTTGAAACTTAAGCTATTTAGAGGCAAAAACTTACCGAGCAACGTTCGGTGCTCCAGGCACTGTTATTTATTTAAATGGTCATATTTCTAAATTGCAATCTCCTTATTGATCATTCATTATAATGAGAAATAAATGTTTTAATTAAATTTAATCCCACTTCTGTTTTACTCAAAATTCAGTCTTCATTGGTTGTCATATAATATTAATATAACGTTGCATAATTGGTATTACTTTATATATTTGATATATTATTACTTACTATGTACTGTTTTTCTTTGTCAAATCTTGTTTTATTTGATTTGTGTGAACTGATTAAGTTCGCACATTGGTAGGACTAGCTGGTGGGTGAGTATCTTAAGTAATTATTATTTAGGACCTTTTACCCAGTAAGGCTAGGCACACCCAGTCGATTTTCAGTCGAGAGATAGTTTAGCTGATGGACATAAATATATCAAGTTTAATGTAGGTGCATACAAAACACAACTGCGGATCAACACGAATGTTTAATCGATTACAAGATTTGTCCCAATCAATCAGGTTAAATCAAAGCGAATGATAAAAATATATAAGTGTATAAATTCAGGTGGATTATGATTTCGATTTATTAAAGTCAAGGTCGTAGAAAGTTAATTTTGGTGCCAAAATGTTTTCGTTTGATTTTTTCAACATTAATTATTAATCGGATAATTCTATTTGTTACACCCTGTAGAAATTTAATGATCGTATGTTTATAAAATAAAATTTTTGACTTTATTCTATTTTTCAGTACTTCTGTTTGAAAAATGAAGATGAAATTAAGAAAAATATCAAATTGTTGTATAACGACGAGCTCTCTAAATAATGAGCTAAAATTTTATTCCAAAGATTGTATTAATAATAGATATATGTATATTATATCGGTTACAAATTTTTTGCTTTTTTGCTGAAATCTAAAGCTATTGGTATTCAATAAAATTTATATTTTTAACTTTTTCTTTCAATTTATTTATTTATGGCTTAATTTTAATTTAATTGTGTATTGATTTTTATTAACATAAATGTATAAATTGTATGTTGTAAATTTTTTCAATCACCTATTTGAAAATCGATAACTCCTATGATTATATCGATGGATCGCTATAATTTGATCGGAAGGCATCTTTAGGAGTGCAAATGTTAAGTGTTTTCTTTTTTCTATAGATTTATAAATTTCGCCCCCCCCTTCTTCTCCCCCTACACGACCATAAGGTTGAAAAGAGATTTTCTAATGCCATGGATTGGAGAGGAATCTGTGGCCAGATGCTCAATTAAGGTGTCTTAAGAAAAGGGCCTTGGCCCGAGGCCTCCCTCTCTCCTTGGGCCATCATTATTTCCATTTGACTTAGAAAGAATTCTGGTTCGAAAATTGCTAAATTTCAATTTAATGTTTTCAACATAAAATGAGTTGGAATTGGAAAATTACCCCTGCCTGGAGACAGAAAGGAGAGCTCTTTTGGTTTTTGTCCCCTTCGCACCCACCCTCTATCCCCAATAAAAGGCTGTTGCCATCCCCTTTAGATAATGATGATGATACCAAGGTATAAAAATTGGAGAAAATAGGGAAAACTTTTTTAAGGCTCTGGTGCGCTTTCCGCGAATTCGTATGATTTTAAAATTATTTTGTAAGCGAAGCGTTTAAGATAATACCAAGAGGGTGTCATCTATTAGTTCCGAGATGAAATGGATTATTTTTAATTATACGTCAGAAGGGTTGTTTTTTCCCCTCGGAAATCGAACCCGCGTGCCAATAATAGAAATCCGGGCCACTTGGTGAAGCCTTCTGACACACCCGATTGCTATTATTGGCACGCGGGTTGATTTCCGAGGGGAAAAAACAATCCTTCTGACGTATAATTAAAAATAATCCATTCCATCTTCGATCTAATAGATGACATCATCTTGTGATTTTCTTAGAAAATTTAAATTTATTTCTATCGGCAACCTGAACTCTTATAATAGAAAAAAAAGGGTTAATCCGAGGGTGAACCGCGACCTAATATCGTGTACACCTACATCCACTTTCATTTTCAAGTAGAAAACAATAGACGAAGTGGCATTGTCTCAATGAATTCCAAAATAATTTCACATAATTCCAAAGATGGGTGTACACCTAATTCCAATCGCGGTTCACCCCTCGGTTTAATCTATAGAAAGCTAAAGCGTGGCTAAGATATTAAGTTTTTAATACGAATTCATCTTTAATTGAAAAGATTTTGTTTTGCTGAGAGTAGCAGAGTTGTTGATTCATACAAAAGAAAAATCAATGAGGATTGTCCTCTGTTTGATGTAAATAAATATTTACAAATATATATCGAATATAAATAATTTATTTGTTAGATTATAACATTTATTATATTCGTTATATATTTGTATATGTTTATTTGCATCAAGCAGAGAACAACCTCAATGATTTCTCTTTACGAACTTATCTCTCAAATTTCAGCTCACTATCAAAAACTGATCTATAGCTCTATATAAAACAAAACAATTTTCAATTAAATAGTAATGATCCTAGGGAGCCATATTTGTGACAAAATATGATAGGGGGCGGGGATCTTAAAAATTGTGTGTCACAAAAGTCAAATTAAAAAATTTTAAAAACTTTCAAATATATTTTTAGATTCAGGTTATTATTATTCCAACCTGAAAATGTTGGGAAAATAAGTTTAGACAAAAAATTGTAAGCAATAAGGGTATAAAAGCGATAGTCTGACGTCACAGTATAGAGGGGCTCAATGAAAATGTGACAGAATGTGACACAGAGGAAGTGGAGGGGGGGGGTCTAAAAATCTTAAAATTCGTGTGTTGTAATTTATGGACGGCTCCTAAGGCAGTGATTTCTAACTTTTATCTTGAATATTTTCCTTAAATCTTAGACTATAATTCATTTAATAAACTACAAAAGAAAATATCTAGTATAAACAAAAAACTAATTATTTTAACACCTGTTTCACTGTCAAAAGATAAGTCTATTAAAATTGCATGTTCAAACCTCGGAAGACACACATGTTTGATTCTTACTAACGCGTATCAATTTTTTATAAATAAATACAAATATTTTTTAAAACAATCTAGAAACTTTTATTAATTATCCAAAGGTTTCGGGAGAAATTCGAAAAAATTTGAAAAAATAGTTGTTTTGAAAAGAAAACCCTCTAAAAAAAAAATATTTTAAGAATAGACACTGATACAGATTAATTTTATAATTTTCTTTTTAATATATCAAAGAATAATTAACACATTAACAAGAATTGTTTTGATCGCGTTTTTTGAACAAGATATATATATCGCTAGACTACTGCTGATTGAGGCTATTGAGTCTGCTGAATCTTAAGTCTGGACCAAGAGAGAATGAAAAAGATGTGATCCATCTAGCTATATGATCCAGCCCGCAGGACGCTTTTATATCAAACACTGATATGGATCACCAAATGGGCCCCCGAGGGGTCACGACCCACAGGTTGATAAACACTGTTTTTATCTATTGGTATTTGAGGGTACACAACATTTGATAGCTCACTCATTAACACAGTCAGCCAGATAAATTTGGATAAAATAATTAATATCCTTAAAAATATTATTTTACTGCTCATATTCACTATATAAGATTTTCTTGTAGAGTAAAAAAGCCGTAAACTTACTTGCTTAATTTTCTATAATCAAAACTGTTTTAGCAAAGATAAAGAGTAAATAAATATTTTATTTAATATGGATTTACTATGAGTTAAGGATACTGGGTCACTTATTCACATTAATGTGAAATAAGTGACCCAGTATCCACTAACTCATAGTAAATCCATATTAAACAAAATATTTATTTACTCTTATCTTTGTTAAAAGATGTTTCACCTTGCACCAACACCACAATCTCTGCTGATTACTGTTTTATCAGTTTTTGAGAAGAAAAAACCTCACTAGTTAATTGCCTAAATAATATTTTTATTTTATTTTATATAACTGGCTGTTTCAAAAAGGGGTACAGTTGATGTATTTATACTATTAGTTAAATAATAAATATAATTTGTTCGTTTTAATTGTTTCTTTGAGAAAGAATCTTTTCATGAAATCTCGTATTTTATTTGTATACGTATTTTGTATCTAATTAAGAAGAAGTTTATCTTTCGGTTGTATCTGGATGGATGGGATTCTGTTTTACGAGTTGATGACGACCGTTGATAGCAGTTGTTTTTAATATTTGTATACTCTTCCTTTTATGACTGAAATTTATTATCTATTAAATCGATTCAAGTATCCGTGGATTGATCAGATCCACCCTTGTCTCTCTTAATAAACAATATTTAGAACCTATTTTTTATTTTAAAAGTTTTATAAAAACATAAAATGGAATTGGAGGTAAACATGACACTTTTTCCAGGATTCTCAGTACTCTCTTTACAGTTTAGGTGAATAGTGGAAAACACACCTGTTCGATTGTTTGTTATTTTTACTTTACCATACAGGGTAAAAAATGTTTTTTTCCTTGTTTTTTTTTCGAAATATCTCAAAAACGGCTGAAAATATTTTGATTAAAAAAATTAAGCGAAACCATGGCATTTCGTTCTACAAAAAGCTCTAATAAAGAACATCAAAAAAATTATATTTTTCGAGATAATAATTGTTTTGTCAAAATGTCTGTAAGTTAGTCTGTTAGTCTGTGCATTGCCAAATTTTTGTGGACGAGCTAGCTCAAAAACTAGTTTGAATATCAAAACCAAGTTTCACACGTAGTTTTGGTTTCATTGAGATTAAGAACTGATTAGATTTTGGTGCACATCGACCTAAAATAAAGGGGGGGGATTAAAAATCTAGGCCATTTGAGCAAACTCAACCAAATTTTGTATACATAATCAGTGGGACCCCAGAAGTCTAAAAATGCACAAACTAACCGCCTAAAATGGGGGGGGGGTCAAAAAATTAAAATATAGGCTCTTGTACCAAACTTAACCAAATTTTGTGTATATAATCAGTGGGCCCCCAGGAGTCTAAAAATGGAAAAACTAACCCCCCTCCCCTACATGATTATAAATAATTTTATTAAATATAAGTGAGGGGCCAGGTTGTATGGTAAAGTAAAGTGGATGGCCACATCAGAACAAGTCAGCTTATTTTTTCTATAGAAACGGATTACAATCTCAAAAAATTATTCAAAAAAATGATATTTTTAAAATAATTTTTCAACCTGAAGACTTGAAGCTAAAAATCCTCCCTAATCAATTCTCCGTTTTGGAAATATAAACATTTTAATACAAGAACGAACTTTCTATGACATTCTTAAGTAGCTGTGAGTATCTGAATCCAGACACATAGACAAAAAACGAAATCATGAGAAAATAACTTTTCTCCAGGTTCTAGAAATTCGAATGTATTCGATATATTTCGGGCACCCCGAAATATATCGAATTCAAAACTCAAATTTTGTTTTATTTCTTTTTTGTGAAACCTACCTCGCATCTTGCTCAAGTGTTATTATTATATTAAAATGTTTCACCTAGAACCAACACCTAACTCCTTAAAAGTTATTAAATAATTAGATTTTGGACTTTATAGATCCAGATCTTCCTGTTAAAAAAATTCAAAATTATTTTTATGAAATGCCATTTTTTTGAATTTTTTTTAGAGATTTTAATCCGTTTTTATAGTAAATAAATTGACCCGTTCTGATGTGGCCATCCACTTGACTTTACCATACACTTCAGGCTGAGTTTGGTATAAGGGCCTAGATTTTCATTTTTTGACCCTACAACCTTGTCCTCCTCCCATTTCTGGAGATTAGTTTTTGAATTTTAGATTTCCGAGGGCCCACTGATTATGTATACAAAATTTGGTTGAGTTTGGTCCAAGTGCCTAGATTTTTTTACCCCCACCCCCTCAGGACAATCCCAATGTCAATATTTCCTATTTTTTACGAAAGGCAGAGCTATAACCCAGTCGCTAATGGGAAAAAGCAACCCCCCCCCGCCCTAATGGGTCAGATTTAGTTAAAATTTCAAGTACGCCCCACACGCCTGAATATAGGCTATCCATTTGACAGCTCTTCTTCATAGCTGCGTAAAATTTAGGATCTACCGTAAAGTACTTGATTAATGTAAAAAATAATTTTGCAATAAATTTTGGCGCCAGAAAAAAAATGTTTCCGTTAATAAAATTTCATTTTATAGTACCTATATTTAATTTTTCTTGTTTTTTTTTTAGTTTAAAAATATTTTTAATTTAAAATTTTAATCCCCCCCCCCCCTTAACTTTGGGTCAATATGCACCAAAATCTAATCAGATCTTAATCTCAATGCACCAAAACTGCGTGTGAAATTTAGTTTTGATATTCACACTAGCTTTTGAGCTCGCTCGTCCACAAAAATTTGGTAACGCACAGACTAACAGACATTTTCACAAAAACAATTATTATCTCGAAAAATATAATTTTTTTGATGTTCACTTATTAGGGCTTTTTTGTAGACCTATATGGTAAAATAAAAATAATAAACAATCAAACAGGTGTGTTTTCCATTATGCACATGTTTTGCTTTATAAATGCCAAATGTCGATTTTGATATTTCAAATATTATGAAAGAGTTTTTCTAATATAAAGAAGTGATATTAGTGATGTTTTATTTTTTAAAAACAAGTACCTAATCGTAATAAAAGATATATAAAAATGGAGTTTATTGAGAGAATTTTGGATTAGCTTCGGGCAGAGAAAAATACCTCCGTGATTGTATCAGAAAAACCGTGAGGGGCTCCAATTTTTGATAAAGCACAATTTTAGCCGAATTCTAGCGAAACAGTGTTGTATTATGATCGAATCGTAATTTGAACGCAATAATAATTTCAATAGAAATGAAATTTCAATATACAATATTTATTATTTTCATATTATAACATCGCTATATGGAGATTACTGATCATTTGTAAGGATAAATCAAGTCGGAATGAATGCTGCCAGCAGAAAAACTATACTCGTTTGATGCTTGTTTAGTCAATTAAGGTGTGAAATCTGCGGATCAAAGAATAATTTTTCATGCAATCTTATAGAACCATCTGATGTATGCGACTGTTAAGTTGTTCACTCTCTTAAAAGCACCTGTAAAACTGTCACATTATGTATTTATGAAGGGAGGAATTCAGGAGGGAGCAAATCTTAGGGTTATGGGCTTAAAACAGGAATTGGGAAACATTTTTAATTATTACCCAAAATATATCTAGGTATTATTTGATTTCACTTTTTTACCCCCCCCCTTGTTTCTAAAATTAAAGACTATTTAAATTCAAATTGTTTATTGCAGTGCTTCCCAACCCTGAGGTCTGCGGGTTTTCCACGGGGGTCCTCTAAAATTGAAAGTACAAATATTTAACTATTAACAATTTTAAAATCTCAAAAACAGCATTTTCGTTATTATTTTTAATAAATAATCAAAAATAAGCACAGATCATGCCTTTCTACGAAGGCTTTAGAAGATTCCTTGCGAGTTAGCATTTCTGCAATTGAATCAGATATTGATTTGTTATGTACAAACATGCAACCCCAACCATCTCATTAAATTGTTTTGTGAGCATCATGTTGTGTATGCTTTTTCTTATTTTATTTTTAAAATCTCTTTGTGATAAATATAAACATATGAAATATAAAATTTTACAACTAAAATATATGGTTTTTTTTCGGGGGTCAGCGGATTATTTTTCTGATTTAGGGAGCCGTTGCATCAAAAAGGTAGGGAAGCACTGGTTTAATGAATCAATTTATACGAAGAATACACTGATAGATATAACGTTCGGAATCCGGAGTCCAACTCGCATATGGCCGATTTTAATTTTAATTTTCGCCATTAGAATTGATTGACCACAAAATTGTCTTGTCCGTCCACCTGTTAGTTCGAGTTGAATTTTCTTTGTTGTTATTGTTGCTTTTTGGTGGTGGTGCGTGGTTGCTGCCCCTTGGCTCGGCTCCTCGGCCAGGCCAGCGAGATGAAAAGGGATGCAGAGCAGCTGGCGGCCGCAGCAGCCTGGCTTGCAGCTGCCACCGGTCAAGAAGATGCCGCCAAATCTCACCCGAGCACCTGTCCCTAAACACCCCTCAACAAAACGGCGCCAAAATCTTCTTCCCATACTTCTCGACCATCCACCCTCACTCAGCCACTCCAACCAACCTGCTTGATACATGTAATAAAAATACCTACCATCTACTCCCTCTCTATACCTACCCATACAAATAAACTATACAAGACTCTAAGATATTTATATTATTGTAATACATTCATAAAGGGCACTTCAAAGAAATAATAATAAAGACCCACGATCTTTATTCAAAACATATAAAAATAAATTGGAAGAAAAAGTGAACTTTTTCAAGACTCGTTATTGGCTGGGCGCATGATTGGTATCACCGTCTGGTGGTTCTAAATAGGTACTTTTGCCTCATTTATTTGTATTTGATTAATGTTATAAACTAGTGAAGAAATTATTTAAGCTACTTTGTGAACTTTATTTGAAATGTGATGAGAATTATTGATTACCAGGATTGAATAAATATAAGCTGACGTGTTCTGATGTGCCCAATGCACTTTGACTACCATACAACCTGGCCCCTCACTTATATTTAATATTTAATACAATTATTTATAACATGTAGGGGAGGGGGGTTAGTGTTTTCATTTTTAGACTCCTGGGGGCCCACTGTTTATGTATACAAAATTTGGTTGAGTTTGGCAGAAGAGCCTATATTTTTATTTTTTGACCCTACTCCCATCACCCCCATTTTAGGCGGTTAGTTTTTGCATTTTTAGACTTCTGGGGGTCCACTGATTATGTATCCAAAATCAAGGGCGGATCCAGGAATTTTTTATGGGGGGGGGGGGGGGGGAGAATGTATTAAGGTGCCCGATGTATATAAGATATACTTTTTATCTCGGAAGTGTGTCGCGATCGAATTGTCCAAGCGGGGGGGGGGGGGGGCGCACACACACATACACACATATAGAACTTTATTTTCAATTTTAAAATTTAAAAAAAAAAAAAAAAGTTTTTTTTTTACAAATTTTTTTGCCAGGCACGGGCCTCTATGGGAGGGGGGGCGTCTCCCCCTCCCTCCCTCCTGGATCCGCCATTGCAAAATTTGGTTGAGTTTGCTCAATTGGCCTAGATTTTTAATTTATAACCACCCCTCCTCCCCCCTTAATTTTGGGTCGATGTGCACCAAAATCTAATCAGCTCTTAATCTCAATGGACCAAAGTTACGTGTTAAATTTGGTTTCGATATTCATACTAGTTTTTGAGCTAGCTCGTCCACAAAAATTTGGTAACTCACAGACTAACAGACAACCAGACAACCAGACTAACAGACATTTTGACAAAACAAAAAAATATAATATTTTCGATGTTCACTTATTAGAGCTTTTTTGTAGAACGAAATGCCATGGTTTCGCTCAATTTTTTTAATTAAAATAGTTTCAGCCGTTTTTGAGATATTTCGAAAAAAGAAGGAAAAAAACTACTTTTTTCAAACACGATTACAATACTTGACCATACCCTGTACGGCGAAGTAAAATATATACGTAAGTAACTATCAATATTATTATATTTTTATCGTTCGAGGTATATTTGAGGTTATGTATGGTGGCTTACACAAAGTAAATAAAAACTTGAATTTCTGAATTTAGAAGTAGTGTTGAAGTGTGAAGAATTTTATTTTAATTTTTAAAAGAGTTATGTGGTGTAATTACAAAAGAAAAATGAATTAAATTATAATTAAGCGAATAAAAAACCAAATTGTTCAAAACGTTGTTTTACAGGAATATATTTAAGTAGCAAAGTCTGAATTTTTATCATTAAAATTAGATTATTTTTTGCCTTTGAATTAATTTATGTTTAGCAATTGGAAGTCTATAAAATTTAGAATCACTATTTTTCTTTGTATTTTTACAATTCACTACATAAATCGAAATACCCATTTTTCATTTGTATTCAATGTTATTAGAGGAAAATGCAGAGGCAAATTTGCCAAATTCAACCGCCTACAACGCTGCGGTCGTTTCTCTTATCCCCCTCCAACGTACTGTACCCATTCAATATTGTTTGCAGATTCAGTGAATAATACAAAACACACCTGTTGGATTATTTTTATTTTTTACTATAGAAACGGATTAAAATCTCAAAGGAGCTCCCAAATCTAATCAGTTCTCATTGGCTTAGTTATCGATTTTTTCCTATGGGGGGGGGGGGGGGGGGGGGGGTAGCTGACCAGCTGATTAGCCACCACAAGTTTTAAATTTCGGTAATCCGATTAGAGATCAACTAACTTTTTAGTAAAAATGACAAATTTTGGAAGTAACGAAATAATTTAATTAGAAATTCATAAGTGATGCCTCGTAATAATGGAGTTTCTATTTTTCTAGGTGGGGGAGGGGACATGAGTTTTATAGGGAGTATTATCTAACGTTCCACATAAATTTCACCATTACCACCTAACCCTTACACCAGGTACACAAATTTATACAATGATCTTTATATAAAGAAGAAATAATTCCCAACAGAAAAGTGAGTGAAATAGTCTAAAATCAATAGTTTACGAGTTAAAAGATATTACAATATTGTATGTAGAATGAATGGACTTGAATCAATAACAAATAATGTATCTCTGGTCGCTAAACATCTTCTCGATATAACAAACCAAAAGAATTATAAATGATAAAATGATATAGAAATCAATTTTATTTTATCGATTTCATCTATTTGGAGGTCCATAATACCTTTTTAATATAAAAAATAGCATCTTTTTAAAGAATTTTCTAGTTTAAATGAAATTTTATGAGAAGATTCAATTTCCTCTCTCCAGGAAAAGAATCAACTAGAAATAGGGAAAAGTTTTATTTTTTTCTTATTACATAATCAATCAGATTTATTGAAATTTAATATCTATATGTTATTTCGTTGATATTTTATAGGAAATTATTTTATTAGAATATTTTTATTTTAAAGGGTATTCTTTATATGAAGTCTAAATTGAAAAACGGTAATAACTCATTTGAATCAATTTTTAAAAATATTTTTTTTTTTTTTTTTTTTTTTTTGGCTTGCTTTTCGGCCCTTCTAGCCATAAGCCTAATTACGATACTAGATATATTTTTTAAAATTTGTCTCTACCCCCGGGGGTCAGATTTTGGCTGGCTGCCTCGAGTCGGATTCGAACCCGGGTCTCCTGGTTAGCTCGCTGTCACGCGCTACCGACTAGCCTATCGACCCCCCAATTTTTAAAAATATGAAGTTAATAGATATTATAAAACAATCAATTATTAATAATTAGTTTATTTATTTATTTTTCGAGGATCTTAATTCTCTTTTAGAATAGGTGTTGATTTTCTTTGTTTGCAAAAAATAATAACACAGTTATATTTTTCTCATTTATTTTATTTTATTGTTATATCAAAGGACGTTTCGACATATACATTCATGTCATCATCAGCCTAAAAATAAAACCATCCTTTCATTATTTCCAATATCTATAATTTTATACACAAATGAACACATCACATCTTTTTTACATTATTTACATTCTATCTTACATCAAAAAAAGCATCAAACATACCTTGAACAATCTTAAATTTATTTGATCCAATCAAATCACATTCTGATTCATCTGAATACATATCACAGGTTATCAATTATTTCTTTTCTCTATTTTTACTTTTTAATGATCTATACGATAACACAAAGAACTCCAATTTTCAACACACAAAGCACCAGTGAATACACATCCCGAAACATTAAATCCCCTAAAATGTATTGCCAACCCAAAAAACCTTCCACTATCCCCCTAATATTCTAAAATTTAATCAAAAAACATTAAAATGTCCTTCTGTCCACACACGGAAAAAAAATAAACAAAAAACCCATCACAATACTAATTTCTTTCGCTGATCTTATTCAATATTCCAGAATAATATCTGCTATTATTTTCTGTATCTACCTTGAAGTTCACAGTTCTTTCTAGATTTTTTCTTATAGATATAGATTCAAAGAATTTTCTTTTGAAAGTATTACTTTCAGCGTATAAAATTTTTGCGTCGTCAAATTTAAAATTATGAACCTTATCTACTGCATGTATGGCTAACGCCGACACAAGATTTCCATGTATTACAGATTTCTCATGTTCTATCAATCTTGTCTTCAATTTTCTTTTGGTTTCACCAATATATATTTTTTCGCAGTCCTTACACTCTATCCTATATACCACGTTATTTCTTTCATTCTTTTCTAGCTTGTCTTTGTTGTTATAAAATTGTTTTAATGGCTTATTACATTTAAAACCTATTTTAATATTGTGTTTTTTAAAAACATTTTTTATTTTATCCGATATATATGGTATATATATAATAGAGTGTTTATAATTTACCTGATCAGTTCTAGAATCAGCGTTAAACCTTTTTTGTCTTTTTTTATAATATATATTTTCCACATATTCACAAAAATCATCCGGATAACCATTATGTGTAGCTTTATTTTTTAGTTTTTCCATGTTCTTTCTTATATAACTTGGGTGGCATATTTTGTGTATTCTGTCTATTTCATTGTAAATGGTATTGATCTTATGTGCCATTGGATTATCTGAATTATAATTTAACATTCTGAGAGACTTTGTTTTCTTCTCATATATGTCGGTCAACAATCCATTCCTTCTCTTCACTATTTTAATGTCCAAGAAACAGATCTCATTGTCCTTTTCTTTCTCTACTGTAAAATTTATTTTTTCATGTGTTAAAATACTGTAGAAATTCATCTACTCTTTGTTCAGGTACATATGCGAGACTGTCATCCATATAAACCATGTAAAATATTATGTTGCTATGACTCACCATCACTTTTACAAAATCATCTACCATCAAATTTGCAAGTGTTGGGCTTAGATAGAATGTAAATAATGTAAAAAAGATGTGATGTGTTCATTTGTGTATAAAATTATAGATATTGGAAATAATGAAAGGATGGTTTTATTTTTAGGCTGATGATGACATGAATGTATATGTCGAAACGTCCTTTGATATAACAATAAAATAAAATAAATGAGAAAAATATAACTGTGTTATTATTTTTTGCAAACAAAGAAAATCAACACCTATTCTAAAAGAGAATTAAGATCCTCGAAAAATAAATAAATAAATTAATATAAATAAAATTCTCAGATCCAATCTTATAAATATAATATAGAGGTAAAAAAAGATAATTACCAACAATAATTTAAAAAAAAAAAATATATGATTTGAAACACAATGGATGTCACTATTGAACAACAGAGGATATGCAATTTTTTACGAAATAAACGTCCTTATATTCTAAAAAAATATAACAACATAAATTGCATCTATAAGAAAGTATCGAAATGCCAATGCAGAATTGTTTTTTTGAAGAACTGCCTCAAGTGTAATCTGATACCATCCTTTATAGAAGGTAAAGTGAATAAATTATTTAACAACAAAGAAAAGAATTGGAACTATGCTTTGCATGAATCTATGAAAGTCAAGTTATGGCATATAAAAATTGCTTTAGTAAGAGTTGAAATAAAGAGTGCATATTGCAAGAGTAGCGCCTTATATAACAGTTTAGACAAAGATTGGAAATATATAGAGAAAAGATCTAATCCAAAGATGTATAATATGATGAATTTAATTCAAGAGCAGAAATACAGGATGTACTATGGTGCTGACTTGGATAATGTCATGAGGAAATTCAATTTTTTAAAGAATGAAAAATGTGTGGTCATGAGAATTTCGGAAGAAGGTCCCAGTGATTTAGTGAATCTCAGTGACGTTGAAATACCAGAAAATGTGAAAAATACACTCAAACTTGGACCTAATTTCAGCCTGGTCCTGAATAATGATATTGGTCCAACAACAATCCAGTTAATTGGTGACATTGAAAGAACATTATTGGATGTGAGGGAAGAAGAGATGAACAAGGACATCAGGAACAATGTGATTAATATAATACACAATCATATTCAAAACAAAGCGTCATTTGATTGGAAATGTGAGAAGGGGGAGATCTCACAGAATTTTAAAGAAACAAAAATTTTTTTTAAAAACTCATAATAATGAAATTAAAGTGCTATTGAGTGACAAATCAAATACTACGGTTATATTAAATAGTAATGATTATAACAGTAAAATGATGGAAATATTGAATAATAAGTCAATTTTTGAGCAGATAAACTCTATGCCTGCAACTAAAATTGAAAATAAAATAAATAAATATGTAAAAAATCTTTTCAATGAGGAATTGATAGACTTGCCTATATGTACAAAATTAAAAACTGCTTGTACTTGCTTGGGTAGAGCATACTCATTGTCCAAATTACATAAAGAGGGCATGCCATTGAGACTTATTATTTCATCAGTCAATTCGCCAACTGAAAAACTTAGTAAATATCTGGCAAATATAATCAACAATATAATATCATATGACCATAGAGTGAAAAATTCCATGGAGATTGTGGGTAAATTAAAAAAATTTAAATTAAGAGATGACCATGTATTTGTGTCTTTTGATATTCAGGATATGTACAACTCGGTGCCACATGACTTGATCTTAAAGATTCTCAGTGATAGATGGAATGAGATAAATATACATACTAGCTTGACATATGATGCGTTCATTGAGGGTGTTAAATTGTGCCTGAATAATAATTACTTCACATTTGGTGAACAAATTTATCTGCAGACAACTGGTTTGCCTATGGGTGGATGCCTAAGCCCAACACTTGCAAATTTGATGGTAGATGATTTTGTAAAAGTGATGGTGAGTCATAGCAACATAATATTTTACATGGTTTATATGGATGACAGTCTCGCATATGTACCTGAACAAAGAGTAGATGAATTTCTACAGTATTTTAACACATATAATAAAAAAATAAATTTTACAGTAGAGAAAGAAAAGGACAATGAGATCTGTTTCTTGGACATTAAAATAGTGAAGAGAAGGAATGGATTGTTGACCGACATATATGAGAAGAAAACAAAGTCTCTCAGAATGTTAAATTATAATTCAGATAATCCAATGGCACATAAGATCAATACCATTTACAATGAAATAGACAGAATACACAAAATATGCCACCCAAGTTATATAAGAAAGAACATGGAAAAAATAAAAAGTAAAGCTACACATAATGGTTATCCGGATGATTTTTGTGAATATGTGGAAAATATATATTATAAAAAAAGACAAAAAAGGTTTAACGCTGATTCTAGAACTGATCAGGTAAATTATAAACACTCTATTATATATATACCATATATATCGGATAAAATAAAAAATGTTTTTAAAAAACACAATATTAAAATAGGTTTTAAATGTAATAAACCATTAAAACAATTTTATAACAACAAAGACAAGCTAGAAAAGAATGAAAGAAATAATGTGGTATATAGGATAGAGTGTAAGGACTGCGAAAAAATATATATTGGTGAAACCAAAAGAAAATTGAAGACAAGATTGATAGAACATGAGAAATCTGTAATACATGGAAATCTTGTGTCGGCGTTAGCCATACATGCAGTAGATAAGGTTCATAATTTTAAATTTGACGACGCAAAAATTTTATACGCTGAAAGTAATACTTTCAAAAGAAAATTCTTTGAATCTATATCTATAAGAAAAAATCTAGAAAGAACTGTGAACTTCAAGGTAGATACAGAAAATAATAGCAGATATTATTCTGGAATATTGAATAAGATCAGCGAAAGAAATTAGTATTGTGATGGGTTTTTTATATATTTTTTTCCGTGTGTGGACAGAAGGACATTTTAATGTTTTTTGATTAAATTTTAGAATATTAGGGGGATAGTGGAAGGTTTTTTGGGTTGGCAATACATTTTAGGGGATTTAATGTTTCGAGATGTGTATTCACTGGTGCTTTGTGTGTTGAAAATTGGAGTTCTTTGTGTTATCGTATAGATCATTAAAAAGTAAAAATAGAGAAAAGAAATAATTGATAACCTGTGATATGTATTCAGATGAATCAGAATGTGATTTGATTGGATCAAATAAATTTAAGATTGTTCAAGGTATGTTTGATGCTTTTTTTGATGTAAGATAGAATGTAAATAATGTAAAAAAGATGTGATGTGTTCATTTGTGTATAAAATTATAGATATTGGAAATAATGAAAGGATGGTTTTATTTTTAGGCTGATGATGACATGAATGTATATGTCGAAACGTCCTTTGATATAACAATAAAATAAAATAAATGAGAAAAATATAACTGTGTTATTATTTTTTGCAAACAAAGAAAATCAACACCAATTCTAAAAGAGAATTAAGATCCTCGAAAAATAAATAAATAAATTAATATAAATAAAATTCTCAGATCCAATCTTATAAATGTTATTAAATTCAGATATCAGAGGGGATTCATCCCCCCAGGAGTCGAACCTGAGAACTAATATTCTTTCCGGGCAGTCAGCTCACACCCTCGAGATAAAAAACCTCTCTCTGAATCGCAAGATTTGATATAAGCATAGAAATTCTTCACTCCATTAATATATGATAGAAATTAAAAAATTTAGCTTAAAATGAAAAAAGTTTTTCATACAAGTCCTCCTATTTAAATATAAAAGTAAAGATTTGAGCATCTTCTTTTTGAAAATGGTTGGTCCCTTCTGATATCGCAATTTAATAATATTTCTTTTAAAATCTTAGAATCTGTCCTAAAAATTAAATTCTTTCTCTTTAAAAATTGATTTGTTAATATGAACCCTAGCTGATTTTTGAAAACATTCCAACTATTTTCAAAAAGAAGATGCTCAAATCTTTACTTTTATTTGAATGTAATGGAAGGCAGCCCAGAGTGTAGTGAGGAAACTTTTATATTATAATAAATATTCTTTTATTGGAAATAATCTTTTTATTAATTCATTAACTGCCTTACATTCAATCCCGCATTGGATAAAGTAAAAAAAAATCATCGAAAATATTAAAATATTTTTTTCAATAGGTATTAAGATTTTTATGTCAAATTGGCTGAACTAGTGAAAACATCTCAGCTTTAAGCAAATTTTTGAGATTTAGCCATTTTTTTATCAGCAAACGCTTCGTGCTAGAAAGATTAAATTTGAAAGAAAGGTGCAGCTTATTAACAAAAAAATGTTTGTGAAATTTCACTTTTTCAATTACAATTGTTTGATACCTCATTGTATATAATAATTCCTCGCTTATTTGCTTTTCTAATTTAATAAATTCTAATAAAAAAAATCTATATTTCATTTTCAAAAGTTCTGAGAGATTAAAACTTTAATTGATCGTTTTGCAAATTGCAACATTTTAGCTCCATAAAGGATTTTATTCTTGATTTATTGGAATCCAGAGTTCACCTGTCCACTGAGCGAATCGAACCGTATACCAGATTTACATGTTTAATGTTGTAATTTTTTTTGTACCTGTGAATATTTATTTATTTCTCTTTATTTATGATTTCTCTCTTTTCCTTTTAGAGATTTTAAGGTATCAATGTAAAAACGATCTAAAATTATATTTTAATACAAAAATGAAAAAATAAGTTAGTATAGAAATTCAAGAGAGATGGTCTACTTCTATTAAATCCAAGATGTTATGTGTTGTTTTTTATTATGTTAGAAGGGTGTTTCACCTCTTCTGGAATCGAATCCGAGTGCCAAAAGATTGCAATCCGGGTACTTGGCATGACCTTATCGGATTTTGTCTTTTATAGAAAAAAATAAGTATCTTAAAAATTTTTTAAAGTAAACTAAAGCGTTATCTATTAAATAACAGCAGAAGGGCTTAAGCTGTTTTTCACTCTAAAGGTATTAATAATTGGAAGTAAAAGTTAGCTGAATTTTGCCTTTGTCTCAATTCTACTAGTGAAAATAGTTTGATCCTCAAGGGAAACATTTCCACCTCGTTAGTCTAATGACCAGTGGAATAAATGTTTCTCTCTTGAATAAATCTCTAGGTATTCACTATTAAGTACAAAATAAATTACAATTTTCCAACCCTTAACTTTTTTATTTTATTATTTATTTATTTACACATTTTGCCATTTAGTCTTCCAGGGTTTATTTATTTTCCATTTCAGCTTGCTTAATTGAAAATTTTTTCTCACTTTCTGGCTGTTTATTCTCAGTTAATTTTTCTCTCTTAATTTCTTCATTTCAAGGCAAGTTGGTGGTTGGTCAATTTTAAAATTTTTGAACTATTAAACGAAACCATAAAAAAGTACTTTTGAGCTAATTTTACTCAGTACACTCTATGGACGGACAGAAGTATTCAATTTTCATTTTTTTGCTTAGTCAATTTTAAAATTTTTGAATTATAGAGTCAAAGCATAAAAAATACTTTTTAAACTGACTTTGCTCAGTACACACTATAGAGGCCAGAAGAATTAAATTTTCACTTTTTTTAACAATGAAAAAGTTTATAGAGAGGTTATCTGTAAAAAAACACTAACAATTGCAGGTTAAATGAAGTCGGTTAAAAAAGACAGAAAGCGTGGGTTGCATAATTTATATACGCCTGAATCGTTTAACTTGAAAAATGGCTTGAGGGGAATATGTAGGGGAGGGACTGAGCAGTGCAGAAGGGGAACCCGCTTGCTTGGATGAAGGCTCGCAGACAGACAGGCATCCGCTAGTTGAAGCATTTCGAGTTTCGAGTCGCAGTTCAAATTACCAATCTAGGGAAGTAATTCAAAATTGAAATTACAATAATTAAACCTAACACCATGATATTGATATTAGCATATTTGATGTAGCTAAAATTAATCATTCAGCTCATTACCTGTAACCGTTCGATGGTTCGGCATATAAAAATGTTATTTCTTGCTTATCGCACTTAAAAATGTCTGGAACGTGAAGACAAATTATTTTCAAGCATGATTATTTTCTCTTTGTGTCTCTGGATTCAAATACCCGCAAAGATCAGAAAGTTATATAAACCTGGTGTCGAAAAGTATATATTTTCAAAATAAAGAACTTTGGAATTTTAGGCTCTAGCTTCAGAACTTTTGAATAAAAAATGTAGAAAAATAGAAAATAATCGAATTGTCTTATGTTTAGCTAATAAACGAATTTAACTAATGAACTAAACTTCGACACACACATTATATTAATAAATAACAACTTTGTGTCAAGTTTCATTACTCTAGTTTGAAGCGTTCTCTGACGAATGATTTCATTGCAAAAATTTGTTCAAAACTAAAAAGTGGTGACTACTTCCTAAAATTTATTTATTAAAATATATTGAAAAAATATTTTAATCATTTAGTTGAAAAAAATGTTCTTCTTTCAACATATTCAATATTTTTAGTGTTTAAAATTAAAAAAAATGCATTCAAGAAAGAAAGGGTATTCGAAACAATAATGATTACAGTTTCTATTTCTATTAAAATCAGATTTTAGATTGTAGAAAGTTTATTCTGGTCCTAAAATGGGTATATTTCCGAAACGAAGAAAAGAGTAGGTTTTGGGATTTCTCAGTTTAGATCTTGGGGTTGGAAATGCAGAAAATCAGAAAAAAGAAGAAATGTTTAATAGGAAGCCATCGAATTGTTGTAGATAATAATCTGAAATTAGGCACTCGAATTCGTATTAATAAAATCTCCCTAAGGTTTCAATGTTTCAATATTGTAGCTTAAGCTGTTCATTCGTCAAAAATGACAAAAATCATAACTAAGTTTTGAAATTGATTTCACTTTTTTACATACTTTTTATTAGATTCACCTGTATGTATCTATCTTGGTATCTATGTATCTATCAATGTGACTTTTGTTCTGTTAAATTGCATAAACATTTCTCTATAAGAATAATAATTGTTTACCTACTCAATTTAAATGAAATTATATAAAAATAATAAAAATAAATAGATTTAATTCTGTTAAATTCCGAAAACTTTTCTCTATAAAAATAATTAAGACTAAAAAGGGGGGGGTCGCGGGTTAGGCTAGGGGTAGCGTGTCAGCGTGCTAACCAAGTGGACCCGGGTTCAAATCCGACTCGAGGCATCCGGCTAAAATCTGACCCCGGGGTAGAGACAAATTAAAAATAAAATAATAAGTAGTATCGTAAATTGGCCTATGGCTAGAAAGGCCGAAAAGCCAAAAAAAAAAAACTAAAAAGTAAAAAATAAATTATATTTTAAAAAAACTAAAAAACATGCTTCTAAAAAGTACAAAATAATGTAATACTTAATCAAAAAGCGTGGGGCACTTTGTCGAAATTAATTAAAAGTAGGTACATGTTTCTGCGCCCCACACTTTTTGATTTAGTATTACATTATTTTGTACTTTTTATAAGCATGTTTTTAAGTTTTTTAAAATATAATTTATTCTCCTTATTTTTTTATCTCTTATTATGATTAGTTTCATATTATTTTAAACTAATGGACACATAAATTTACTGCAACTAAAATTATTATTATTTTACGTGATATTCCAAATCAATGTAGCATATTTTTAATTAAAATTAAAGTAATAATTGAATGTAATGGAAGGCAGCCCAGGGGTAGTGACGAAAGAAAAGATTACCACACATCAAATAAGGTGTAATTTATTGGAATCCTTCCTCCTTTCCTTTCAAACCGACGCTTCGGAGGATTTTTCCCTCCTTTTTCAGGGTTTCAAAGAGTCAATGAATGAAACAAATAAAATGTTTCCTTCTTATCCCCACAAAAAGGAAAGAAGAAGAAGGAAACATTTTATTTGTTTCAATAAGTTAATGGAGACTCGTGGAAGGGTCCACAGTGATCTTGTAGCCAAAGTTTCCGTTTGTATGTATTATTGTTGTTGTAGAATGTTGAGGTATTTCGGAAATGTATTTGTTTCATTCATTGACCCTTTGAAACCCTGAAAAAGGAGGGGAAAATCCTCCGAAACGTCGTTTTGAAAGGAAAGGAGGAAGGATTCCAATAAATTACACCTTATTTGATATGTGTTAATTTTTCTTTCCTCACTACCCCTGGGCTGCCTTCCATTGCATTCAATTAATATTTCTACCAGCCCGTCTCTTTCCAGAGAAAATTTTGTTGCAAAAAAAATTAAAATAATAATATTATAATCAGTTTTCCAATAATTTCCCGAAATGGAAATATTGTTATTAATTAATTGATTTAATCTTTATATTAGTGGGAATAATAAAATAACAATATTAATACATGTCATATTCCATGGATATTTGTGAATCACTTTAAATACCAAAGCCAATTCAAATTTAATTAGAAATTCTCTTTCATCTCATTCTATCTCTATCTCGCTGAGCAAATTTCCAGGTTTACTAACTAGTATGCACATAACATTTTGTTCTTACGATGTGGTTTGCATAGAAAACAGCTTGTGAAATGAATCCCTATAAAGAAAGAAATGTATTCATTTATTTTAGATTAATGTATTTTAATAAGATCAAGTAAAAACAAAAGACAAAATTATTAAAAGAACTAAAAAGAATATATAAAATATAAAGGTTAATCAATTTAGCAAAATTAAAAATTTTATTAAGAAATTTAAAAAAATAATAGTTTTATATTAAACATATTTGCACCACACGATTTTCGCTTAGAACCCCCCCCCCTCAATTCTTTAAAACCAGCCATCGTAACGAGACTTGAACTTGTGAATAATCAAATAAATTTTATACCCGTCGAAGACGTGATTCTCAATAAGCAGACTAAATTTGAAAAAAAAAATGTATGTCTTTCTTACAACACGGCTAATCAAATCCCTATCTTTGATTAAATAAAATTCCTTCTGATTGTAAAACATAGTAGGAGATATATTTCAGACATATTTGTTTTGCAAACACCAAGCTTGAGTTTTTGTATAAAAAACTTATTGTTTCTATTTTATTCCTTTACATTAAAAAATTTAATTATGATGCGAAACTTTTCGCAGAATTTCTGTCAGCTTCTTCAGTGCTTTATTAAAAAAAATAAATAAACAGAGAGATGGCTTTTAGTATAGTTGCAAATAATAACTAAACACAATAGTGATTAAGGACATTCCCTAATAAATCGATTTTCTTGAATACACATATTTATAAGTGTCCTTTATACGTAAAATTTTTTTCAATAGTCCTTGCGGCACTAAATTTGTAAATATTGACCATTGAAATTTGCATATTTAACACGCGAACACTATCCTAATTGATGTTAAACCGACTGTTTCATTAAATAACAATCGTAATTTTCTTGAAATTATTTTGAAAAACTAAGAATCATTAATTGAAGATATAACAAATATTTTTCTGTTAAAATAGTTGTATCAAGCGGGATTCGTTTTCTATGAATAATGTTAAAAGCTAGGTAGTTTTAATAGTTTTCATTTTTTTCTCTCATGGCATGGCAAATGCACTTGCCAACGTCTCACTAAAATCACTCAATTTTTCCATATCTAAAAAACTTGTGCAGCTGGTGCATTTAAGATTTTTAGCTAATTCTCTCAACCTAACTATACTGTTATCATCTAGAATTTCGCATTGAGCTGTTTTATGAAGTATTTTTTTTTATTATTTTTTCTTTTAGCGTCCGTAAGAATTCAATGTTGCCAGATCCGAGAAACGACGCTGTGAAAATATTTTTGCCTTTCTGCGAATGTGAGAGTAGGGGAAAGAGCGAACTACATCTGAGCTTTATTAGGGAACGTCCTTAAAGAGCTGTTATTTTGTTTTAACAATACAGGTTTCATTTATAATCATAATAACGTTAAATTTAAAAACAGATTCATCTCAATGCTTTTGAATAAATAAACAGAAAAAAATTGTTGGCCACTACTAAAAGCCATATACATCTGTTTATTTTTTTAATAAAGCCCTCAAGATTCCAACAGAAAGTTTGGGCACAATTGCAACAGAATATCGTTTTTTTATTTAAAATAACGAATAAAATTGAAATAATTTATTTGTCTTTTTTTATTTTTTATATAAAAACCCTAGCAAAACACCTAGCTTCGAGTTTGCAAAATCAATACCTCCGAATAAAATTTAAAAATTAAATTTGAATTGCAACCCGTCAAGAAGTCTACATAATATAATTTGATGCACATAACATGTTTTTAATTAAATAAGGACAGTGTAATTTTGATAAAATGTTCATATATGCATCATTCATTTACTTTTCCTATTACTTAAATAGAGATAGTGCAAATCAAGTCAAATATTAAACCACCGCCCAAGCTCACTAAAACCATAATATAAATATAGTACTAAGGAATCAATATCATGTAGAAAAAATTGAAAACAATTGATTTTGTTTAAGCAATATGGTACATTTTAAATTTCATTTCAATAGATTGAACGGTGTAAAGAAATTGTCGAAGTAATAACTCCATCTATCCATATATACATACACCCGCAGATCCAATGTCAAAATGCTCTTTTTAGGCTTTTTAGAAATTATAAATTCGATTACATTTCTAACTAGCTTCAAGGCCCGCCTTCGGCTTCGCCCCCTGGACCCCCACGTGGTTGCTTTATTGATGTTTTATTAGTAACAGGGAATAAATATAATTGTTTTATTATAAAGTCTTAAATAGATATAATTTGAGATTCTATTTAACTGTAATATACTCGTACACTCATAACAAATAAGATGAAACAAGTATTTAAAATGTATTAAAAATCCACTTGTTATCATTAAGGGGAAAATAAAAAAAAGGTTATATTATATGTAGGTATTATTATAGATAAGAAGACTTGAAAATTACAATTATTATTCATTTTGCTAGACACAAAAGTATATACAATCTATTTATAAAAAATTCTTTTATTCTCAAGCTTGAGTTGTTTATCATAAAAGAATTGTCTTATTGATTTTAAGTCGATTCTTCCACGTTTTCAGTAGAGCTTGCCATTAATAGTCAAAACATCAAAAATGGAATTCAATAAGGTTATTCCTCTAGTATTAGATAAGAATCGATCGTTATTTTTGATTTTAAGCCGATTCCTCCATGTCTTCAGCAATGGTTACCAATAATAATCGAAGGGTCAAAAATCTAATGTAGAATTATTATTCCTCAAGTAATTGCTATTTTTGATTTTAAGTCGATTCCTCCTCCTCCATGTCTTCACCATTGGCTACCAATAAAAACCGTAACGTCAAAAATCGAATGTAGAATGGTTATTCCTCGACTGTTAAATGAGAATCGATCATTATTTTTGAATTAAAGTCAACATGAACTGCAAATTGCAAGTGATACCTGATTAATAATAAAGAAATAAACATATTAATTTTTCAAATCAATTTGGATAAAGTTTAGCAACGATCCGTTGCAGTTTATTATTTTAATTTTTGTTTTTAAATGTACTTTAAAAAAATAGATAGTTTTTTTTAAATCTGTGTTGCATTATTAAATTCTTCTTCAACGATAATGTGGTTAGAACTCTATTATTCTATTAAGAATGAATGAAATTCAAAAATCTGACAAACAGGGCCGCCAACACATGTTTGGTTTACTAGTTTAGTTCTTTTATTGTTTGGCAAGCTATGTTGGCTAACCTGAATTTTTTTTCAGTTTTTCCTTAATTTTTCAATTTTCCGGGCAACTTTTCCAATTTTTTTTACGTATTAACCTGAATTGGACTATTACGAACATTAAAAAAAAAATAGCCAAATCGGTCGAAGCATTTGAGAGATCTGCGCTTACAAAGAAAAAGAAATTCATTTTTATTATATAGAAGATATGTATCTACTTTATAGGAATTTAGTATCACTTTTCTGTCTCTCTACTCTAGCGAATAGGTATTATTATCAATGTTGACCGGGAGCAAAGGGTTTATTTTAGTAATGAGGACTACAATAAGAATGATGATAGGATAAATTTAAAAATATTTTTTATGGTCAAGGATGAATTTAAAAATGACTCAGTAAATCTGGCGTTTGTTTACTAGTCATTAATTAGAAATTTAGTAGTTTAATTATATTTATTTATTATTAAAGTAAATAGCGTTTCTCCTATCGAGCTCACCGATAGGTAAAAAATGTTACCTCTATTAAAAATCATCCAATTTATAATGAAACGACTTATTGGGAATTTTTGATTTTCTCAACACTAGCTTCAAACGTTTTCCATAACGCATAATCTATTGAACAGCCATTTAAAATCATTTTGATTAGTTCAGAGAATTGTCCGTAACTATTTTCGATTTTAAACACAGGTTTGTATTGGTAAACTGCTCTTGTATGCCAATGTTTCAACTTTTTAGCTCAAACCATTCTTTTGGTAATATTTGCGGAAAAATTGTCTACCTTAAGTCAAAAGATTTCATTTTGTCGAGAGTATTATCAAAGTGGTTGCTTCATAAAGAGAAATCAATGAGGTTGTCCTCGCTTGATGCAAATAAAAATTAACATAAACTAAATATACCATATATAAATAGGTATATAAGTATCACTGGCGGTTGGTGACTTTTCAACCTGGTTGGCTATCCAAAAAAGTACCCTTCATTTTTTGCAGATTTCATCGAATACGGCATCATTTTCGTTATTTTTCAAATATAACATTAGATTTTTAAAAATATATTTTAGGACCTTCGCCCCAAACGGATACTGCTTTTTGTGAGTGAGGGGTAAGAGTCAGCAATTAAATCTTGTGACTTAAAACTCCACAGTCCCTGAGATGGAAATCAACCAACTTCCACTATGAATCAGCCTGTCCTATAAGAAAATCATAAATTTCTCACAATTCTATTGCTATAAGCAAACTATGACTTATTGTCTATAGCACTCATAAATATTTCCGATCTTATATATTGAAAGTTCTTAGAAATGGATTAGTCCAAAGATTCTGGAATCATATTTATTAATTCCTTTTTTATATTATTTCTATTTTAATAATTCCTCAGCGAGAACAAATTTTATTCGACTAGAATTCGTCCGTACTTGTCTTTGACATGTTTGAACTAGATGATATACCAGGCAGGGACTTCAAACCTTCTATCAAGACCCTTTTTAGAAAAATCATTCATTTTAATTCAACCTTTTAAACTATGCAACAATTTTATTTGATTTCGAAAGCCAATATACTTTTCAAAACAAAAAATGTTTTTATAAAAATATTTGAAATAACGGATAATAATTTGAAAATTTAAAGATCCTCCTGGATTTATGAAAATACTCTAAATGTTTGAAATTTTAGGGATGCGCCGCATTCACAGTATCTATGGACCGCACGCCACTGATAAGTATATATAATTTACTTAATTAAAGGAGACAATCAAGGAGGGTGTTTTCTGCTGGTAAAATAATTTTTTTAATTTATTTATATATTTATATTTATATTATTTTTCAGCAGATTATTGTCTCCTTTAATTTATAAAAATTCTGCTACTCTCGGCAAAAAGAAACTTTCAATATAATTTACTAAAAAAAATTGAAAACCACCAAGTTTTAAGTAATTCATTTCTAAACATGTTTAGACATAATTTTAGAATCTTTTTGTATCTAAAAGTCTGTATTCTGCTTAAGAATCTGAATACTTTAAATTTTCATCTCTTGATCTTCCAAGCCAAGTCTGTTGTTGTTTTTTCTTTTGATAATGAACAAAACGTTTTTGTCTTGAATAATGAATTCCCGTCTATCAAAAGAGAAAGATAGAAGAAAGGGAAAAGACAATAAAGAGTTAATAATAAACCCTAAAGAAAACCTTCCATCTTTTTTTATTATTAGTTTTTATTTACATCTCTGAAGAATACTTTCACTTCGCTTTCTCTCATCTCATTCTCGCTCCCTTAACGAAAGAATAAATCACATTATCCGAAGAGGTTTAATAATAATATCTCTTCAATCCAATCAGCTTTTTGAACACCTCTTACACCAAATCCTCAAGTACTTTATTCGATAAAAGATTATTCTTTTTTATTACAGATATATATGATTATAAAAAGAAAAAAATCCTCTCAGGGGAAGAATTATTATTAACATATACACCTACAAGTGAAAATAATTGACAAGAAAAAATTTTAAATATGCATTTACATTAGAGAGGTAAATATATTTTTTGGACGATGGTATATAGTATTTTCAGAGAATTGCCAAAGTTTTAGTATAGTCAGTAAGGTTTACTAGAGTGATTAGTGGGTCTAATAATTATTTTAAATTAATTTACAATTTTACTTCCGATAAATCTATTAAGATTAATTAAATCTAAATTCAGTCCACTTTTGAATAATCTTCAGAGAAATACTTCTTAAAGCTTTTTTGAAAGCCTTCCAAGTGAACAATGATATCTGTAACCACATCTGGCTTTGGAGTTATTTCATTTTTTTCAAAAAATGATGATAGAGTGGGAAATGAAAATAAATTCTCCTCCTGTATTTGTGAACAAAACAGGACCAACTTTCTCTTGAAGGAATTTATTTTGTCACTGGTTGTGAAGACTGTTGTACACGCGTACCATCTGAAACGTTCCCGCGTACCACCGGTTGGGAACCCCTGCCTTATAGTATGAATACATTTTTTTAATTAATAGTTTTGCACTACTGTTCTTTTATCAGCACTTCAAATATTATATTAATCTTAATGGAATTTCAAATTTCCAACCATCATATTGTAATTAAGAATTTTTTTAGGATGTGTTGAATGTAGAGTAAAGTAACAAAATAAGGTAAGTAAATACAAATTTTAATAAAATATTATATAAGATTTTTCAGTCATCGCCGGCAAATTTCGACAAATATATTATCTTCATATTTATTTGCTTTGTTTTGTCACCGGTCTACATTTACTACATCTTTTGAAAAATTTCTATAATTTAATTTTAGTATTTTCAAAAAATAAATTTATCATAACTACCATATAAAGAGATTATCTGAAATGTGAATTTTTTGATGGATTTAATTGGAAGTAAGGTAAGTCCTAGGGATATCTGTTTAGAATAAATTTTTCCAAATTTATAAGTTTTTAATGGTTTATTTTTTGCATCCACTTTTGGTAAAGACCAAGGGGAAAATTCGACATTTCGTAATAGAGTGATAATACTAATAGGGCACGGGTGTTAATGGTATTGCTGTTCTCGGGTAATAATGGAGTCATCGGCTGCTTCTCAGTTTCAAAACATTATCCTCAACCATTAGAAAGCTCTTCCACCGCTTTATACTTAAATAATTATTATTTCGTGTGCCAGTTGCTAACCCACTCGAAAAAAAAGTCTAAAAGTGACAATTCAAACAAAAAGGGTTAATTTTATTGCTGGGCGATTTCAACTCCTCTCCTGTTAATAATTAATAAACATATATCTTTTTAATAAAAGTTGGTCTGGTTAAATGAATATTTCGATATTATTATGCATTCATTAATTTAAATGCTCACCGGCATGGAAAAATCATCTACCTCTTTCTCTGCATTGTATGCCTGGGAAATAATTTATAAATACACCCACGCATATATTTGTTTCCATGAAAACAATTTTGAATAAAATTCTTTTATAGGAAAATTTAACATTTATTCCGAGAATTGAAAGTCATTTCAAAGCGAATTTAATTGTATGAGAGTAGAAAATTATAGATATAGATAGAAAGCTAAATGTGCTGATTGTATTTAGCAAATGATTATCATAATTAATTAAGATAAAATAATTTCATTCAACACGCTTCCTTTTGCTCGCTTTTAACATATTCCATGAATATCTGCAGCATTTGTTCAGAATCACTGGAGTTGGAAATCATTTTCGAGAATCAAAGAAAACCAGTGACTCACTAATTAAATCTATTCGTACAATAACTGAAAATTCGGGGTAATAGATAGGACTTTTTTTGTATAAAAATAAATTACAAATTGAAAGGTTTTTCAGGGCTCTGTAAGCTCTATGCAGATTTGGGCCAATTAGCAATCTTTGTCTGCAAATGGTTTAAGTTAGAACATTGAAACTTGGAACAAGGGTACATCTCATCCAGGGAGATCCCAGATTCATTTTTAGGGGGAGGGGAGTCACACACCGGGACGTTATGTTTGATATAACTATCTTACAAAATTAAGACCTTTTTTGTTTTGGAAACAATTTGGGGGGGGGGGGGTCATGGCCTTGATCTTATTAATTCAATTTTTTTACTAAATTTCAGATCCTTAGCTGTAGTTGTTTAAAAAACCTAATTATTTTTTTTTCCTGATTTTCTGAAGTTTTCATTAAGTATAGTTTATACTAGCCAAACACTGTCGATAGGGGCCGGTTTGAGACATCCTGTAACAAATCGGCTCGTCCCATTTAACAAAACATTTACTTGCTTAGTATAGAGTATAGATCCACCAGAATGCAAGCATAGGTACTAAGCTATGGAGTATCTTAGGGCAAATTTATTTGCTTGTAATTTCCTAGCTAGGCGGCCCATATACTCCTTTTCAGTTTTCATATTATGTTATTATAGGATGACACTTTGTGTCAAGATTTGGAACAGTAGTTTTTATATGTGAGACAATATTTTAATGTCAATAAACAAAGTACATTTAATGTGGGTACCGGGTGATGAATAAATGATAATGAAAAAGCCAGTAGGGGCCTTCGTCAAATTCATTGAACCTGAACCATTCTGTGTCAATCGACTCTGATTTATTGGCGTAGACAAGTGACTTGACATATTACCAAAGCCGATAAACCAGAGACGATTGAACACTTGGAACACAAATTTCGGCGAATTATTGGCTAAAAACGGCCGCAATTGCTGTGAAAAGTGTGTAAATATTGGAAATCCAGATTGCGCTATCTACGCGTCAGCCGCGGCGGCCACATGGCCGAAATCATATTCAAACATTAATGGCATAAAATTATATTTCCAATAAAGTTAGTTTCATTGATATTAAAAATATTTTTCTTTGTTTTATTTTAGTTTAAAGTTGGGAAGCTCTAAACAAAACACCTTTACATAGGAACGTCCAACAGGCTATAAAAAATTGAATCTATAATCATCATCTCTCTACCTGAAAACATTCAGTAGATAATGTTTATGGGAAGAGGATGATTGTCGGTCCTAACCATATATATTTTGGATTTAAAAAGGCCACCCTTTAAAAAAAAAAAAACTTATAAAATCGATTCTGATACTATAGAAGTTTCTAATATCTATGTTAGTACAACTTTTTTAATATGAATGTAATTTAGAGACTTAAGCAATATAATTTGTAGATTTTAAAATTCTGTTAAGGGAGAATGGTGTGGATTCTTGGTGAAACATTGTAAAATAAAGTAAAGAAAATTTTGAAAAATTTAAGAAACTTTTTACCTACCTAGTATTATTTATTATTTTAAATGTTAAAAAGTTTCTTAAATTTTTCAAAATTTTCTTTACTTTATTTTAAAATTCTATAAATGAATTCAAAACTTAATCTGATAATTTTATTTAGCAAATCATCACCGTGCCTGCAGTATTTAATCAAAATTACTGAAGGTGAAAAACACTCACAAATATCAAATGAAACCAGTGACTCGTTAATTAAATCTATTGGTATAATAAGTGATGATTCAATTCTAAAATGACAGTGGATAGAGGAATTCGATGAAGGGTTGGAAGGCCGAGATTAAGAGGAAACGGGCTGAATACTGGATGGGAGATTGGGAAGGTATAGAATAGAAGAAGAAAGGGGATTGGATCTTAATAAATGAAATTATCTTTCAAGAATACAAACAAAGCTGAGCGGAGAATCTGAGATGCGTTTAGACTTTCTCTAAGATGTTAAGAAATAAAAAATACCCGAAACAAGCACAGCATTTTTGCTCAGAGCGATAATAAATAACAATAAGGAGTTTACTATATTCATGAAAATAAATCAAATTTTCAAAGTGTTTTTTTATGATATTGATGGGAGAAGGAGATACACCAAAAAGGTGTCTCCCTTGGGTTGGCCTCTCCATCGTGAAAAGAAGAAGAGGGGATTTTATGGAATGGGTAGGAGTCGAGGGTATCTGTGGATGCAGGTCTTAAGCAGCTGAAGGTTAAAAGTCGTGGGGAAGACGGTGGCTGAAAGTGAGTTCCAGTCTCTGGAAATCATAGGGATAATAGAGTTGGTGAAAGGGCTGGTACGATCTTTATCCAATTTGACAACGAAGGGGTGCTGAGCGTTCGAAAACCGCCGAAAAATTGGCCTCATAACTTGGTAAAATGAAGATTTTTTAATTATTGAATTTTTCTTAGGCAATAAAGGGTAAAAGGAATGTGGGATTTTTAGAGTAGTGAATGTCAAATTCTAATTTGTAGATATTATCTTGGGTCAACAATGAGTTTCACATTTTTTATGTTCAAAACCCTCAAGTATCTATGTGATTGGATACGAAAGAAAAAGAAATGGTTTCAAGATGGATACTTCTGTTGATTAATTAGACTAGACCAGGGGTCGGCAACCTTTTGAGACGGAAGAGCCAGTTACCATTTACAATATTTCCCAGTTTTTAAAGAGTCACTAACATTTTTGTTTCAATATTATGGTATTTGATTACGATTAGGTATATAAATTTGATTTTTGATTTAAAATAAATAACTTAAAATATGAAAAAATATCTCCTCCACCTATATTCTCACTGTTCTCAGTTGAGTGTTTTTATCCTGTTTGTAGTATATTTGTTTTTGAGGTATAATATTTTTTTATGGGTTTTGAAAATAAAATAATATAATTATTTATTCAAATTTAGGGAACGAAGAAAATATTATTTTTATTACAGACAAAAGGATCAGCCGGAGCTCGAACCCGGGATCTTTGCATATGTACTGCAATGCTTTGTCATAAGAGGTTTACCTCCTATATCCACTAAGCTACTGATCCCCGAACCCAAACTAATACCTTTTGTCTATATGAATTATGGATTTTTTTTTAATCCTCTCCTCGTTCATTTTTCGAAGCGTAGGCCTTGATTCATTAATTAAACAATTAATTATTCCAGCGCCTCCCAATCGATCGCAGACCCCAAAGATCTAAAATAATTTTCTTTTCACCCAGGCGCGACCAACACTAGGCCGTGTAAAGACAATTAATAACAAATTCAAATTTAGGGAACGAAGAAAAAGATTATTTTTATTACAGACAAAAGGATAAGCCGGGGCTCGAACCCGGGATCTTTGCATATGTACTGCAATGCTTTGTCATAAGAGGTTTACCTCCTATATCCACTAAGCTACTGATCCCGGAACCCAAACTAATTCCTTTTGTCTATATGAATTATGGAATTTCTTTTTTAATTATTTATATTTGCGCATGGAACTGGAGAGCCGCATCTTGACATCGAAAGAGTCGCATGCGGCTCACGAGCCGCAGGTTGCCGACCCCTGGACTATCCAGAATAAACAACGAACGCTCACGCAATTTTATACGTCCTCAGTTAGAATGACTTCACATATTATTCCAGAATTAGGTATTGGAACTTTGTGCATTAATGAAATGATTTATCCATTTGGAAATGTGATGCTTTCGTGGTGGAGTTGATTATTATATAATAAGAAATAAGTACCTAATGATTGAAATAGATTAGACTAGGGTTTCCCAAACTTTTCCGAATAGCTGCGCCTTTTTTCAATTAAACATTTTCCATGGCGCCCTATTATATAATATTCATTTTGACCGCACAGGGGGGGGGCCTCCTCTTACAACAGATAAGAAGTTTACAAAATTTGTTCTATTCTTTGATGCCAATATTTACATTTCTCCCCCTCCCCCTCTCTATTTACAGTAGTAGTAGTATTTATCTTAGTATTCTATACATATCTCAAAAAAAAATTTGATAAAAACAATAAACAGCTAAAAATATTTACAAAAATAAAAAGAATGAACACAAAAACACGAACAAAAACAAAAAATACAAAAAATAAGTACAAAAAAAAAATAAAAAAAAGTATGTCTAATCGTAAGTAAGAGATAAAAATAAATAATAAATACATTTTAGCTTCTCATTTTGTTTTTTGTCTAGTTAGCCCGTCTTGCTTCAATTAATTATTAATCTTCCCGGGGTGCCGCGGCGCACAGTTTGGGAACCTCTGGATTAGACATTTTTAATGAGATATTCTTATTCGAATAAACAAGGTTTGATATAAAGTTCTGAACTTGTTTTCAAGTACTTGTGAAATCATTCCAAGTGATAAATAAACTGGATAAATTCTAACTCAAATGCTCTTGAAAACGACTCCAGAATTAGATGTGAAAAATGTATTTTTTGAATATTTCATTAAAAATTTCTTTATTTAAATTTATTACTTGTAGCCTTTTAATGTATTCGTAATTCACTACACGTCTTTTTCATTCTAGAGACAAGACAATTCTGTTACTTGTTTATCTCTTATCTTCTATGAGTGATAACTCTGTTCTAAAGGATTTTCTTGACAATTTCAAGTTTTATTGGATGATAAGACTTGGAAATGGTTGAAACAGTTGAAGAACATAATCTTAATTCAGTAATTTGACAAAGACAAGTAAGTAATTCGTTTCGAATTGAGTCATAAAATACAGCTTAATCACATTTAGAGGATAGAAATAAAGTCTGAATACAAAAGAATTGGTTGAATTAATCTCTTATATCATGATATTCGTATCATAAAATATATTACTTTTATTTAACGGAGCGGATTTAAAATAAATCGAATTGCGAGTGTTTTTTTTTATTTATGAATCCACTGAATTTCACTAATGATTTTATATTAATTCCAAATCAACGATTTATTTGTACAATATTATTTCAATGCTATCGTATAACTTTAATAGGATTAATTTCTCTTTTGTCTTTCGTTAGATGTGTAACATTTTAAAATAACTTTTTTATAACTTCAAGTTTTAACTCAATTATTCCAAACTTGTAAACTTTTTCATTCTCTATATAAAACTTATTTACAATGGAATACTCACACCCACGATTTTGAACTGTAGCTTATTAAAATATATTTATATACCACAGTGGCGTATATTTTTTAAGTGACTTGTTTTTACATCGTTCCACCGGTTGTATTGTTACACAATACTTTTCTATAGCGGTTAAAAAACAATCGCATAGTCATAGCTTCTTTGATTTGTTTATGCAGACTTAAAAATTGAGGATCTTTCAATTAGGTCAACTTATATAGAATATAAATCACTATACGGAAATCCATAGATTTGGACATAGATCAATAATTTGAAAGATTTTTTGAAGTGAAACTTCTTTAGCGACGTATCTGTTTGATTTTTTGTTACAATAAAGGGCAAATGACTCATTAGAGTGGAATTTTTTTAATACACTAATATTTAATGACAAATAAAATTTATCAAAATTATAAAATTTAAATTATTATTTTAAAGCCCACTAATATTTCATGACAAATAAAATTTATTAAAATTAGGAAATTTAAATTATTTCAATAACATCTAAGGCTAAAGAAGTTTCACTTCCTCCGTGAGCTTATGTGGATGAGGCTCACACGTATTTTTTTACTTTGCCGGTGTATGGTGAAATACTGTAACTGTAACGTTGCAGGAAAAAAAGTCATTTTTTGGCTTTGTATTTTCAGAATATCTCAAAAACAGCTGAAACTAATTTGATAAAAATATTGAACCAATTCTTGGAGTTTCGGTATACAATAAAACCTTATATAATGAATATTAAAAAATTTATTTTTTATGAGATACTAATTATTTTGTTACAATGTCTGTTAGTAAGTACGTGTGTTACTTGTTGTACACTCTAGCTCAAAAACCAATTAAGATATCAAAATGAAATTTTAAATTTAGGTATTTTAGAATAAGAATAAATAGATTTAGTTTGATATCAGATAAAAAATTAGGGCTGAGGGGAGAGTTAAAAATTTGAATCCTTTGTCCGATTTGGACCAAATTTTAAACAGATTTAAGGTCTTAGGGAAATAGCAATTCAGAAATATTTCTCCTAAAATAACCAGGGGAACAGGTAAGGAGATAATCACATATTTTTCAGGTTGGAGATAAAAGTAGAAATTAATTAAAGCTGTGCATACTTATAAATAAGAAGGATTTCATCTCTAGGGTTAAACAAACTCCAAACTCCCCGGAGGCAGTTGAGTTCAATTTCAGAATAAGTGATCCCTTCTGACATAAAATTAAACCCATCAAACAGCTACCTTGATATACTATGGCTTTTTTTTATAAATGATTTTTCTAAAAATTAATTAAAATATTCTTAAATTTCATGCCTATAATTCTGAATTGATAAATGTAGTCAGCGTCAATGAAGTGATCGATCAGTTCAAATGGAAGTGTACAGACTGAGGTCACGCTGGACGAAAGTCAAGCCAATTAATCGACTTCGACAGGAAATGCCTTGGCCAACAAATCGAACAAAAACGATTGAAAGGGGAAACAATTTATTTGTTCAAAGAAAAGGAAGGTTGTATTCAAGTTATATAGGAGGCATTCATTCCACGCCAAATCGGACGGTTTGAAAAATTTTAATTTTTGATTTCCTTCATTTGTTAACATTTTTTAGTATCCATCCAAAAACTCTTCCTGGTAAATTTTGAAATTTTTTTGATCACCGATTTAAAAGATATCGAATTTCGGGTTTTCACTGAAACTTCTTCAAAAATAGTCCAAATTCAAATTTTTTTTTATTTTTGTTACATACTTTGTAGAAAAAAATACAACAAAATTTTTTAAAGTGTTTTTATATGCGATTTTTGAATTTGAAAATTTTAATGTAGTCTTCCATTTTTTTGATATTTTTTATTTTAAACTTCTATTTATTCTACAAATTTCAAGAGCAAATTGATAGTACTATAAAAAAAAAGCTGAAACCAATCATAATAATAAAATGGTCCTATGATAATTACTATTTTTTTCGATTTTTAAAAATTTCGAAAAAAAATTATTCTCTATTAACGTATTAACCATTATTAAAACCACTTTTTGGTATTGAGTTCTCTTTTTTTAGTTATTTTGAATTGATTTTTATCGTTAACAAGTGTTTAAAATAAATAATTAGAATTTTAGATTGTTGAAGGAAAATCAAAATAAAAAAATCGAAAAAAAAATTATTATCATAGGACCACTATCAACCCAGCCTTAAAATTTGTAGAATGAATAGAAGTTTAATATAAAAAATTATCAAAAAAATTGAAGAGTACATACAGTTTCAAAAACAAGATTAAAATTTTCAAACTCAAAAATCGCATATAAAAACACTTTAAATAATTTTTTGTATTTTTTTCTAAAACGTATGTAAAAAACAAAAATTTAAAAAAAAAATTGAATTTGGACCATTTTTGAAGAAGTTATGAGCGAAAATCGATATCTTTTAAACCGGTGATCAAAAAAATTTCAAAATTTACCAGGAAGAGTTTTTTGATGGGTACTAAAAAATGTCAAAAAATGAAGGAAATCAAAAATTAAAATTTTACAAACAGGCCGATTTGGTACCCCACAGAACATTTTAAGAATTTGTCTATTCTTATATTTTGGGAATACAGAAGCCAATGAAATTATCTTGCATTAAATTTAAGTAGTATTTCGAAGAAGTTTTAATTTTCTCTATCCGGGCGGTAGATGTATTGAATCTTTCAAAAAATTACTCAGTACTTAAATTCCAGCTAAATATATATATATATATATTCATTAGAACTTATTCTGGTTGAAAACGCGAAATTATTTTATTAAGATTTTAAAGTAATCTCATAATATAGGCATAAATCTTCTCATTAAATTGAAAGTTTTTTTGCCGAGAGTAGCAGAATTTTTATATATTGAAGGAGACAATAAAAGAGTGTTTCTTCATAAATTAATTCATGTGAATCCATTGTAATAGACTGATGAAGAGGGGAAAGCCCTTGAAACTATAGTCTCGTTATAAATAAATAAAATTTATAATTCCAGCAGAATATACACTCTTTTATTGTCTCCTTAAATAAATCTTCTCAAAGGGTGTGCTCAGGCGCACCATTGTGTCCGTGACATCCCTAGATGCGTCCTAGGAAATCCCAGATATGTGTCTGTATTATTAAAATTTTGGCAACGGAAAGAATGATCTTTCTTCCTTTATAGTAAAGGCAAAATGCAAGGATGTCAAATACAAGTCCAGATCTGTTCCAGACTATTAAAGATTAATTTCTTAATTTATTTTATTCTAGGAATGGCCTTTTAGCATTTTGCACTTGGACCAAAACGATACTCGTTATAGAGAAAGGTAAAGAGAATATTAAATTGGACTTCACTAAAATTCAGACAAAGCTTAAATAAACTGATGAAGCATCCACATGACTTTACCATACAACCTGCCATTCTCTTATATTTAATAAAATAATTTATAATCATTTATGAAAGAACACCCCCCCTACCCCCACTCTGAATTTTGGGCCCATTAGCAATTTGATATCTCCTTATTATCTTCTATTGTAAATATCAAGTTTTTTCGATTTTATTTGGAAATTTTAATATTTTAAATTATTTTTTACCGAGGAGTGAACCGCGACCTAAAATCATGTACACCTACTTCCACTTCCATTTTCATTTCCAAGTAAAAGACAATAGATGACAATAGATTATCTAATGAATTCCAAAGTAATTCCAAATAATTCCAAAGACGGTGTACACCTAATTCCAATCGCGGTTCACTCCTTGTTTTTTACGCTCCACCCCCCCCCCAATACCAAAGATGTTAATTTATAAGTAAAGAACTAGAGATTTTCTAATTGAAAAGATTTTGAAAAGAGTAGCAGAGTCATAAAGGTAATCAATGAGGTTGTCCTCTGCTTTATGCTATATGACTATAGTTTCAAAGAATTGAACTTAATCATCCGTCTTTTTAATTTTAAATATTTTATCTATTATTTATCAAGGGTTCAAATAGTCAATCGGATAGATAAACATTGAAATTAGGAACTAGAATTAACTAGTTTGTTGATATTAACCAAAATATTTGCTGAAGGAGACAATAAAAGAGTGTGTCTTCTGCTGGAATTATAAATAAAATTAATAAAATAAATAAAATTTATAATTCCAGCAGAAGACACACTCTTTTATTGTCTCCTTCAATATATAAAAATTCTGCTACTCTCGGCAAAAACTTTCAATTTAATCAAAATATTTGCCTTTTATTTTTTATTTAACTTATATTTTCAATAAAAGATAAAGTTGTCATGCTGAGAGTTGGCTGTTTTTAGTATAATATTATGTTGTTATATTAATATGACTTATACTAATAAATGTATTAATGATATGTCAAAATTAGAGTTTAGTCTATTTGCTCTTACCTTGGAAGAATGCCTGCCTTGTCTGCTCTGGTCGATTTACACAAATGAATAAAATGCCGTTTTGAATTCCCATTATCTTGAATGCATTTCTCTAGGTGAGCTCGATTCTCTAAAACAGAAAATATAAAAGAATATTTTTATTTAAAAAAAAGAAAATTATTAGTAAAAGATAAGTGAAAAAAAATTTAACATGGACTTTTAGATATCAATTTTATATCTAATTATTATTTTTACATATCTGGTATTGGACCAAAAATTCCTTTTATAAAAAAATAAATTTTAATTAATAGAATAATTAATCCATGCTTCAAGCGTCTTGCAATTCATATTTTTCTTTGGTTATAGGGGTTATTATTACTATATGCTTACATGTTTAATCTCAAGAACAAAATGGACCATTCACATTACATCAACCCATCTGTAATAAATATAGGGTATTCTAATTGAGTGTTTAAGATTTTAAGGGATGATTAGATAGTTGTAAAACAAAATGCGATTTAATCATAAGTTCGAAAAATTCATTTCTGAGAGAATAAGATGTGTTATAAAAATAATTTATAATTAAACAATTAAATATTCCAGCGCCTCCCAATCGATCGCAGACCCCAAAGATCGAAAATAATTTTCTCTTCACCGGGGCGCGACCACAACGAGGCCGTGTAAAGACAATTAATAACAAATTTAAATAATTTATAATTATTTACGAAAGAACCCCCTCTTAATTTTGGTCCCATTAGGAATTAATAATATCTCATTTTAATTATGAGACTAATTCTATTAGAAATAACAGATTTCTTTGATTTTTGTATGAAAATTTTATTATTTTAAATTATTTTTGAACCCCAGCCTCTTTTTAGTCACTATCTATTTCAAATAGTCAATAATTTTCATAAGGTCGAATAGGGTTATATGCTATTTTCGTACAAATCAATTAAAGAGTCTAGAACTTATATTGATAATTCTATTTTTTTAACCCCTACCCCAATTTTGAACCCCGAAAAATAAAATAATAACTCTTTTTTATTATAGGATTTCTCCTAATGAACTCTGCTACTCTTGGCAAACTAAATCTTTTCATAATAAGTAAATAAAATTTTAAAAGTTTCTAAAAAAATTTTCAAATTTTTTTCACTAAAATACGATATACTTAAATAAAGTGAAGAAAATGGTAAAAAGTTTCTAAAAAAATTTTCAAAATTTTCTTTACTTTATTTAAAATGTTTCACCAAGAACCCACACCATTCTCCCATAACTAAATTTTTTTCAATTAAATCAGAATATACCTGTTTTCTCACAAAGCCATAGCCATTTAACCATTAAAAAGTTTAATTTTTTAACGCCAGCTCATAATCAGCATTCCAAAAAATGATTACAGTTCTTTGTACTTTTGAATAAAAATAATTTTTATAAAAAAAAAACGACTTCAAAAAAATTAAATGCAACAAATAAAATAATAAGAGCTCAAAAAATCAAATAAAATGCACTAAAAGGTATAAAATAATTATCTAATTTAGTTACAACTAAACGACGAAATATTAACATGAAATCACTTTTTGAAGTCGGTGCCAAAAATATACATTTTATGAAACGAACTCGACGGATCTTACTTAGTATATTTATTACGTTTGGCGGGTACGCTCGCTTATATAGTTTGCTTAGCACTGACTTCAAAAAGTGATTTCATGTTAATATTTCATGGTTTAGTTGTAACGAAATTAGATAATTATTTTATATCTTTTAGTGCATTTTATTTTATTTTTTAGTTCTTATTTTTTTATTTGTTGCATTTAATTTTTCTATTTTCAGTGATGTTATTAATAGTGACTTAAGATAATACCTTCCATGCATCTCGTAAGAGAAAGCGGCGTGCGAATGAATCAGAAAATGTTAATAAAATTCAATTCATTAATATAGAAATTCTCTCAAAACGTTTGCGGGTTTTAAATGATTATTTTAAGATTTCCTTTTATAAAAGATTTTATTTATTATAATTTCGATTATTTGCTCATAAGAATTGTAGATTTACGTTATTTCGTCATTGATCATATCATTAAAACTTGACCAAATTAATATGGGACCACCCCTAAGGTACCCCCATTCCAATAAAAAAGAATCATCGAAATCGGTCCACGTGGCAAAAAGTTCTCGCAGAACATACATAAAGTAAATAAATAAAAAAATAGTTAGGTTTCTTGACTATCTTGGAGCTATACTGATCCAAACTCAGAAAGAATCATTAAAATCGGTTCATAAACAAAGAAGTTATGCCTGAATAAACATAACAAAAAAGGTCCAATAACAATGAAATTTATATTTTTACCAATCGGAAACTAGACTGAACCCAATGCAAATAAAATAAATATAATTCATTTCGATTCAGTATACTTAACTTGGTTCCGAGGTTTTTTCTTTTTAATGTCTAATTTCACTGCAAAAGCATGAACTTTCGAAAATTAAATTTCGATATATTGTGTAATATATTTGAAAAATTATCAGCAAAATTATGTATCTAGCTAATCTCAACCCTTTGCACTCGTATTTACTTTTGAGAAGGCTACCAACCAATTCGGAATTTTCATGTCGCCGGAACGAGTGCAAAGGGTTAAACCTCTTTATTTTACCGACTAGTTTTTCAAAATTGTAAAAAGCATGTTTTGAATTATGGTGGCTTTTAAGCTGGGCTAATGAAGCACATTAAACCCCCGTCTGCAAATTCAAATGCTCTGTGCTATAAATGGATTATATTCTATAATAAGAACGTAGGGGATGAATGGCGTGGCATTCTGTTTTTCCTGGGGTCAGTTAATTCTCTCCATTTCTACAGAACAGATTTGTCATTTAAAAGCTCTTAACTAAATCCTCTCTTTCTCAAGTTCTGTTTTCTGTCCTAACAACCAACTAACAATGCCCCCTCTCTTGCATTTGCGTCTTTTTGCTTTCTTATGGTCCTTGTCCTCTACACTTCTTCTCCCTCGTTACAAATTCCCTGTCTCTTATGTTCGTTTTAAACTAAGTAGCTAACTAATTAATAGATAAATACATTATAGATATACAGGACCGCAAATAGGGTGTTGTAGGACAAGAGGGACCGGACGGAGTGTTCTCCAAATTTACAGAAAATTAAAATTGAAAAGATTTTGTTTAGCAGAGTTGGTGATTTTTAAGGAGAAATCGATGATAATAATAAAACTTGAGTAAGATGTGAGGTAGGTTTTTTTGTGAAACCTACCTCTCATCTTACTCAAGTTTTATTATTATATTAAAATGTTTCACCTAGAAACAACACCTATCTCGTTAAAAGTTATAGAAATCTATGAGTCTAAAGCACTGGTTTTTAACCTATGGGTCGCAAAGCATATTCTTTGGTTCAGGCAGAGTCGTTAACAAAATATCTTACTACATTTATTTGCAATAAGTTTTAAAATATATTTTTATTTATTCAATAGATATTAATTAAATTAAAAATATCAAAAATACCTTCTTTTTCATTAAATTTGTCTTGAATCGAAAAGTACTTTTGTTAAAAAAAAATTTACGCGAATTAAAGAAAAGACAACATTTTAAAATTAAACGAAATTGCTTAAGATATGATCTAAGAAAAGTTAAAGAAAGAAAAATTGGCTTTTTTGGGTCGTGACATGAACATATTTCCTAAAATTAGGTCGCGGCTTAAAAAGGTTTAGAAACACTGGTCTAAACTAATCACAAGAAGTTGTCGTCTACTAGAACGGATTATTTTTAATTACCTATGTATCAGAAAAGTTGTTTTCATTCCCTCAGGAATCGAACCCGAGTACTAAAATTAGTAATCTGGGTCGAGTGGGTGAACCCCTCTGATATATGTATCGGGTTCGATTCCCGAGGCCATAATATAATTAAAAATAATACATTCCATCTCGGATCTAATAGATTACAATTTGCAATTTCCTTGGAAATTTAAAGGCTATTAATTACTATCGGCAAATTTGAACTTTTATATTGAAATCAATGAGGTGCCTTTTGCTTGATAAAAATAAACATACTTATATAAATATATAGGTATATATAGATATATCGTTTGGAAGGTATCTGAGTTGTTTAAAAACAAATTTATTATTACAATGTGAGTTAACACTACCTACCCATGTCTAATTTACCAACATAAATTGAGAAAGACTAAATAAAATATTTTTGATTAAAAAGGATGATGATGAAGGTCAAGCCTTAGAAATTACGTATACAGTTTTAAACAAATAAATTGTATTAAATAAATTATATATAGTTATATGTTTATATTTATCTAATAGCTAATCAACTTATTGTATATATCTCTGAATTCACTTTGTTTCAATGTATTTTAATGAGAAGGATCTGCGATAAGATTTAACTTCATAACATGGAGAATCTCTCGGGAACACTCTATATATATGTATAATGTAATTTTAAGTGAAATATAATTACTACTCGAAACAATTAAATAATATTTTATAGATAGGTAATGATTAGCTATCGAGACTCTTGTTAAGGAAGGCAAACAATAGGTAGTGTGGAAACGTTTTCATTAAAATCGAGTAGCGAAAAGAGCAAGTGGTCTAATTATGAGTTTTGTAATGACTCTTTCCTCAAGTGTGTTATTTTTTTATGAAAATAGAAAATATTTGAAATTAATGATAATTTTTGTAAATGTTACAATAACAAATTAATTAAACCAAACAAGGGCTTATGAGAGGGACTCACATATTGAGTCCACGTAGTTTATTTAATAAATAATAATAATATGTACCAGAACTGTTTCTCAAATTCGAAATAAGAATTAAAATTTTTTAAATATGTCAAATGATTTGATACTTGGAGTTGAATAAAAAAAACTTTTTTTTTGTTTATTTATTGTCACCGGGAACAAAGCCCATTTAGACAGCGCATCAGTAAAGTGTTATTAGAGTTAGTGAGGGAGTCTAGTTTTAGCCGATAGAAATTTTATATGCTAGCCAGGATCGAACCCCGGCCTTCCGCTCTAACATCGTCATCTACGATGCCGAAGCGGGACCAGCGCGTTAGCCAGCTCGGCTAACCCGGTTCCAAAAAAAGTTAAATTAACCTAATTTTATGATGTTTTTTATTTTTCAAAACTTACTTTTTAAAAAAACGTGCAGAGTTAACTAAAAGTTGCCAAAAATATTCAAAGTGTAATTAACGTTACCTTTCTTTCATCGGCCATTTATTGAAAATTTCATAAAAAAAATATTCCAGCTATTTTTTTAAATTATTTTTAGTTAAGTTTATTGTCTTTCCTAATTTGTTTTTTGTTTTGTTACAGGTATGCATAGTCCTGAGCAAGAGAAGAAATTCAAATAGATAAGTTACTTCTCCTTTAATTTTTATGTACTTTTTGATGATTAAAATTAAATAAATTTTTTTGTAGCATGCATGGTCAATTTATTAGCGATAAAGTCTTTGTCTTTTTGGGTTTCGGGTGGAATAATTTGAAAGTAGAAAGTAAATAGAATGAATTAAAAGAAAAGGAGGTTTTAATGAAAGCCGATTGAGGCACATACGAACTTATTTTTTAAATACACCCAAGAATAATTTCAATCTAGCAAAAAATAATCCCTATTAAATTTTGACTAGATTAGAAAACGGGAATCTGTGCCTCCGGACGTTAAGCATTTGTCCAAATCAACCCCCTTTGATCCGAAGAAATAAGAAATAAAATGTTTATAAGGTTTGTCATTCTGCTGGACTCAATCGGCAGACAAAACCTGCTGGAGTATTGAATACATATTTAAATTTTCATTTCTTTTTCTTATATCTGTTTAAAAATGTCTGACATGTTCATCAGTATTCCAAGATTCAACATTATTTAAGAAAATTATATAAAAAGTTCAATGTGGTTCATAAATGTATCTATTTGTAAAGCAAAGAACTTTTAGATTTTGAAATTGTTATTAAATTGAAAATATTTTGTTTTGCCGAGAGTAGCGTGTTGTTGATCCATAAAGAGAAATCCATGAAGTTGTCCTCTGCTTGGCGCAAATAAACATATCTGATGGTACAAGGGAAAGTGGCGCTTATCTTAACCCTGGTCAAAATCGAGCAATGGCATCTCTTGTTTCTAGAGAATCAACTGAACAAAAAACGCTTTTTGTCTCGACCAATCAATTCCAAAAATTGACTGAGTTATGAATTTTTAAATATTTATATATATATTTTGTTTATTTATATTATATAATATTTCAGATATTTACCCTTCCGGAATAAATTGGTCGGTGAAGATAAGGGCAATTTTACCTGGCAGCATCACATAGACCAGGGGTCGGCAACCTTTTTCGGACGGCGGGCCATTTTCAAAATAAAAATTTTTATGCGGGCCGCAATTTTAAATGTAACTTAAATAGTGCTTTTATATCATATACGAGTATAAATATAGAGAAAAATTTATTTTTTATTGACATGCTATAATAACAATAATGTCAGAGAACAAGAATTTTACAATTCTTAAAAGGGAAAAAAAGAAATTACTATTCAAATTACATATGTATAAATATGTAAATATAAAATATATAAAATATTAAGGAAAATAGTTTATCTTCCATTTTATTCATTCATTATAATTCAATGAGTTTTTGTTCTTGAATATTGTTTGATAATTCATTTAAGTCCGGTTGTGTTTGGGATACTGAGATCCTCAACAAGTTTTGTAAATTTTCATCCGTCAACCTCGTTCTATATTTTGATTTTATGAAATTCATTCTTGAAAATGTTTGTTCGCATAAATAGGTGCTTGAAAAAATACAAATCATTGATTTTGCAAAATTTTTTAAATTGGGAAATTTGTTTTCTAGTAGATTTGAATAAAATGCAATTAAATTATTTTCATCAAAATTATTTTTATATACATTGTTAGATTGCAAATCAATTAACTCTAGTTGTAAATTCTCTGGTGGTTTTACAATATCAAATTTTAAAGGATTTTCAAATATTAATATGTCCATTTCTTTTGCATAAAAATCTTGAAACCGATGACGAAAATTTTCATCCAGTACTTTTAGTGACTCAATAAAAATATTCGAAGGACACTGTTTGTCGTTTTTGGTTAAAAACGATTGCAAAGTAGGAAAATGACAATAATTATTCTTTTCAAGTTGAGAAATAAACAATTTTATTTTAAGCTGGAAACTTTTGATTTCTGTAAATAGCTCGTTGATTAACTTTCCTTTGCCTTGTAGTGTTATATTTAATTTATTGAGGTAAGTTGTAATGTCCACAAGAAAACGCTCTAAGTTTGTTGATTTTTCCTAAAATTATATTGGTGCTTTGGCGGGCCGCGCAAAAAGTTGCAAAGGGCCGCAGGTTGCCGACCCTGACATAGACTATATTATTAAATATAAATATAATATTTAAATGAAAGAAAAATTAAAAAACAATTTTAAATTTCAAAAATTTTAAAATATAAATTCTAGGTAGGTTTCACAAAAATAAAAGACAAAATGCTCCTTAGCATGACTATATATATATATATATATATATATTTCGGGGTACGAGCCCATCTTCAGAAATTCAAAGAGAAAACTAAACTTTCTAAGGAGCATTTTTTTCATTTATTTTTGTGAAACCTACATAGAATTTATATTAAAAATTTAATTTAAATTAATTTTTTTTTAATTTTATTTAATTTATTAGCTATATTTCACCAAGAACCTACACCATTCTCCCTTAACAAAATTAATATATATGTTTATTTGCATCAATCAGAGGACAAATTCATTGATTTCTCTTTACGAAATTGTTAGTTGGTAAGTTTTTGATCAGTTACAGCTAACGAGCTGAGATTTGGCGTCAGATTTGTACTTATAAACTGCAACTTTCTAACTCAAACCAAGAACACAAACAAAGAAATTAACAAATTACCAAAATTAAAGTATACCTGGTGTTGAAAAATAGTTTTTTACTGATTTTATTTATTTATTTATTTTTTTTTGAAGTGACGAAGATCTGTTTTAAAAAAAAAAATTTCTATTTTTTTAAGCTGAAAAGTTGAAGGGTTGTTCGGGTCAAATTTGTTTGCTCTGTTGGGTTTGATTTCCAAACAAGAGTGGTGGATTTCGATGTCAAAGTGTCTCCGCCCGTGGGGTGGTTGATGGTTTTTAGTTTCCAGCCTCGGCAACTCGTCCATTTCTCTCAAACCCTCTAACTCTCATCCCTTTCAAATCACTTGAGAAATAGGATCGGCTCTCTCAACTCCAAGCACTAATTGAAGGATTAATATTAAGTGGAAGAGGAGGAGGCAAAGTCAAAGTGGACAGAATCTACAACGAGAATAACGTTTGAGTGATCGAGAGTCTAAATTAGGGGTGTCCAACCTTTTGGCTTACACGGGCCACATTTGAAGAAAAAAAATATTCTCGGACCGCATATTTTAATTTTATTGATAATTGTATACTTGAATAGACAATAAAAAGAATGTGTCTTCTGCTGGAATTATAAATTTTATTTATTTATAACGAGACTATAGTTTCGAGGGCTTTGCCCTCTTCATCAGTCTATTACAATGGATTCACAGGAATTAATTTATGAATGAAAAGTTACCTAACGACATGAAATATTTTAACCTTTCAATCATAAATTAATTCCTGTATTAAAATATTGCATGTGGTTAGGTAAACTTTCATTTCCATAAATTAATTCCTGTGAATCCATTGTAATAGACTGAAGAAGAGGGCAAAGCCCTCGAAACTATAGTCTCGTTATAAATAAATAAAATTTATAATTCCAGCAGAAGACTCACTATTTTATTGTCTCCTTCAATATATAAAAATTCTGCTACTCTCGGCAAAAAAACTTTCAATTTAAATTGTATACTTGAAAATAGGTTTTCGTACATGTAATTACATACCTACGTAATTACAAAAAGTGATAGCATGTATTGGTATTTGTTTATATTTTTTCTGGCTAGATAATTAATATAAAATTCTAATAAAGAGACAATATTCAATTTTTCTTTCAGATCGGTATCTAATTGTTGTTCTAGAACATTCAATCAGAAATTTTGCAAGTAGAAAATTTATTTCTAATGAGAATATAGCAAAATGATGATTATTTTTTCCGAAAATTTGAAATCTAGTACCAGATTAAAAATTTAAAATTAGCATTTTATTTTTCGAAAACCTCACTGTAGATTTTCAGATTTCTTATTTTAGAGAAAAAATTATCAGGCCAAATTGTTGTGTTTTCCAGTATTTACATATAAATCTGTTATGTTTTAAGGAATTTGATGACTTTATATTGGGCCACGGGCTGGACAGCTCAGGTGTAAATCGAATGGTATTAAAGAAGAATATGAGGAATGATAATTTATTTTTTAAAAGGGTCACGGATATAATAATCCCTGACTATCCATTATCAATTGACATGTAAGAAAGTGCAAAAATCTAAAAGACAAGTCCTGACATTTTTTAGTCAGGCCAAATTGAAGAAATTACCAATTAATTGTGATTGTTCTAGAAAATCCCAATTCCTTGACTCTTTGTACTAGAATGATACTTGGTTATTGTCTTAGCATATAAATTACTGGAATAATAAATATTTTAGAAAATGAAAATATGAGATTAAGAATAATTTTTAAATATTCTAAACTTCAATATTATTTTATCTTGTATGGATGAGATTATAATTTTGCTTTTAGTGAATTTTATTCTTGAAAAAAACTTCACGTAGTGTACAAATGTACATTCAAATTTCGAAAAAGGGGTTAAATATATCTCTACATATAAATCTCAATGTTTTAAGGAAGTTTATGATTGTATGTTGGGCCACACTCATTGCAGTGCTGGGCCGCATGCGGCCCCGCGGACCACGGGTTGAACAGGCCTGGTCTAAATAGACATAGAAATAAACATTAAAGGTAGTTTGTTCCGCCAAATGCGTTTTCGTAGGATTTTTGTGAAATTTAGATATATTATTATTGAAATACTTGTGCATCGATTGGTGGCAAAACGAAATTGATGAACAATACAGTTCCGGAGATATTTAATTTCAACAATCGATTTTTTCGGACTCTTTAGCATGCATTGCACTATACGGGATATCTGAAAGTTTACATACATATTTAATTATAATTAAGAAACCCTTCGTACAATTTTTTATAAAAAACTAAACCAACATTAAACAATAACCAATACATATTTTAAGACAAGTTCATTCATAGTTACAACACAGTTTCTGAGATAATAAGGAATAAATAATGAAAAATGTATATAAAAAAATTCTCACTAAAAACATTTTGGCAACAACGCATTTATTAAACCAGCGAAAGAGGGAGTAAAAAGTAGAAAGCGCGCGTGCGCTAGATTTTTTCAAAATTATAATTTTCATAAGATGTAACGTAGGCGTTGATTACATTTGTTAAAAAATAACAAAACGATATTTATAGAAATTTTTGAAAATATTATTATTTTTATTATTATTAGTTCACTCTTTAAAGTATATAAGTTTAATTTTTTCTGGATAAGGGTATGGCTAATCATTTTTTACTTTACCATACAGGGTGTATGGTCAAGTATTGTGATCATGCATGAAATAAGCGTTTTTTTCTTCTTTTTTTCGAAATAATAATTGTTTTCTCAAAATGTCTGCTAGTCTGTTAGTTAGTCTGTGCGTTACCAAATTTTTGTGGACGAGCTAGCTCAAAAACTAGTGTGAATATCGAAACCAAATTTCACACGTAGTTTTGGTCCATTGACATTAAGAGCTGGTTAGATTTTGGTGCATATCGACCCAAAATTAAGGGGGGGGGGTTAAAATTTAAAATTATAATCTTTTCAAACTAAAAAAAAAAAAAAACAAGAAAAATAGTCCTATAATAATGAAAATATTTTTTTCTGGGGCCAAAATTAATGGTGGGGGGGGGGCGAAATCTAGGCCATTTTAGCAAACTCAACCAAATTTTGTACACATAATCAGCGGACCCCCTAGAAGTTTAAAAATACAAAAACTAACCACCCAAAATGTATGTTTCTTTTCAGTACTGACATGAGTTAATGTATAGCAATCTTGACATTTTATTGAAAAAATAGAATTTAAACCTAATCGCCTTTCATCAACAATATTTTTTAATATCTTTCTGACAGTGACAACAGGTTAGGTTATTTGCCAACTCGCCCGCTTCAATTATTCGGGTACCTACATTTAGCACTCTTAGTTACACATTTTTTTCGATTTTTTCCCTCATTCATTACCGCAACAGCTTTTAATCGTTTGTTTAGAACTTTTTGATTAATAAATCGACCCTTAAAATGTATTTTATCATTCATTTTATCTGTCATTTTAATGTCATGTATAAAAATATTCAATCTCTTTCAATGTTGCCAAATTTCTCAAACGAGCACGGGATTGGCTAGATTTGGTAAAAAACAGCAAAAAATGTTGGCCTTATGAACTATGAATCCTTATTGACTGTTCTATATACTTGAACATTAACTTTTTGCTGGTATTGTCGCGAAACAACTAATTTAAATCAAATTTCAAATAATTCAATTTTTTTTTAATAAACTAGAAAATAATATATGAGAAAAAAAATTGGTTTAACTCCTTATAGGTAAATAAAATTTAAGACATTTTTATATTAAAATGTTTATTTTGACTAGTTTCGCCAATGTTTGTGGCTCATCAGACGTATATTAAAACACCAGAAATTTTTTATAGTTAACAATGCATCTCTGGGGGAAAGTAGATGAAAGAAAAAACAGTTAAAAAGTTTAAAGAAGTTTTTTTTTACATTAATTGAAAAGTTTTTATTTTTCTGAGAGTAGCGGAGTTGTTGAATCATAAAGAGAACCAAAGAGGTTGTCCTCTGCTTGATGCAAATAAACATATATACATAACTATCAAATATAGTAGATATGTAGGTATATATTATTTATTTGTTTGAGACTATAGTTTCAAAGGCTTGGCCTTCATCATCAGTCTTTTTTAATTATAAATATTATTTTTCATAGGGACAGTATCGATTAGATTTTGAAAATTTTTGTTCTTACTTAGCAGATACTCTTAGTTAAACATTGCCAAGCTTTGAAACTATAGTCTCAAAGAAATAAATAATAA